>JAULJL010000019.1:9795031-10167531 GCA_030761205.1 Fremontodendron californicum | reverse complement strand
ATATGAATAAGGGAGAAGCCCCATGAAAGAAAGATTAATGATTCATATAAATCACTTAATGGGAAATGTCCTGAATAAATCCAACGAGTGACTAATAATCCTGTTATACAGAAAAAGGTAACTATCATGCCCTTTTCTGATGAATCATAGAGTCCTACGACTTCATCTACTAATAAGAATAAGGTTAAAAAATGAATTGTAATTACAAATGAAATGACTGAAAAAGATATATGAGTTAATATATGCTCTCAACAATTAGGTTTTACTGGGTACGCCTTATATACCGAGAGTCCTGTCTGACAGGAAAGAAACAGTTATAAAAAGCAAGGGCCTGTCATTAGCCCAGAACCCTGTGCCTTTCTTGTCCCGCCAGTTCCAATACCCGTAAAGAAAGAGATTTTATCCTTTGCTTATTAATAAAGGATAACCCTCAAGCGAGTGCCTTAAAAAAGTAAGCCAGCTTAAGCTCCTAAGCAAAAAACAGTAGTAAGCCCGTGTCGGTTAGAAAGCCAAGCCAGGGGGCAAGTTTTCAGAGTGATTTTCCAGTTAAGGTTTTAGTCATCCTAATCTTGTCATTCCCTCTTCTAGCCATGGAGAGTGCCCTGTAAGCCATTCAGGTTCTTCTCTAGGACCAGTTAGAGATTTTTTTTCTCGTTAGATTGGAAGTGAGCAAGCAAGTTTGTTGAAAGAGGGGCAGGATATTCTAGATCTGCTGAAAACCAGGTTATAGGGCTATCTCTTGCCATGGTAGGGACATTCCCTCTTGTAGCAGTCTCAGTCCCCAATCAAATTCAGTTGCAGAATAAAAAAAAGGTAAGCCTAGCCTGCAGTTTGAGTGTTAAAGGTTGCATGCAGTCCCCGAGGTAACACTTTCTAGATTACCATTATAAGTCCCAGTCTCATTAGTCCCTTACTCTGTCAAGCCATCATGATCAGATAAGGAAGAAGGAGGAAATGAAGCTAGAGATAGCAGATTCTCGGGGGATGAAATTCATTTTGAGTTTAAGTTCTCGTTGCAGCAGTCCCCTTACCAGATGGAGTTGCAGCCTTGTATCTAGGTGCAGTGCTAAGACCTGCTTTGAAAAAAAGCAGCTATATTTGAATCTTCTGGAAAAGGACTAAACGAGCGTAAGTAGCATACCGGGACTTATAGAACTCTCTTGGATAGCTTTTCCCCTAGCGAACAGCAGAGATTGTGATTCCATCTAAGGGTCTTAAAGAGTTCAAGGTTTATTGCTCTCATAAAAACCTCTATCTATATATTATTGGATGTTCGTATATTCGTGTAGTGTTCATGTTATTTTTCGTGTTGTGTTTTAATTATTTTTCCTATACTGTGTTCTTGTCGTGTCGTGTCTTAATTCATTTCATATTTTGTAAATTTTATCATTATGATCAATTTAGAGAAAAATTTATGTGTTCGTGTCGTTTCTCAAGTCATGATATATTTTGCATAATTTGTCATAATGATTCAATTTACAGAAAAATTTGCATGTTCGTGACGTGTTCGTGTTATTTTTTTGTGTTCAAAGTATTATAAATATATAAAAACTTTTACACATTAATAATTCATTTTATATAGGTTTTGATACGTTCGTGTATTCGTGTTGTGTTCATGTTATTTTCGTGTCGTATTTTAATTATTTTTTCATGTAGTGTTTGTGACGTGTCTCAATTTATCACATATTTTATTCGTTTTATTTCTTCGTGTGTTTAAAGTATTATAAATTTTTACATGTGAATAATTCGTTTTATTTATATTTTGACACGTTCGTGTATTCGTGTCGTGTTCATGTTATTTTTTGTGTTGTGTTTTAATTATTTTTCCTATATTGTGTTCGTATCGTATCTCAATTCATTTCATATTTTGTATAATTTGTCATTGTGATATAATTTAAAGAAAAAGTTGTGTGTTATGTCCTATCTCAAATTCATGACATATTTTGTATAATTTTTCATAATAATTCAGTTTAGAGAAAAATTGTGTCTTCGTGAAGCATTCATGTTCGTGTAATTTTTTGGTGTTTTTAAATATTATAAATTTATATAAATTTTTACGCATTCGTGTATTCTTGTCGTGTTCATGTTATTTTTCGTGTCGTGTCGTGTTTTAATTATTTTCCCATATTGTGTTGTATCGTGTTTCAATTTTTCTTATATTTTGCATAATTTGTCATAATGATTCGATTTTAACTCTAAATTCATTTACTTAAGATATTAAATATAAAAAATTATTTAAATAAATAATAATTATTTAATATAATTCAACTTAAATTTATTTAAGACTGTTAATCTAATTAAAAATTTATAAATATTAAAAAAAAATCTCCTAGCGAAGCGGGAGAAAAATTCTAGTATTATTTAAAATAGATGTATTTTTTTATTTTAAAAGTATAATTTATTATTATGTAATTTAAAATAAAGTACATAAAATAAGTTGTTAATAATGATACATGTATTTTATCATAATGATTTGTACGTTATGTTATAATAACATCTTATTATGTAATTTAGATCAAATTATATAATCTCTTATCATTATACATGTTATTTTTAGGATAAATATGTTATTTTAATTTTACATGTATAATCTCTTAAGTCTTATCATGTGGTTTTTTTAAAGTATATAAAATAGGTTTATGGATATGTGTGTTATATTATAATGATTTGTATATTGTGTTATAGCAATCCATTTACAAATATGTAAATGAATTGGGATAATGATTTCATTTATACAATAATACTAGTTTAAGTAAAATGGTTCAGGAATTTAAAAAATTATCGGATTATGTTCGAATCCAAAAAAAAAAAAATTGAATTAAATAGATATTTATTTTAATTAAAAATCGCAATATTTATATTTATTTTAAAAATTTTATTATTATTTATTATTTATATTTTAATAAAATTTTAAATAAATCTGTCTCGATTAAATAATTTATTTAAATTTGATCTAATTTAATTTTAAATTAGTAAATTGAACCCGAATGACCTGAATCCGAATAAACCGAATGTTAAATATGAACTTGAAATGATCCGAACCCGAATAATCTGAGTGTCAAACTCGAATGAATGAACTCGAAAAAATCCAAACCCGAAAATAACTCAAAAATTTTAAAATTCAAATTAATCAGATTCAAATTAACCCAATTCAAAATCAATTTGATCCATACAATTGAAAAGTAACTATCTTAACTCTCTCTCTCTCATATACCATCAAAGAGAGAGAGAGCGGCTAAGTAAAGATAGCATGTTCAAAATGTCTTTAATCATACAAGTCAAAATAAAATAATAAATCAACTACATCGACCTTTCAAACTAGCAAGCTAAGTAAGGTAACGGACCTTTCTTAAAACCCCGACCCCAACATCGTAATTAACACCAACTTTAATGGCATTTCTTTTAACCCAAAAACTAGACAAAATTCAAAAATCCCATTAACCTAAACAAATTTTAAAAAATAAAACCAAAATTTTATTTGTTTGGCCGAAAAAAGAAATCAAAATTATCTTTCATCAATAATAAGATAATTACTGGTTTTTTTTATCCAGATATTGCTTTTAATTTTTTTTATTTATCAAATTACCTATCTTTTGTATTTATATATACCAAAATGCATTTTTTTTTTATCGTTAGGAAGTCGCCAGATATTTTTTTATTTAAATTAGACTCGGAAGTCTCCATATGATATAGCGACTTCCGAACTTGAAAATAAAAAAAATAAAAAAAAAAAAACCACTGGGAAGTCGCCATATCATATGGCGACTTCCCAGTGTACTTTTTTTATTTCTTTTTAATTTGTTGGGAAGTCGCCATATCATATGACGACTTCCCAACACCCTTTTTTTTAAACTATTTAATTTAATAATTACTTCATTATTTAATTTAATTTAATATTTAATTTAATTATTTAATTACGTAATTTAATTTTAAAAATATATTTTAAGAGCCTAAATAATATATTTTTTATAATATTATTATTTTTATATATAATTAATTAAATATTTAAAAATGATAAATAAGAATAAATCAGCATATAACAAGGAAGGTGAAATATGTAAATATTACGAAATATGTAAATATTTAGGGTTGTAAATGAACCGGGTTTGAACGAACAGGCCTATGTTCGTGTTCGTTTATTTATTTTTGAGCTTGTTTGTGTTCGGTTCGTATTAGTTAAGGATTTTAAAATTATGTTCAAGTTCTGTTCGTTTAAAATTGAGTGTGTTCGTGTTCGTTTATTTAATGTTCACGAACAAGTTCATTTAAATTAAATGAACTTGTTCGTGAACATTAAATGAACATGTTCATGAACATATAATCGAACATGTTCGCGAACAATTAAAATTATGTTCATGAATAATAAACAAACAAATCTAAACAATTTTAACAAACAAACAAATAAAAAAATTAATTAATATTAAATTATTATTAAATATAAAACAATAAAATACAAACGTAAAATAAATTTATGATTAAATTATTAAATTGAAGTTATTAAATAATATTAATTATATTATAAATAAAATAAAATAAAATAAAATAATTATTATTTTATGGCCCATTTTACAATTCGCACCTCATAGTCATAAGATCTTAGCTTCTGACTTCTTATTATGAAAAAAATTAGGTTAACTTTACTTGAGATAAGACAAATATTTATTTTATAAAATAAAATAATAAAATAAAATTATTAATTATATAAATAAAAGACAAAATAATAATATTATTGTTAAATTATAAATGAACATAAACGAGCTTTAAACAAACTAATAAACGAGTTTTAAACGAACCATAAATGAGTTTTAAACAAACTAATAAACGAGTTTTAAGCGAACCACAAATGAGCTTTTTCGTGAACATAAAAGAACCGAACACACATCTGTTCGAACTTGGTTCGTTTAATAAACGAACATTAAAATTGTGTTCATAATCGTTTATTTAGCTTAATAAACGAATATAAACGAACATAATTCGAACTGTTCAAGAACGTTTCGTCGAACGCTCTGTTCGTTTACAGCTCTATAAATATTACAGGTGCAGAACATGTAATTAGTTCATTGTTGATGCGAACTCTCCCCCGATGTGCCAGATGGATAAAGACATTTTCAACGGCTATGACTTTCATTTCTGCATAATCCACAACGTTTTGGTTGACCTTTCTCCCTGAGGTCCATTTCGTTACGAATACGACTTGATTTTGGCCGACCATGTGGATCTCTTCGCATTTTTGGATTGGGACACACTTCTGGTCCTTTATATTGAGGCCAGTAACCTTCATTTGCAACTGCTTCAAACTTATGCCTATAAACATTGAACATAGTGTCAAGTTTATAGACATATCCACATATTGCATGCAATCTACATGGACATATGCACAAGCAGCAACTACATGTGAACAAGGGAACCTTAATGCTTGAAACTTCCCACAGTCACACCACATCTTACTAAGATTTACTTTGTACTTTATTGCATCAACTCCCTCTTGTGGGTCAAGTAACTCCTCAATCAAAAAAGATTGATTTACGCACGTAAAATTACGAACCGAGTGGGAGTTAGCTTTCCTATGATTTTCTTGCATTGCCATTGTGACTGTTTCACAGTATGTGTGCCCTCCCTCGATCATTCTTTGTTGCTTATTGCCCATATTAACAAAAAGTTCAGCCAACCTATAATATGTTGCTCGCACCAAAACAGTAATGGGAAGATGGCGCGTCCCCTTCAACACTGAAATTGATAGATTCAGGGTTGTCATATGCCCATAGTGTCTTCCTTTGTCATATGATTGGGCCCACTTCTCTTTGGGGATCTTATCAAGCCAATTAGCCGCCTCTGCATTTTCTCCAAGAAAAACCTCATACATCCAATGAAAATGGGGTCGCTTCAACTCGTATCCTGATAAAATTTTTAAAAAAACTTGTTAATTTCAGTATTATTTTATATATTAAAGGAAATATAAGAGATAAAATAACTATGATCCGATTCCATACCCATGTTGACAATTTGTCGACGCAATTCCTTATTGTTAAACCTCTTCATGAAGTTAGCTGCAATGTGTCGAATGCAGTACATAAAGTATGTATTTGGAGGATTCCATCCACTACCATGGCGTCTGATTGCAGCTTTGATGGATTCATGTCGATCATACATTAAGCATATGCCAGGTTGTGTTGTCACATGTGTATGCAAATTAGTGAGAAAGAAGGACCAAGCCTCCGCTGTCTCACCCTCCACAATGGCAAAGGCAATTGGTAGTATATTTCGGTTGCCATCTTGTGCAATAGCTAACAACAATGTTCCTTTGTATTTCCATATAAGAATGTATCGTCTATTTGCACAATAGGTTTGCAATACGGAAACCCTTCAATGCAAGACTTAAATGTCCAAAAGAGTCCATGAAATATTCTCTTACCCTGGACCATTCGATCACCGTGATATGCAGGTACCGTTTGCAATTCCACAATTATACCAGAAACAAAATGTTGCATTGCATCCAACCATTTAGGTAGATCATTGTACAATCTATCCCAATCGCCAAAGACTCGAATAATTGCCTTTTGCTTTACTTTCCATGCTTTCCTATAAGAAGTGATGTATCCATACTAGATTTGCATCTCAGCGATCAAAACTGAAACGAAAATCTCCGGATTTGCTTGGACCAATGACAGAATGTATGAACAGATCATGTTAGAATCTAATTTGCAATGATCCTGTGAAATTCTTCCCCATGTGCAACTATGAGGCCCATTATATTTTCTAATCTCCCATACTTGTTTCTTCTTCATGAATGTTGCCCTTATTCTCCAATTGCACCCTTTCCCATACATTGGACACTTGCCATGATATTTGGTTGGCTCAGATTCAATAACTCTATAATCTACAGAGTTTTTGATGTTGTAGTGCTTAATAGCTGAAAGCACAGCCTCTTTCGTTGGAAATTGTAACCTAACATAGAGATCAACTGTAGATGGATTCCAACTCAGAGGTGTAGCAAATGTATGACCATATTCAGAAAATTCTGGCACTTGCATTGCATCCAGATCCATGGTGCACATATGGGATGCAGACTCATAAGGGGGAAAAACTCCATAAGTGTTGATATCAGGGCCAACGTCTCGGTTAGAATCATTGCTGTCATCACTGTCATTTGCGAATTCAACATACTCTTCTTCTTGCTCACTAAAGTCACCAATATATTCACCATGGGCTCTACATGACTGAACATGATCATCACCAGCTGGCACATCATCCAGGGCAGTAGGAATTGTTGGTGAGACAAATGAATTATGAAATGTTGTAGCTTGAGATGACACTTCTTCTGGGGGAACGTTGTATGAAGTGGGAACAAAATACAACAGCTGAGAATCATCATCTTTTGGAAGCCTAGAATCCTCAATGTCAGCACATAACTCAAGTACACCAACATTTTCAAATGTCTCGTGAGCATGAAACATTCCTCTCACATCATCATCATATTCTAGTGGATAAGTCTTATATCGGACACATATTTCACCAATAGAAAGAGGAAGCCTATACTTAATATCTGAAACTCTTCTATATTTTCAGCTTTGATTTTTGTATGAATTATCACCTTCAGTTCCTCTAATGCGACGTCTTCACCAACACGAAAGCTTTTAGGACGTTTACAGTCAAATGTAGCACCTTCATCAGTTTTTTGAATTTGGCCATTATAGTAGACCAATGCGACCACTCTGTTGCTCATGTTGTGTAGTAATGAAAGTGAGAAGGTTGAAAACGAATGTATTATCACTCAGCAAAAGAAATAAGAAATAAAATAAAAAGGTATAATCACTAACACCAGAAAATAACAATAAGATTGAGAATGAGGAAGAAATTATCATATTTATAATGGTTTATTGAGTAAAATATGGTGAAAAATTGTTGAATCTTATTCCCATTTTTTAGCTGATAAGTCCCATCCTTTGAAACTGTTGAATCTGATTCCCATTTTTCTGCTGACAAGTCCCATCCTTTGAAACTATTGAATTTGATTCCCATTTTTCTGCTGATAAATCAAATCATGGTGAAAAATTGTTGATTCTGATTCCCAATTTTCAGCTGATAAATCCCATCCTTTGAAACTGTTGATTCTGATTCCTATTTTTCTGCTGACAAGTCCCATCCTTTGAAAGTGTTGAATCTGATTCCCATTTTTCTTCAAACTCTTCATTGACTGAAAAACTGATTAATGGCTCAGAAAAATCTACTGATATATCCCATCCTCGAAACTGTTGAATCTGATTCTCATTTTTCTGCTGATAAATCCAATCCTTTGAGACTGTTCAATCTGCTGATAAATCCCATCATTTGTACCAAAAGATCAATTTTAAAATTTTATATATATTTTTATTTTTTATATATAAAAATAAAATTAATAGTTTTTTTTAAATTTTTATATATAGTTAAAAATTAATATAATTAAAATAAAAGTTACAAATAAAATACAAAAAAAATTGCATTTTGCACAAGAAGTCGTCATATGATATGGTGACTTCCTTTGTGCAAAATTCAATTTTTTTTTTTTTCAAAATGAATTACAGAATTCGCCATATGATATGACGACTTCCTTTGTGCAAAATTCAATTTTCTGTTGGAAAGTCGTCATATCATATGGCAACTTTCCAACAGGTAAAAACTAGCGTATTTTGATACATAATTTGCAATGTTCGACATTTTGATCAATTTTTTTTCATCAGTATTCAAATAAAAAAACCGATAATTATCCGTTAATAAAATTGGTCATTTAGAAAATTCCAAGTCCAATTCCGTCATTTTCTATCCCATGTAACTTATAAAAAAGTACTTTCACTTGGATTTTCAAAATTACTCTCGTTTAATGCATCAATTAAATTAATTAAGATATAATTAAAATAACAATAATGATTATATTTAATAAAAACGTTAAAAATTGAAATTAAAATTAATTATGAAATAATGTTCATCTGATAAAAAAAAAACAGTGATAACCATAAACTATTAGGTCGGGTGATCATCTCAAAGTTTGTAATTTGTTTAATATTATATAAAATTGGATAAAAAAACTATTATTTTGTCATCGAAAGATTAAATATAAGATTTTTATCTCAAAATTAAAAATTTTGATTTTACTAATGAAGATATGGAGAAAATAAAAAATATCGGTAAAAGTATTAAGTAAAAAATTATTTTTTAATTTATAATGTTGAAATTATTTGCATTCCATCATTTGATTCAATGATGGCTAATTGGCTATGATCTTTTGTTTTATTTTTTTTTTTCAAATAAAAAAGGATAAAAATTAAATTATAAATTTTGTTTAATTGATTTTACTAATATTTATACATTTCTTTCTAATTTATTTTGTTAATTAGTTATAATATTGCAAATATTATAATTTTAAGCCACTTATAAATCATTTACTTTATTATCCTTAAAAAAATAAAAAGATTCAATGATGGCTATAATCTTTTGTTTTATTTTTTTTTTCAAATATAAAAGGATAAAAATTAAATTATAAATTTTGTTTAATTGATTTTACTAATAGTTATAAATTTCTTTCTAATTTATTTTGTTAATTAATTATAATATTGCAATTATTATAATTTTAAGCCATTTATAAGTCATTTACTTTATTATCCTTAAAAAAGAAAAAAAAAATCTATTTTATTATTAATTAAAGATTAAAAAAAAAACTAAAGTCCGACGTGTGTAGGAGCCAAACCACTCCAATAGGGTTTCTCTTCTTCTTTCTTCCTTCTTTGCAGACGACACGTTCTTTTCACCCTTTGTTTCTCCTGCTACCAGAAATTTTCGTTCTCGTCTCTTTCATCTCTATATTCATATTCATTCCTGCTACCAGATTTTTCTCTAATCTTTCTTCATCTACGGGTACTAAAAAAGAAAACTTGAAGGAGCTGCGGTGCAAGGAAGCCACTGTAACTTTCACGACCATGGCGATTGGCAGGTTTGGCGCGGCCAAATAACCCCAATCGTGTCACTGAAGATCCAGCCGAATACTCTTTCAGCGGCACTGGAGCTGAAACCTGCTTACTGACGGTAATTGCAGACTCTTCAGGAAAGAGAAAACGTCGATTTGTTTTTTGCTTCTCTGTTTAAAAATCTACCTTCAAGCACTTTTTTTTTTTCAAACAAGTCATCTTCGGATTTTTTGTAAAACAATTGGCGATTCTTGCCGGAAAAAACCACTTGAAAAAAAAAACTAAATTTAACCATCAAAAGAACACCCCAAAAAAGAGTTTTTTTTTTTTTTTTAGTTTTGTCTTCTGGGTTTTCAGTGAAGAAATTTTATAAGCAAAGAGATAGAAAAAAAAAACCAGATGTTAAAACGGCGGCATTTTCACCGTTGCATTGATCAAAGCTCAAAAAAATGGTATTTTGATGTAGCAAAGGATAAGAGGATGGATACTTTAAAAGATATATATATAAAGGGAGGTAGTTATATTATTAGTGTTCTTATTTGATGGGGAAGGTGATTTTGGGGGTGGCAGTAGGAGTGGCGGTGGCGGCGTGTGCGGTGGCGGCATTGGTGGTAGGGAGGAGAGTAAGGAGTAGGAGGAAGTGGAATAGAGTAGTTGGAGTTTTGCAAGAGTTGGAAGAAAGTTGTGAGACCACAGTTGGGAGGCTAAGGCAAGTAGTGGATGCTATGGCTGTTGAGATGCATGCTGGTTTAGCTTCTGAAGGAGGATCCAAGCTCAAAATGTTACCCACTTTTGTTGATAATCTCCCTTCTGGGTAATCAAAACTCATATGTTTTTATATTATTTTTTTTTGTTGCTTTTAATTTGGTTGGTTGATTTTTTTTTTTTCCTTTGGTTATTGGGTTTTTGTTGATTTTTGGTTGCTGGGATGAATAACAATTGAAGTTTCTTTGGTGAGATTAAAGATGGGTTCTTATAGGATGGGTTGTTGATGCATTGTTCGGATTGGTTTTGGTGATGGTATATGCTCTTGTTGGAGTGTACTAATTTTGAAGCTTTTGGTAATTTTTTCTTTGTGTGAGAATAAAATGGTTTTTTATTGGTTTGCTTATTGGTGCATTATAATGTAGTATTATTGGGTTGGTTTTGTTGATTGATTTAGTTACTCTTTATGTGTTTGGATTTTTTTTTTTTAATTTTTTGATTTACCGTTTTTATGTTTTTGGGGTTGTCAATTTTCCACTCAATATGTAAATTGAGAAAAAAAAAATGAAGAAAAATTGGTTTCTTCAATGATTAATTACTTTTTTTTTGTTTTGTTATTAACTTATTATACTAAAGCGTGTTGCATTTGTTTTGGTTTCTTATCTTGTGCCTCCAATATTAGGATAATATTCCATGATAGTTGGTGTTCCCCTCATTTGTTATTTTAAGATGGTATTTGAGTTTTTGTCTTGTTGCAACTTGGCCACACTTTCTATGAGTTGTTTCTGCTTTCTGCCCTGGTACTGAAATTTGTCAATTTAACAAGTGTTTTCTTTTTTTTCCATTTAGGTTATCGGGTTTTTTTTATGCTTTTTTGTTCTTTTACTGTACTTTTTTTTCTTCTTCTGATATAATATGCACTAGTTTTGTTGCGTTTTGGTGTGTTTATTCTTTCCAATGGAGTATTAGCAATACATGGTTTCTGGAATCGGTACCCCGTGAAGTTTAATAATATTGAGATAGTGTTATATGTTGTTTTCACATTCAACATTCCACTACTTTGAGTTGGTAATCTAATTTTGTCTTTAAAACTTATTATGTGTAGTTCATTGAATCTTGGTGGCTTCTGCTTCTATTCCCCACTCCTGACACATAGTTGTATAAGAACCATTTGAGGTATTATTGTGTTTAAACTTTAAACTACCTTAATGGATGGAATCTATTGGTTCCCTATATCAAATGTGGTCTGAGGTTATAGATCAAAATCAAATAAAGGAAATGGAACTGGCATTTTTTATTGATTAAAATTTGAAACTTTTGATTCAGCTTGGTATTTTAGGTATATGTTTTACTTTTGTTTGGTAATGAGTTGCCTTTAAAAGGATTTGTATGGAAGATGTTTGCTCTGTGATTAATTTTGTATTGATTTGTAGGTTAGGCTTGTGAATGATATTATTGTCCGGTCATGTACTTATACATATTTACTTTTTTTCTTGTTTCATAGGTTATGTTAGTAAAGCAAATATTTATTTTTTTCATCAGGAGTGAGAAAGGAACTTTTTATTCTCTAGATCTTGGAGGTACTAATTTTAGGGTCTTACGGGTTGAACTAGGAGGTCAAAGATCCTCTTTGGACCGAGATGTGGAGCGACAACCCATTCCCCCGCAGTTGATGAGTGGTAGAAGTGAGGTAACTAAGTTTCTGACTTTGCAATCCTTTGCAAACATATGGAATCTTATTATTTACTGATTTTAATTGAAGTTATTAACATGTTTCACTTTCATGCAGGATCTTTTTGATTTTATAGCTTCATCATTACAGCATCTTGTCGAAAAAGGAAATGATTATGAGCGATCTCCAATTACAAAAGAACTTGGGTTTACATTCTCTTTTCCTGTGAAACAAACATCTGTTTCATCAGGGATTTTAATCAAATGGACAAAAGGATTTGCAATCACAGACATGGTTAGTGTCCTATTTTTGAATATGAGTGCTTTTAAACTGCAAGAATAATAGGAAACTTTGTGGCGCTTGGTAATGCCTGGTTACTTGTAAAATAATAATTTGAGCCCAAAGGCTTGGTGCATCATATTGTGCTATATGAAGGCTTAAATTTTCTTAACTAGCAGTTGTTTATGATTATCATAGAATCTCCGTAATTGCTGAAAGTTATATTTTAATTATGGCAAGCCTAATATTTTTGTTAAATATGTGGCACAAATGATTGTAGGTTGGAAAAGATGTTGCTGGAGGTTTACAACAAGCATTGGCTAGGAAAGGTCTAAATATGCAAGTTGCTGTGCTGGTGAGCTCTAAATCTTCACTGTAGGTTTAATTTTGTGTTTTCTCAATTCAAGGAATTACTGAGAAATAAAGAATGGCAGAATGCTTGGGGATATTTCTAATGTCTTGTTCATACTGTAGGCATGCTTTTAGTATAGTGTGTAAAGAATTGCTTGGATGGAAGTTTGGCATCTTGCCTCATTGTGCAGGGTTTTTCTTTTCTTTTTTTTCTTTTTAATGGTTTATGTAGTTTGCTGTTGTCAGTGGAAGATTGAATGAAGCAAGAAATAAATGAATTTAGTTTTGCATCTTCAGTAGTTTTACTGACGTGGTTGTAGGCATGATTTACAGCCTAGTCATAAAGACAGCGGATTTTGTGGTTCATGGGCTATGGTAAATTCAGTGAATATCTGGCTTCTTAGATACTTTTGATGCGTTTATGTCAAATTAAAGGAGGTTAATGATTTGGCTGCTACTCCAGAAATGCATCACAATAGTTTAAGTAAGATAATAAAAAATTCAATACAGTGGTCTAATGACTCATAATTCATAAAACTGATTAAAAATTCAGATATCTTTACATCTTTTTGGGAAAATAATAATCATTGCTGTGTTTTTTCTATTGTGCACTGTCTTTCAAAAAGTAAAGTTTTTGTTACTTCCAGTATTTTATCAATATATAGTGAACTCTGATGTCTTCTCTACATCTTTTGGGAAAATAATACTAATCATAATAACTGCGCGTTTTCTATTGTGTGATTTCTTTGTAGAGGTAAATTGTTGTTACTTCCAATTACGCACAAATACATTGATAATTTTTACAAGTATATTGATAAAATTGCAATAATTTTGGATGTAAATGATTTTTCTGGTTCAATAAAAGGTAAAGTAGCATTTTATTAGTGGATTGTTAATTAACAGCAAGTAGTTACTTTTGAGTTAATGTCCATAACTAAATTATGGTAGACCTTATGATGTTAAAATCATTATATAGGGAGTTCATTATGAATTTGAGGAATTTCTTCAAAGGGTTTTCTGTTCTAGTGTTTGTGCTAATAAATAGAATGTTAATTAGTCTCCCGGTAAACACTTGAAAACCATTTTATAACTTTTTAAGTTCCTTAACTTTCACATGTAATTAATGTCTATTCTCAATGAGAGTCATGGTTTAAGATTCTTTATATTCCTCTTACTGTTTTTAATTGAAAGCATTGGACTTTTCTATCTGATTATCGTGTGTTTTATTTGATAGTTTCTATGGCATGTTTAAAAATAAGCAGATGTGCCTTCATCATTCAGCGGATATTTTATAATCTAATGATTAGATGACTCATGAGAAAGTAATAAACTGAGGTGGCATTCCTAACCCAAATTGAAATTATATATATGGACATATCTTCATAATTGATTTTAGTTACATGTTTGGATAAATTTCATCGATTTTTTAAGCAGGTGAATGATACCGTTGGATCATTAGCTCTTGGACATTATCATGATGCAGACGCTGTTGCTGCAGTGATAATTGGAACCGGTACAAATGCCTGCTATTGGGAGCGGACCAATGCTATCATCAAGTGCCAAGGACTTCTTACAACTTCCGGAGGCATGGTATCCTTTCTTTTAGTTGCATATGGCCTTTATTTTACTTTATATGAGGAAGTAGTCAATTCATATCCATCTCTTTTCACATTATTTCATTTTGTCTCGTGGCTAGGTTGTCAACATGGAATGGGGCAACTTTTGGTCATCTCATATGCCTAGAACTTCGTATGATATTGAATTAGATGCTGAGAGTCCAAATCCTAATGACCAGGTAGGGTTAGGTTTAACCATACTTTTTCTTAATAGATAATAATGAAGGACCAGATCTGATTTCTTATAATTTGCTGCAGGGTTTTGAGAAAATGATATCAGGCATGTATCTTGGTGACATTGTTAGGAGAGTCATTCTAAGGATGTCGCAGGAGTCGGATATTTTTGGACCTGTTTCTTCCAGTTTATCAATGCCCTTTGCCTTAAGGTATGCATCTATGTAATATTTTATCTGCTTTCTTTTAACTTGGTTTCTATCTGGAAATGTTCGTTTGGGTTTTCTCTAGACAGATGACTGGTTTTCTTTGTTGCCCTTACCTGATTTCCGTTATTATTAACATCGATAATTGAGGTTTAAAGTGATGGGTGTATCTTCATAAAATCTTGTTGCAAGTATTATTACTTCTTTCCTTCGGGACTGTATATCGATAAATGAATTGCAATAGTTTTTTTTTTGGTTCTATAGTAAGGAGTACAATGGTGTTGCTTGTTTTTAACATCACGAGACACTGCATTAGTTAGATCTTTTCAAAATCTTTGATTTGCTTAATAAAGTTAACCATTCCCATAACCAAATTCAGGACGCCTTTAATGGCTGCAATGCACGAGGATGACTCCCCTGAATTGACAGAAGTGGCGAGAATCTTAAAAGATGTTCTCAGGGTAATTGAGTCTAACATTAACTCCCTTCTTGTAAGTCTCTGGCCATGACCAAAGTGGATTATTAAGCTGACATTAGCTTTGCAGATTCCAGATGTTCCCTTGAAGGCAAGGAAGCTTGTTGTGAAGGTATGTGATGTGGTAGCCCGTAGGGCTGCTAGATTGGCAGCTGCTGGTATTGCCGGGATCTTGAAGAAGATTGGCCGGGATGGAAGCGGTGGCATTAGGGGTGGAAGAACTAGAAGCAATACCAAGATGAGAAGAACGGTGGTGGCAGTTGAGGGAAGTTTATACACACAATACACAATGTTTAGGGAGTACTTGCATGAAGCCTTGCGTGAAATACTGGGAGAAGATATCGTGCAACATGTCATTCTTAGGGTCACAGAAGACGGATCAGGGACCGGAGCAGCTCTCCTTGCTGCCTCACATTCATCCGAAAGTGTCGATAACGTACAGCTGCTATAAATATATATTATTTAATATACATATAGCCCCTGTAAATGTAGAATTCAATTCCATATCTTTCATATTAAAAAAAAGGTTTGTTCATTACTTTCCCTTTGTCAAAGTTCTCTTTTCAAGTATATCTTAAGCTTCATTTTTCCCTTACAATGTTTAATTGTATATTGATGTTGGCAATTTGAAAATGATGTTATTTGTTCATTAGACAAAGAGATATCATATTCTTTTACAATCAAAATATTCAGTTATCTTGAGCTAGATTATCTGCAGTTTTCATTGGACACTGCCAATTATTTTTATTGGCTGCTATTTATGTAGTTGAAATTGCACTTTGAACCCATTTCATTATGAATCATATGAAATATGTGAATGTTGTTTCCTTTGAAAGATGATAACTAAAAGCTTTTTTACCGGAAAGGATGAAAGAGTTGATGTTTTACTAAATTTAGTACATTCGGATGTATGTGAGCTTTTAAGCACAACAACTAGAGCTTACTCTTATTTCATAACTTTTGTTGATGATCACTCTAGATATGATTATGCGTACCTAATAGAGTTTAAGCCTGAAGTAGAGAAACAAATTGGCAGGAGTATTCTCACTCTAAGAACCAATCGTGGGAGAGAATATTTGAGCCAAGAATTCTTGCATCATTTGACAAAAAACAGTATTCTGTTACAATGACTCTACCTGAAACTCCACAGCATAATGGAGTGTCCGAAAAGAGGAATCAGTTCTTGTTGGACATGGTTCGATCCATGACGTCTAAGACAGACCTTCTGATATCTTTTTAGGGATGTCTAAAAAATTGTTGCACACCTTTTGAATAAGGTTCCAACCAAATCGGTAGATAAGCCACCATATGAGACATAGAAAGGCAAGAAGCCGAAGTTGTCCTATGTCGAAATTTGGGGATGCACGGTTATGTGAAGCGTGCATCATCTGATAAGCTTGGTGCAAAATCAGATAAATGTAAGTTTGTGAAATATCCTAAAGAGACAGCTAGATACTACTTTTACCATCCCACTAAGCAAATCTTCAAAACCAGGTTCGGACTACGGTTACGTGTGAAGAAGGATTAACACCTCTATAACGCCCATCCAAAGGATGGTACCTAATTAGTCTTATGCTGTCCTAAAGCGGTCTTAAATATATGGTTTTATTTATTCTTAATATTATTATATATTAAATATTGGAAATTTCTTTAGGTTTTCTCCATCAAGTTGTTGGTATTCCAATTTTTTCTTTTGTTGGAGTATGCTTTAGAGCCAATTGCATTGGACAAGAATATACTACCAATGGTGCATATTAATCACGTATACAATATGTGATAAAGGTTTTCCTTCATCATTAGTAATCAAATAAAGAATTATTAAGTACTAATTGGATCAAACCCATGGAACATAAAAACCTTGCAAAGGAATTATAAAGAGTTATATTTATAAGATCCTTATGCATAAAGCTATGTTCCTAAAGTTGTTCTTGATCATCGTATTGTTGAGACAAGGAATCAAAAATGCTCAAAGACTAGTAAACGTTAAGCTTCCTTACTTGTGAAGTAAGCAAATGATCTCATAGGTTGAAGTATAAGGATACTTGGGGATAGCTTGTGGGTGCTTGGTGTGAGAACAAGTTCATTGAACATGATCCGTAATGAGAACTCCATTTGGTAGCTCACGCAAGTGTCTATGGAAAAGTTCTCATTTGTCAGTTATGTAAGTTGTCATCTGACTTGTGATGCGAGTATCTTGTATATGAATTATCATATTTTGATTTTATCTAAACGGGTTCTAAAAAGGATGCCTAGGTAGGGTGCTTTTGGGTATGACATGAAGCATGCGAAGGTAAATGAGTAGTCCAGAGAGGATTCACCACTTCAAGTGATAATGAGGATACATATCTTATTTGTTTTTGGCTTAGGTTAACTTAATGAAGTATTTGGCCAAAGCATGTTGAATATAGAATGTTGAGAACATTCTAGGGTTCACAAAGTTAACCAAGAGCTACAAGAACTAATATGAAAAGATTTCATGGATAGACACTGCACCATGCTCATGGTCTTTCTAGGATATATGGTGAAAGTATTGAATTGCATTGATTGACTGAACAATGAAAGGTTATGTTGAGATTACCCTGGCTCTCCAATATTTGGATGGTCATGATGCATTGCTAGATACCGCTTATGATCTATGAATATAAATTAATTATCCTTATTTATATTTGGATAATAATTTATAATTATTACCAACATATTGAAAGCCTAATGGGTTACATACAATAAGTAACATTATCGAAAATAAAATCGGGATTTCTATTAAGTAGGACTTAATTGATTAAAGCTAAAATAAAGAGGAGCTTAATTGAAGCTTATGAGAACTTGATTGAAAGAATTCAAAAGTTGCATTAAAGACCAAATTAGGGCTGGCATTTAAGCAACGCTATTTAAACCTTGCTTTAGCTGAACCCTAGTGAGAGTTAGAACCCTTGTCGCGCCTCCCTCTTGTTCTCTCCCTAGCCGCACACTCTAAAGAAAAGGAAAAGAGTTTCCGTTGTGTTTTTTCGGCTAGTGAAAAATTAGAGAGAGTTTAGCTTTTGTTTATGAAACAAAAATTGCTAGCACAAATCTCAGTCCCCATTTGAAGAAGGTTTCGACTTTGTTGTTATGTGGATATCGTTGGAGGCCAAACACTTGGGTGGCTTTGTTGTCTCGGTAATCCTCTTAGTGATCAAGCAACTTGGACTATTATAATCACTTGGGATTATGATATCTCAAGTAGGTATGATTCCTAACATATGAGCATATATCATGTGGTTTAATCACTTGAATGTTTTACTTTTAAGTATGGTTCTTGGAGGATTCGACTACTTTTATGTTTTACTTTTTATGTTTTCGATGTATATTTTATTTCATGTTTGAGCATGAGGCTAAATCGATCAATTTCCTCACCTCATGAGATTCAAGAGAAACTAATCTTTCCCCTAAACATGTTCCATCGTCAGAATTATTTTATGAAAATGTTGAAATATTGAAAAACTTTTCAAATTTCTTTACATCATTCTGGAAGATTCTTAAAAAATTCCCTCACCCCAAGAGTATTCAAGAGAACTAATATTCTCCTTGAAGAGACTCCGTCGTCAGATTGTTTAAGATTATTTAAATATTGATGTACTGTAAAATTCTTAAGTTTCCTTCCACCATTCTAGAAATATTAAACAAATTATTAAAAATTGTTTAAAATATTATACACAAAATCATCCTTCAAACTCTTGGATCGTGATCGAATCCGCCTGCACCACTAGAAGTTCCAACTCCATCACGTGATTTGATAAGTTCATAAATTACACATTTTATACATTTTCTATTATTAGTTTTCGTTATGTTTTCTATCTTTATTTTGATTACTTATGTTTTTGAATATTAGGTATATTTAAGAGAATGAATCAAAGACATATCAATTATGATGTTAAAGAGCTTACAAAATCACAATCACAAGATGGAAGAAGACTTGGGAGTCAAAAAGATCAAATTCTTGGTGCAAAGCAAGAAGGCATATTTGACCTCTAGAGCTTGTTGCTAAGAAAACATGATGTTAAAGTCTTTATTAAAAGAAACATCCCACTTGACTTTTGAAGCTGATTTGAATATCTTTCCAAAGGTATATCATGCGCCCAAATAGAATAAGAAATGGTCATCCAAATCGACGTTGGGAGTCCCTAAACAAACCTAACGACAGCTTATTCTACCCTGAAAAACCCTAGCCGCAAATCCCTCTTTAAAACCCTGAGAGCCCTAGCCGTAAATCACTTTTGGAAGCCCTAGTTGCTGCCTATAAATAGAGGATGAGGGGGAGAGCCGCAAAACACATTGTACATATGTCATAACGTGCCAAATACGAATTCAGCATGCTAGACACAAATCATGAAGTCGCCACTAATCATCTTACTAGGTGTGATTAGTCACCTATACGAATCTATTCTCTTTCAAGTAATCCTAAGCTTGACTAAGGCACCCTAAAAAGAATAGGTTTTGGTCTACTTATCAGAACTAGGTTCGGGAGTTCGGTTATGTGTGGGGAAGGATTAGCACCCCCACAAGAGATAGTATCTACTTAGTCTTGTGATCCTAAAAAAGTCTTAACTAGGTGGTCTTATTTATCTTTGTTCATTTCAATTTGTTCAAGTTAAAAATATCAAAAACAACTTTTAGGTCTCCCTTTCCATCAATCTGGAGGAATTGCTAAAAAATATATCCTCACCTCGAGAGTATTCAAAAGAAATCAATCTTTCCCTTGAAGAGGCTCCGTCATCGGAAAGGTTAAATTTTATGCAAGGCAATTAAACCTAAGTTTGATCTTCATAATTAAAAACTTATATTTTATTCATGTTTCCTCAGAAATAATCTCGACCTCAATATTGAAAATTATCTCTTAAAAACCTTTCCATCAATCTGGAGAATTTTTAAGAGAATTTTCTCACCTAGAAATTTCTTAGAAATCAACCAATTGCGATTTCCTCGAATTTCATCCTTGGAAGAAATCTTAATTTATTCTCGATTTTTGATTAAGCATCAATTATGAAAAATTATGACTTAAAAATGATGATTAAAAATTAATAATTTTTAAAATTTTTTTTGACCTTTTTGGTATCGAAAATTATCAATCTGGATAATTTTTAAGAGAGTTTTCGCACCTAGAAATTTCTTAGAAATCAACTAATCATGATCTCTTCAAATTTCATCATCGAAAAAAAATCTCAATTTATTATTTTAAATTAATTAATCATCAATTATAAAAATTAATTAATAGACACAATAAAATTTACCTAACTTAATTAAAAAGTATCCTAATAATAATAAATAATAATTAATTAATTAATTAATATACAATAGTTTACATGAATTAAAAAAAATAAAAAATAGCTATAAGAATCTACCTGCAACAATCAAAACTAAAATAAAATTAGTCAAAAACTAATAATTCAATTCAATTAAATAAATAATGATGAAAAAAAATAAATAAAACTAGTCATAATATATAAGAAAATCTAGAATAACAAAATAATCATAAAAGAAATAAGAAAAGAAAAGAAAAACCAACCAGCATCAGGATCTGGCTTAGGCACGAGTCGGCGTGCGGGTCTTGACCTGACCCGGCTGCTGGTTCCCTTTAAAACACCAAACTTTTTTTGTCATATTTTTACCCTGTTTAAAAAAAAAAATATGATATCCTCTCCTCTTCAAGAATGCCTCAAGAACACTAAAGAACACTTCAAAATTTTTAGATTTCGGCAAGCCTTCACCGCCGCTGTTGTCGCTGATCATTGCCGACCACCGCTGATCGAACCCAGAAAAATCTTGAAAAATCACCAAATCTTCCTCTACCGAAAATCACCTTGGTTTTGTCAAAATCACCTCCGAACATCGTAGATCTGAGTTTGAAAACCCGAAATCTCGAAATTTAGATTTTATGATCTGGCACCGTTCACCGTTGGATGGTCACCAAATTTCAGCCGAACCTTTCTCTGATTATTTCCTAGGCTTTCACTGTTGGATTTCTCAAAATAATCCCTAAAACCCAAAACCCTAAAGAAATTCGAATAATAATAATAAAAAAAACCCTCAAAAAAATTTTTCTTCCCCGATTGCTTACTGACTTCCTCCGATATTATGATAGCTTCTTGTGTTTCTCAAAATTGTGTCCTATTTCTGATGTTGATTATGAGTGTTTATATTGGGAAATCCATGAGAGTCCTAATATGTTTTGATCTGGAATTCTAATCTTGATCAAGATAAAAAATCATTTTTATCACATTTATCCCAAATTTCAGAGTTTAATCCTAATTTAGAGAGGAGTTTGGATTTGATCCGAACTTGTTTTTTTTTTTTCATTTTTTGGTTTTTCTTGTTTTATTTTTCATTTTTTTAATCTTTTTTTTCTTCTAATTATTCAAAAATAAAAACTAAAAATAAATATTAATATTAAAATTACAATTACAATTACAGTTAAAATTAAAAATAACCCGGAGAAAAATGGGAGTCTACAATTGCCCCTCTTTGTGCATTTCCTGAGAATCAGGGGATGTGCAAAGACGTAGACACCATACATGATCTCGAAAATTAAAAACACAAAAGCAAATCTGATCATAGAAATGCTCCTCTAAACGAGGCATAAACTTTAAATAAACCGAACGTGAAAACATACTTCTCCATTGAGGCTTCAACTTTAGATACTAATTTGGGAAAAGCTCTTAAGATTTTTGAAATTTTTTACCTAAAAGTTCTAAATTGATACTAGGAGATTCTTATAAATGTGAGGAATGCTTTATTCCTTTGCCATATCTTGGGGCAAGATTGCCAAGAAACCCAATTGCCTATTGGTTTTGAATATCCTTGTGCACCATTTTGACTCGTGCAAAAACCCTTTCTTCTTAAGCGGACTTTAAAAAGGAGAATTGTTGGGTTGGGCCTTCACTTGGATGGCACATTGAGATGATGTATTTTACATGAGTTGCAAAAAAAAAAAAAAAAAAAAAAACAGTTTGTGACATTATGCATATGAGATATTTAAATGATTTTAAAAGTCAAAATGAAATTCTGATCATCTACCTCACTTGAGGTTTTGCTCTTCAATATAAGTATCCATACTTGACATGAGAGATGGTCATCTTTCACATTCCTTTCACAAAATGAGAAATTATCCTTTGATAACCCTGTTGAGCCTATTAAATTCTTTCTTAAAATAAACCCTAACCAAGGATCACCCTCCACACATGGGGCAAGTATGAAGAGGGATCATATGAGGGATTGGATCCTATTTTTTTAAGCTTTGAAAAGAATGACTTGTGTCATTGGGAAAAATGCTAAAATGGATTGAGTTCCAAAGTTTTGAACTCACTTTGTGGTAGACTGTAAAAAAAAAAAAAAAAGCAAAATAAGAGAAAGAAAAAAAAGAAAAGAAAGATGAGAAAATAAAGAGAAAGATGTGAAATATTTTGGGAAGTTGAAAGGATGAAATCCTCATGAAAAGAAATGATCCTTGGTTTAATCACCTTTAAACACATTTTTTAGGCCTGATTATCCGTTCTTTCATAACCCCAAACCCTGGCCTACATTACAAGCTTTAAAAGTCTATTTTGATAGAGTGTGAATATTTAACTCGAAGAGTTTTCCTCAAGCTTAATTCCATCTCTTTGAATTATAATTTTGCTATTTTGAATTCTCAAATGCATGGTAGAACCAAAAAAAAAAGAATGAAGCTCTAGGGTGAAAACCCAAAACCGGGCAGCCTAGAGCAAAAATCAAAAATATGAAAGCAACTCTGCATGACTATGTCAAGGCCCAACAAGAATTACAAGAGAAATGATATCTTGAACCCACCAGGGAGTATCGAACAATCTTGAGAAACTGAAAAAGGTCAACATTGCTTAGATAACTTGGCCCAAATTGAAAATCCTTTTTCTTTTCTTGTCCAAATTTTGAACCCATCATAGATAGTCTTGGCATTTGTTGAAATGCTATATATTAAGAAATTGAGAGCTAGTGCGAAAATGGATTGTGTTTTCAAAATAAACCTTTTTGTGAAAATCTGATTATTACAGTAAATTCATTGTGAGTTTAGATGAAGAAATATTGATCTTCCCTTATGTGATGAAACCTCTCTTGATGACCAAAACCTTGACAAATTGAAATACCTAATTCACTTGAATGAGCTAAATTGTGATTCACCTTGTCCATTCTTGGAAGTAATCATCAATTTTTTAAAGAGATCCAAAGTTGCATTTTTGTTTAGAAAATGGGGACTTGATTTTTAAACATGGAAAATAGTGATGTGGGGCAATTTACCGTTGCCACTTGATTTTGGGGGGCATGATTGAAAAATGAAAAATGATTTTGGGCAAATTCTTTCTTTTTAAAGAATTTTCGAAAATAGAACATGAGAACATTAGGGTTTGGAATGATGCATATTTGAGTTCTGAACCAGTATGATAAGAGTGACATTTCTAGGGACAAAGAACGAGAAGGCATTTTACCATGATGAGAGGAATGGTTTTCAAGAATGGGATCTATTGAGTCGACGAGTGACAGAGTAGGCCCATTTGTATTTGAAATTTGAATGTACTTGAAGATGACATTCTGGGAAGAAAGGAGAATGAGATGAGAACAATGAAAAAGTCCAAAAATATGTGTGTTCAAAGCCTTTGAATTAAAGAGATGTCTTTTTGAGAAAAAGAAGGCGATGCGATCGACTGATAAAATTGGCAGAGGTTAATCCAGTTCTAAGTCTGAGCATTTGGAAGCTGAAAAAGGATGAAACAATGAGCTTGAGTATCCTTTTGTCACAATTAAAGATTCATGATATTAGTTTGCATTCCATCACATGACATTCATTTCATGCATTGCATTTCATGGCATTCATGTCATTCATCACATGCATTTAACATGAGTAAGATTTTAGTTTTTGAATTTTGAAATCAAACTTTTTCAAAACCTTGATTTAAGATGGTTCTTTTCAAGGTGAAGTTTTGAACCTCGATTGAGAAACATTTTCAGGGTAAGAATTTTGAGCATTCAGTTGAGGAAAGCATAAAAAGTGATATTTTTTAAAAGATGTTATTGTTAAAAACCTCCAGGTATTATCATTTCAAAAAGCCTCCAGGTATATTTTCAAAACCTCCAGGTATAAATTTCAAAGCCTCCGAGTATCCTTTCAAAAGCCTATGTAATACCCAGCCCAAAAGTAAGAGCCCAAGTATGTTAAAGATCGATTTTGACTCAAGCCCATCAGCCAATATTAAAATATTAGGGTTAAAAGAAAATAAAAGAAAAAGGGAAAGAGAGAAAATCTATCGACAGTTTTTTTTGGCGATCAAAAGGAAATTGGGGAAAAGAAGAGAAACTCTAAGGGAGAAGAGAAATGATGGAAATTGAAGTTTTTGTCTTCAAGATTGAAAGATTAAGGTAAGTAAAAACCCTCTTTTGATTTGCAAAACAAATGTTTTGTTAGATTGTTAGAATTTGGGTAAAACTTTTTGGGAGAGAAACCTAGAAAATATATTAAATTCTCATGAGTATGCAGCGTTGTTACATCCTAAATCCTTGAGTTTAGGGCATGACAAATCAAAAAAGCCTTCGAGTATATTTTCAAAACCTCCAGGTATAAATTTCAAAGCCTCCGGCTATCCTTTCAAAAGCCTCCTGGTATCATTTCAAAGCCTCCGAGTATCCTTTCAAAAGCCTCCCTGTATCATTTCAAAAAGCCTCCGGGTATATTTTCAAAACCTCCGGGTATAAATTTCAAAGCCTCCGGGTATCCTTTCAAAAGCCTCCGGGTATCATTTCAAAAAGCCTCCGGGTATATTTTTAAAACCTCTAGGTCTAAATTTCAAAGTCTCCGAGTATCATTTCAAAAAGCCTCCGAGAATATTTTCAAAACCTCTGGGTATAATTTCAAAAGCCTCCGGGAATCATTTTCCAAAACCTCAGGGTATCATTTTCCAAAATTTATTTAGTTCATATAGATGCTGACATGAGACAAGTGTTTTCATCATGAGGTATGAAACTACATGCATCAAAATGCTCTTATTGACATGCTTTCAAATATAGTAATTCTCCTCTTAAAAAACCCTAAAAAGAAACTGATTTATGGCAAAGTGGACTTCCAATGTTCAATAAGCTCTGGAGTTAGAATGCCATTGTGAACAAGACCTTCAACCCTTTCCTTCAGTTGTCTGCATTTTTCGGTCGAATATCCAATTGCCCCCATGTGATACTTACATTTGCTGTTGGGGTCATAACTTTTAGCTGATGAATCTGGAACTTTTTTCAAAAACACAGGGGTAAGGTACTGGTTCTTTATCAGCAATGGCAGTAGGTTAGGTATTGGGATCATAACCTTCTCTTGGTCGTCCTGCGGTCGTTCTTGGCAAGGAGGCCTGTCATGACACTTGGCTTTTCTTTCTTCAAAACTCAGCAAACCAGCTTTGATGAGATCCCTGACCTTGTACTTCAAAACGGGGCAGTTCTCCATTGAGTGGCCTTGGTTGCCGGAATGATAATTGCAATGCTCATTAGCATTATACCAGCCTGGGTACGGGGGCTTTAAAGGCTCTAGTTGCTTGGGTGTTAGGAGGAAATTTTGGCTAAGTTAAGGTAGCAGCTCACTGTATTACACAGGAATCGGGTCAACTTGATTTCTTTCTTGCTTCATGAACCCATGTATGCCTTTCTTTCCCATTGTGACATCCCCACTTGTCTTACCATGAACGAACACTGGCTTCTTCCCTTTATCTGATTTTTGTTTCTTCTCAAAACCTATCTGCCCGTTACTGATTAGTGCTTGAACCTTTCATTTTAGAGACAAACAATTTTCTGTGGAATGACTCGAATTCTGCAATGATAACCGCAAAATGTATTCTTGTCATACTAGTTCGGGTATGGGGGTTGAATAGGCTCCACTGGAACTTTCGTGAGAAGTCGGTTTTCAATAAGCTGGGGTAACAACTCAGAGTAAGAGATGAAGAGTGGCTCAAACTAATCTCTTTTTCGAATATTTTTTGACTTTCCCTGGCTGGCCTGAGGTTGAAGATTTGTCAAATAATTATATTGAGAGGCCATCGAGTGTAAATGAGGACCACGATATACATTGTTCATGGAAGGGCAAAACGGTTGGTATATGGGTTGTGGAGGATATGGGGTAAAGCTTTCCATCCATTGCTCACCATAGGTCATGATTGGACATCTTTTACTTTTTTTCTGGGGTATCCAATTTCCTTTGGCATCGGATGTCTCACCTGTTTTAAGCTTCCCATTCTTGGCTGCCTTTTCCATCATCTCTTTTGGGATCACCATGTCTTCGGAGTTCCTCGTGGCATTACCAACGAGTTTATCATAGTGTGGGGTTTGCAGTGTATTTGCAAATAAGACAGTAGCTTTTTTCTCAGTTAAGGGCGGTTGTACCTGGGCAGCTAGATCTCGCCCCCTATGAGAGTACATTTGAAGCTTTCAGTAGCTTTCTTCTCCATATTTTGTAGAGTGAGATGAGTTGGTGCCATATATTTGTATTGGTCAAAGAAAGCTCTAGCTAAATCCTTCCAAGAACAATCTGACCCTTACTCAACTGATTGTACCACCTACTCGCGGACCTGCCAAGGCTAAACTGAAAACAGTTGATCAATAGCTCATCCTTACTCGTATGGCCCATCATCATTCGGCCGAACATTTTGAGGTGGGTCATTGGATCATTTGTCCCACTATATATCTCGAAGTTGGGGACTTCGAATTCAGGTGGAATGACTAAATCGAGAACCAAACTAAATTCTTTCGGATCCCATTCCCAAATATCTCTGTTTTCCCCAGTGCACAAAGCTTCTTTTTCTAACAGCTGGTACCTCACTGATAGTGTATCTTGTAGCCGTGTACCTTGAGAAATTTTCCCTTTGATTACTGTTACCCCAAACGGGAAGGGGAGGCAATTCTTCGAATCATTTTCCAAGGCTTTCGGTGTTCCTTTTATAGTAGAGCTTTCAACCTGCCCATTATCTTTGACAATGGCGGGCATCAACTCAGCAGTTTAATCGTTTGCTGTCGGATCTCTTCCTGAGTTCTAATCATTTCTTCCTTCATCCCTTGCTGAACCTGTTCCATTCTCTCTATTCTATTCGAATACTTGACCTCCATGGCTCTTTCTTTCTCAGCAAAGTCCTCAACATGCCCTTTGGCTTTGACAGTGGTGGACATCAACTCCATTAGTTTAGCCATTTGTTCTCGATAATCTTCCTGGTTTCTAATTAGCCTTACTTGCGTCTCCTGCATAGCCTTTCTCATTCTTTCCATTTTATCTGAATTCCCGTCTTCCATGAATCCTGACAAGTGTTGTATAGGTTCTCAGTAACCCTTATACCTCTGATTTGAAAGAAAGATTTCTTCGAAAGCTCTTAAAGCTAAGCCAATTTCTATTTTCTCATTAATGTATTTCATGATGTATGAGCTATGAATGTCATGAATGCAATTTGATGCATGTAAAGAATAAACAACTCAATGCATGGGTATACACAGAGAAAAAATGCTGACCATGTATGTTATAAATGCAACACGATGCCAATATGATGGATGTAAAGAATAAACAAATTAATTCATGCATATATACAGAGAAATCATGCTGACTATGCATGTCATAAATGCAACACGATGTCAACATGATGTATGTAAAGAATAAACAAATCAATGCATGGATATATGTAGTGAACGACCATGTATGTTCCAAATGCATTCTCCAATGAATGATCATATATGTTATGAATGTAACACGATGTCAATATAATGCATGTAAAGAATAAATGAATTGACACACGGGTATTTACAAAGAAATCATGCTGACCATGTATGTCATTAATGCAACCCGATGCCAATATGACAAATTAATGCATGAGCATATACAGAGAAATCATGATGACCATGTATGCCATGAATGCAACCTGATGTCAACATGATGTATGCAAAGAATAAACAATTCAATGCATATAAATATACAGAGAAATCATGCTGATTATGTAAGCCATTAACCTGATGTCAACATGATGTATGTAAAGAATAAACAATTCAATGCATGGAAATATACAGAGAAATCATGCTGATTATATATGCCATGAATGCAACCTGATGTCAACATGATGTATGTAAAGAATAAACAAATCAATGCATAGGAACATGCAGAGAAATTATACAAAATAAACTAAAATGGTGGGACCAATCTTCATTATGCACGATTTGCCCCAAAATTTAATCCATGATTTTTTTTAAACACGTTTTCTCCACGAAAATCAACATATTGTTTTTCAAAAGAATTTCGGGATAGTGGATCCTACTATGGTACAATGTCCAAATGTTTATTCAACACTACCAGTCTACAATTCTTATTCAACCAATGAATGTTGATGCAATTAACAAATGAGATTATTACTACCGTGAGATAAAAAATGAGTGTACACGCTCTATTCACATATGCACAAATGTAATGATGATTAATGCATAAATTGTGCAAGATGCGAAGATGCTTGAGGAGATGAATTTTCATATTTACAACTGCTTAAATAATATGCATGTTATGCAAAAATGCAAATGAAAAGATCAAGGAAAAGGAGATCCTAATATCACTCTTTATTTTTTTTTTCTTTTTTTCTATTTTTCTTGAATTTTCTTGACAACTATTTTTTTGACCTTTTTTTTTTCATATTTTCTCAAATGTCAAAACTAAGAGGAGATTTTTATTATTTTCACAAACCCACTCCACTACAGAAAAACTTTTTTCATTATTCACCTCTCATGTTTTCAATTTTCGTTTTTTTTTTCAATTTTTCCTTTTTTTTTTTAAGAAGAAACATTTTCATATAAAAAAAACTCTTTTTTTTTTCCTTTTAGAAATACCTAAAAAGGTACAGTATAAAAAAGAAAAATGTTCAAATAACCCAAAAACACTAGGTTTCGGTATTATTACAAATGACACATGAAAGAAAGAATAAAAGAGTAAAACTATCAATACAAAGTAAAAGAAGATAGTGAACATTTTCCCCAACAATATCAACTTATTTAGGCATCATGATGCCTTTGGGGCGGTAATTTAAATTTATTACGGGTGATGTACATTCATCGTTGCCCGATCTTCAATGCTTATTCAGAATGTAGAAATAAATGGCAAAAGATCAGAAGCATTCCTCCATGTGTTCCTATCTCAGGTGCATCTAACGGAAATTCGGCATGGCTCTACCTAAGTTGGTTCCTTGTGACTCACTATATGGGGTTAAATTAGGCTCTAAAAGGCTCCAAATTGCTCCTCACTGTAGCCGGTGAAGGCTAGTAAGGCACCCCGATCAAAACAGGTTCAATTTGTTGGAGTATATTTCCCAGGCCTATGTGGAGGTTATCAGCTCACGAAAGCGTAGGTACTTTACTACTCCGGAAGTGTTTCGCTAGCCCATGAGGAGGTTATCACCTCACGAGAGCGTAGTTACTTTACTTCCACCTAAAAAGACGGAACCCGGGTATAGGGCTCATGTTATGCAAATGCAAATGTAGTGTGTGATAAGGAACAAACAAACCTTTCACCACCGATTCTACAACCCTTATTCTAAATGCCCCAGCAATTTATTAAAACAAAGATCAAGAATGCATTAACCAACCAGAGACCAATAGTAATATAAAACAATAAATAATCAGAGAAACAATAATATGCATGTGCATGAGCATGAACATATTTAAAAATATTTAATTTATTATTTTTCAAAATTTTGCTTATTAAAAAATGTGGGAATTACAATTAAATATCAATTAAAACCGACAAACCAAGACTTTTGATAACACATGACTAATTCTAGGCCTGACTCTCTAAGTGTCCCCAGCGGAGTCGCCAAGCTGTCGCAACCTCTAAAAAAAGTCCTAAAACTGCCCCATCATGGGACGTCGGCTTCGTTAAAGTGTGACATTAGAAAAAATAGAAGAAAAGACGACTTAATTCCTCTTGGAATAAAGGTTGAGGGTATGAAAACGACCTCGAAAAAGAAATGGAGTCGCCACCAATCTTTTTTTGGCTAGGTGTGATCGGCCATCTATTAAAACCGGTTTTTATAAAACATTTTTTAAAACCAATTTTGAAGTATGCACTTTGAACCAAAGAAAACAAATGCGGGTTCTCGAGTTGGTTATGTGCGGGGAAGGATTAGCACGCCCACAACGCCCGTATAAAGTGATACCTTATTATTCATGTGTTATCTCGAGTCTCGGTGAAAGACGATTTTAAATTTGGTGTTTAAAAATAATTTCTTAAAAAAAATCACATTTATTTGAAAATGATCCGGAATTTATTAACATAAAATTTTTCGTATTTCCTGACAAACTCGGCAAAATATGGAATTTTTCCTTGATTTTGAAATTCTCCGAATCACCCTCGTTTCTGAAGAAAAGATATTTCGTCGTTAACGATAATTGATGATATCCTCCCCGACAGACCCAGCAGAGAACTCATGAATTATTTTAACTTGGGAATAATCTTGTTTTATAAAAAATCTTTAATAATTTTTCATGCATTTTAAAATCATAAAAAAATGATCATGAATATGCAAAAATGTTACTAAGATAAAAATTAAACAAAAATGCATATTTATCATGGCATGGCAAATATTTTATTATGACATGGTAAAAGAATTAATGACATGGCACGCTTGACATGGCAACATCTAAATGACATGGCCAAAAGAATTAATGGCATGGCATATGAATTAATGACATGGAAAATCCTATTATGACATGGAAAAAGAATTAATGACATGACATGCTTGACATGGTAAAATCTTATTATGGCAATAGCAAAATAAATAATGACATGGTAAAAGAATTAATGACATGGCATGCTTGACATGGCAAAATCTAAATGGCATGGCCAAAAAGATTAATGACATGGCATATGAATTAATGACATGGCAAGTCCTATTATGACATGGCACGAGAATTAATGACATGAAATGCTTGACATAGCAAAATATAAATGACATTGCCAAAAGGATTAATGACATGGCATATGAGTTAATGACATGGCAAGAGAATTAATGACATGACATGCTTGACATGGCAAAATATAAATGACGTGAAAAATACTAACATGGCATATGTGACACAAACATTAATCATAAAAAATGACATTATCAGTTTGGAATTGATTTTTCATGCGAGGAATTACATAAATGACATATGTTGGAAAATATTACCGTACTCCCCGGCAAACCCGGCAAAGCTTGGAAAATAATTCTTTCATATGACATTTGTATGATTCCGAATAAAACAAAATTCATGCCTTACGATTTCATAACCACGTGCGTTGAATAATTTCCTTACCTCCCCGGCAAACCCAACAAAGATTAGTAACTAATTCTCGCCAATGTTTAGGAAACCGAGAAGCACGTTTTATGCCAAATTAAATAAAAACATTTTAAAATATGCAATGTGCGAAGATGTATTTCTTCCTTGAAGTAAAGATATTCGTATACCTAAAAAGGTGTCCAACTACATTTGAAAGAAACTTAAATTGGATTTTTAAAATCCAATGACTTTGAGCTCGGATTTTAAAAAGAAGTTGGAATTTTTGGATAAAAAAAGGCATTGGCCGAATGGCCTCCTAAAAAGGCTATAGTTTCCTATTTTTAAAATCCGGATTAACTACCTATGATTCGATCTTTGTAAAATCAATTTTTTTATCCTTGAGATGACATAGAAAACAGCCTAAAACAGTAGCTAATGACTCCAATCAGCCCCTCTTTTTTACAAATAAAAATCAGAAAATTGTTAGTTTAGAAAAACTCATTTTTGGCTCCCAAAACCAGTTTTAGAAAACTATTTTTCTACCCCTCATAAAAAATTCAGAAAATTCTCAAAAATCAGTTTAGACTTGAAACATGATGTTCTTTATGAGGAAAAATCAGTTTTAAAATTGGACTAAATATGCCTAGACCGAAATAGCATTAAGGATAGAAACAGTAACCGAAAACTGTTTTACCGAAAACCATTTTTCCACCCTTGATAAAAAATTCTAAAAAATCTTGGAAAAAAATACCAGAGGCTTCTCTAAGGGTCTACTACAAGTGGTTATAAAATATTTTTATTTTGACAAAAGAAACTTGGTGAAAATATTGCCCAAATTCAGAATATCCAACTAAAAAACTATTATTCTTTCAACTAGTTTGCACAAGAGACTTTGGTTAGAGACCATTGGTTGATCTTAATCAAAAATCAAGTTGAAAATGATATGAATGCATGATTTTACAGCAAAACAAACATATGAAAATGATCAATCATAAACTAAAAAAATGAACAAGCAAAGGAAAATCAAGATTGACTCAATGGTTGGTTCCTTGGACATAGTCCCACCTAACCAAAATCACTTGATAAAAATCAAGATCCTCAAGCTTCTCAAACATTTTATTTAATTTTTTAAAAGAAAACCAAAGGAGAAAATCTATCCTACCACAATGGTGAAACCCACAAAATTTACATGCAAGCAAGAAAATCAAGCAAAAGACAAGCACAATATGGCCTCCAAGGTTTCGGCCAAAGTAGGAATATTGTAGGAAAATTTTCCAACCTTTGTTATTTTGTAAAGAATAAAAGAGAAAGGGAAAAATCCTTTAGAAATTTATTTTGAAAACCTTTTATTCAACAAAGAAAGTTAACAATCACATGAAAAATAGGAGAAAAAGAACATGAAATCCAAGAAAATAATTGAAAAAGAAGAGAGGAAGTAGCTACCTAGTAAGCTTTTCCAAATCAAGCACTCAAACTTCTCCTTTTTTCTCCCTCTTTCTCTCTTTTTCTTTTTCTCTTTTATTCCTCAAGAGTAAAGTGAGTAGCCTCTTTCAAAAAAAAATTCTCCTTTTTACTAGGGCTGGCCGAATGCCTCTATATTGTGTAGAGAATTTGCTTATTTTTTTAAGCCTTTGTCATGCTTTGCATGCTCTCCCAACATCTTTGCCACATGGCTAATTCTTGTCCCTTCTTTGCATGATGCTTTCCTTAAATTAAGGGATCTTGTCTCCTTTTTGCATGATGTTTCCCTTAAATTAAGTGTTTTATAACCTCTCATTGGCCAATAATGCCACCTAGATTATTCTTGTCTCCTATCTCTACAAAATATCTAAGCCACTTGTCATGATCATATGGCTTACTATCAAAATATCTTCCTAGGTGGTATTTTTAATCTATTTGGCATCATCACATAGCCTTCACATGCTCTTCACATGGCTTTGCAATTAGGAGGCCTCCCATTGGCCAAAAATGTCATGTAGGCAAGTAGTGGAGAATCTTGTCATTTCTTAAGAATGTCATCTTGCTACTCAATCTTGGCCATTTGATTTAAGATTATCAAACCTCTCTCCCTTTTCCATGAGTTGGCTGAAAATGGCCTGGAATTTTCCAGGCTATTTCTCCTTTTTTATTTGCAAGATGGTCCTTTTCGATTTTTTCGGTAAAATTGTATTTTGGCTCCCAAACTTAATTTATTTGCCAATAGACCCCAATTTAGGATTTTTCTTTTTTAATCCATCCCATCCATTATAAAACTCAGCTCTAGGGTTTTTCATAATTTTTCGAGCTCGTTTTGCATTTTCCCCGGATTTTTCTCTAAAATTTCGGTTTAGTGCCCCCCAAACTTTTCTATTTCCATTTGAGCTCTGATTCTGAATTTTTCTTCTCCAATCCATTCTATTCATTATAAAACTCAGTTATGGATTTTTTCATATTTTTTTGAGCTCGTTTTCTATTTTTCTCGGATTTTTCCTTAAAATTGCGGATTAATCTCTCGATTTAGCATATTTGTGTTTCAGCCCCAATTTGGGGTTTTATTCTTCTCATTTCCTTATTTCTATCCTAAAACTTAGTTCTGGAAAGTTTCACAATTTTTTGAGCTCGAATTTTATTTTTCCCGGATTTTTCAAAATTGCCTTTAGCTTTTGAAACCTCGGTTTTACTAAAAAGGGCCAAATTTCTGAATTTTCTTTTTTCCACTGCCTTTCTCATATATTGAATTGGATCTGGTCCAATTTTCCCAATTTTTACATCCGAATTTCATTCCGATTTAGTTTTTCCCTTTTTCCTCAAAATTAGAAATTTTCTCGATTTTTCCGTTTCTCCTCCAATCGACTCTTCCTTTAGATCCACTTCAAATTGGGACTTGGGGTATCCTTGTTTATTTATTATTCATCAACTGGGCTCTTCAATTTCACCGAATTGGACCATCTCTGTAATTTTCCCCAAATTTGTGAATTTTCTATTTATTCATTAAATCCTTATTTTCTTTTTTCTCTTTAAACTAATTCTTCCTTCAACTCCGCTTCAAAATTGGACCTTCCAATATCCATATTTATTGATCTTATTCCATTTGAAACCTCTAATTTCATCCAATTTGATCGTTTACGCATTTTCCCAAATTTGCAGAATTTTCTATTTTTCCAAAAATGACAATTTCCAATTTTGTCCGCTTCTTCTCCCAATTGATTCTTCTTGGTGAAATTGGATCTTGGGATATCTTTTTTCATTGATCATCTTTCAATTTGAGGTTTCAATTTCATTCAATTTGATCATTTACGTACTTTTCCCCAAATTTGAAAATTCCATGCTTTTCTCCTACACTGAATTTTGCATTTTGTCTTTCAACCTCTCTATCTTCAATTGTAGATCTTCGATTATCAAAATTCCTTCACCATTGTTCAATTCACATTCGAATCTTGATTTTGACTGAGAGTTGACTTTTTTAGTGGTTGAATTTTCAAGGTTGACTTTTTTGAAGTTGACTTTTTCGTTTTGACCTTCGAATCAAAGTCTTGGAGACCTGTCTGTTGAATGAGGGAAGATTCTCTGCATTTCGGGGAGTTAAAAGGAAATTTACTTAGAGGGTCCGGACAAAATTAGGTGTCTACACTTGTCTTGCTGAGAACGATTCATAATATAATGGCATATTGTTTGTGTTTGTTGGGAAATGATGTTAGTGCTTGATGACCTTGGTCTCCCACTAAGAGATGGCTAAGTAAGATTCATTTCCAATAAGCTAGCCTTGAGCCCATCATTTGTTCTTGCTATAAAAATGTGTTTTCAACATATTTCCAACTTGATTTTGGCTAGGATCAATCAATGGTCCATAGCCAAAATCTATTTTTCAAACTAGTTGGAAGAAAACAATGTTTTACAAGTTGAGTATGTTGATTTTGGGCAGTGTTTTCAACATTCATATTTTGTCAAAATTAAAAACCATTTTTATCTCATTGATTTTAGCATGTTCTGAACAAAAAATTATTTTTCCATATTTTTTGGATTATTTTAAAGGGTCTAAAAGATAGCCTTGCAAAACCGGGTTTTGGGTGGCTAAAACTAGTTTTAAAGTTAGCAAAAATCTCATTTTTTTTTCACTAAAAGGGAGGGATTGGCCTAAACCTATAGCTACTATTTTGATATTTTTTCCATGTCATTTCAAAGATAAAAAATTGGTTTTATGAAAAACGGACCATGGAAATGTAAAGCGAGCTTCAAAATCGAACAAAAACAAGGTTTCTTGCTTTATGGCCATTCGGCCACTTTGAATGTCCACTTCAAAACTTGCATTTTTTTTATACTTATTTTGGCTTTCAAAATGTTGCATTCAAAGTTTATTTAAAGTTACTCGGATGTAAATAAAGGGCATTTGAATGCCCCCCAATCCGAGCCAAAATTCATGCCCGAAATCTCTCATTTTTAATATCAAACTTAGGTTTCTTTCAAAGGTAGTCAGACATCTTTTTAGGTGTTCCGATATTCACTCTTCAAGAGAGAAACACATTCCGTTTTCATGAATTGCATATTTTAAAATGTTTTTATTTAATTTAGCGTAAAAACATATTTTTCAGTTTCCTAGACATTTAGCGAGAATTAGTTCCTAATCTTTGTCGGGTTTGTTGGGGATGTTAGGAAATTATTCAACGCACGTGCTTATGGAATCGAAAGGTATGATTTTCGTTTTACTCGAAATTATGTATGTGTCACGAGAAAAGATATTTTTTCAAAGCTTTGCCAGGTTTGCCGGGAGTTCGGTAAAATATCCCAACACGTGCCATTTATATAATTTCATCAAGAAGAAAACTCATGAAAATGAATTTCAAAATAATGGTGTGTGCATATTCCATGATATCTATATTTGCCATCTTAATCATGCAAATTCTATGTTTATGAATATTCCATGATGATGTCATTTTATGATATAATATTCATGTTGCTATTTTGGTCATGATGTGATTGTGAATATTTATGATGATGTCATTTTTATAATTGGTGCTCATATCATATGTGCCATGTTATGTAGGCCACGTCATGAAATATTTTCCATGTCATGAATCATATGACATGTCATGAATCATATGCCATGTCATGAGTTACTTACAATGCTATGTATGTCATGCCAGGAAATCTTTGTCATATCATATATGCCATATCATGGGTTATTTGCCATGTCATGTATAATATGTCATTAATTCTTTGCCATGTTGTAATAAAGTTTGCCATGCCATGTATGCCATATCACTAATTCTTTTGCCATGTCATAATAAAATGTTTGCCATGCCGTTACAATTATGCATGTTGTTTAATTAATATTTGTACCTTAGTAATAATTTGTATATCCATGATCATTTTTTTAATATATTATTTTCAATGCATAAAAATTAATGATTTTTAATAAAATAAGGCTATTCCCGAGTTAAAATAATTCATGAGTTCTCTGCTGGGTCTGTCAGGGAGGACATCATCAATTATCATTAATGATGGAATATCTATTTTTTTTTTTCAAAACTAGGGTGATCGAAAAATTCCAAAATAAATAAAATTTTCTCTATTTTGCCGAGTCAGCCGGGAAGCATGAAAAATTTTGCATTAATAAATTTCGGTTCATTCTCAAATGATATGACTTTTTAAAAAAAAAAAATTATATTTAATTATCAAATATAAAATCGACTTTTACTGAGACTCGAGATAACACGCGATTAATAAGGTACTGTTTTATACGGGCGTTGTGGGGGTGCTAATCCTTCCCCGCATGTAACCGAGCTTTTGTTTTCTCTCTGGTTCAAAGCGCAGACTTCGAAACTGGTTTTAAAAAATATTTTAATTAATTTTAAAATATTTTACAAAAACCGGTTTTAGTAGGTGATCAATCACACCTGACCAAAAAAGATCGGTGACGATTCCATTTTCTTTTTCGAGGTTATTTTCAAACCCTCATTTTTATTTAAGAGAAATTAAATCGTCTTTTTTCTCTTTTTCCTTTTTTAAATGTCACTTGACGGAATCTCGCGACGGAATTTTTTGTTAAGACACTAATTTTTTTATTTTTGATTTTAAAATATAAAATATAAAAATAAGAAAGAATAGAGAAATTGCCTAATGGTGGTGAATAACTGTCCAAACTTTGGATTCCAAGGTCCACGACACAAATGTAATCCAAAAGCTCAATTTGGACAATGCAATGCCCAATTAAAAATTCTAAATCCAAAAAATAGAAAAGGCCTAATCAGAAAGACCAAAACCTAAAATTGGAGTCTAAACCGGTTTTAATAAAATTTGAGTTTAAACTCGAAAATCGATTTAAATCCCAAACTTGAACTAAAATGTATTCAACCAAGAAGGAAATTAACTTAATAATCAAACACGATTTAATTCATTTTATTTTGAAGAACAATTCAATGATCTGGACAAAATAGAGTGTCAACAATTGTACGGTAATAATTAAGAATTATTTTCTTTTCAGGCTATATATTTTTGAAGTAATTAAACTGAAGGAGTACTGGTTAAGCTATATAGTGATATAGATCGAAATACAAGACACTTGGCTTCTATTTGTGAGTTTTTTTTTTTTTTTTTTCCCACATGTTTGTTTATATAATGCAACAATATTACAAAATTGAGTTGAGTTAAATGGCAAAATTCTTAGGCAATATTCGTTTTCGATGGAGATTCAACTTGATAGTTGTTTCAATAACAAGAAAAAGAATATTTTCTTCTTAACATTAAATTTATAAATTGGTTTCATACTTTAAGCCTTTTCTTAATAACTATTTTTTTCACATTTTTTTTTCTATGAAAACATAAATGACAGATAGTCAAACTTTTAGTTTTTTTTTTTTTCCTTTTACATGTGATATTAGAATTGATTTTTTTATTGACTAAAAAAATCTTTATCAATTACATTTTCAAAATATCATTTTAATTTTTTTTAGTTATATCTTTAATCAACAATTCCAATTAGTTACATGATCTCATACTCATTAATTATTTTATTAATTTTAAATAATTAGGTTTTAATCAAATTTATACATAATTATTAATCGATTTTTGAGATAAAGTTGTAATTCTATTACATTTTTACTATTTAACTTTGATTGTTACTCATGTTGATTTATATATTCAATTTCAGTTACAGTCTTGTTCCTCACTTTATATAATCTTTTGTTATTTTTTTTTCCTTTCTTTCTAAATTAGATTATGAAAATCAAGTAGTTGTACATAGTAAATAACTAGATCAATCCACTTTCTTATTTGTCATTACTGAATATTAAATAATTAGTGATTTTTTTATTATTTTTATATGAATTTTATCTTGCATATGTATTGGTCAATGGTGAGAGATAGTCTTCATGTCTACTGATTATTGATTAGATGTAAAAAAAAATTACCAAAAATTAGAGCCACTTTTATTTAATTCTCTAAACTTTTTACACTTGACTTATTTGACATCTTGTAGTTGATTTTTTTTATATAGGTCCTACGATGAAATATTATTAGAATTAGTAAAGATTTAAGATTGGTCAAATAGCTTTTTGCTTTTGTTTCTAATTACCCGAGATTTAAAACTAGGCTTTTGGTTTTTTTCAAATTTTAAAATGTAGTTCATACTTCTCAAATTTATACAATTAATTATGAGTTGTTATGGTATATATATTATCCATGTCTTTTTCCGTCAGTATGTGAATTACAATTATTTATACACAATACATGTAATATAGTTCAATATATAATTATTATAATAAAAATAAATAAAAGAAGAGAGATCTCGGTTTGTTAAAATATAAATCGTATAAAAAGTTATGAAAATGTGTAAAACTAATTTAATTTTACACTAGCTAGTGTAAGTGGACCCCTCCTCTAAATAAAAACAAATATATATTTTTTATATATATATTTGAGGTTGTCAGGGTTTATTCCTGGTTATTGGAACTAAGAGTCCATCACTCTACCAACAGACCACATGACTGTTAGCAATAAAAACAAATATTCATGTACAACATATGTAACAAAAAAAATTAGTATAAATATATACTAATATTAAAAGGAGTGACTGAGTTGATGTCACGAGTTAATAAGACACCAACTCAGTTGATAAATTTACTAAAAAAACCAAAAATAAATTTATAATGTAAAATGTAATTAAGGGTGTTTAAATATTTTAGTTTAAAAAAAAAAAAAAAAACTACTACACTGTAATATCATCAGATAATTTCTTTAAAAAAAAAAAAAAAGTTACCTACATCTTACATCATTAGATAAATTTATTTTAATGTATAATTATTTTCAACTCAATCTTTATTTCATACTATATCTAGTGTATTTATCTAAAGTTAAACCAAATTGTGGCCTAGCCAGCTAGAAATCCATCTCTCAACAAGATCTAGCTTGCTATAACCAATTTTCAACCTACTACTAAGTCCTAACATAGATGAATGAATAGTTAATTTGCTGGAAATTAATAGATTACTGTAGTCCTTTTGTCTAAAGAATATATATGTATTCTAAAATAAACATGTTTAGTTGATAGTAATGAAAATATTCACATACTAAATATAGTAGTTCACACTTGACAATTGATATATAATATCATGATGATTCTTGAAGCATTGATTGAATATATAGACTTCTTTTTATGAATAATAATAGCCTTAACAAACACGTCTTTGACGCACTCATCATCAAAAGCTTTTGTTGAAAAATTGTAATTGTTGTTATACATGCATGTGATAGATTAAGCCATGTGGTGGATGATTCGATTAGGATGAATGCATATGGTGAATGAATTAGATTAATTATTATGTATATAATAATTATGATACATTGTATTGAGAAATGTATTTTTCCCCTCCCTAATGATTCTTGGACTCCTATATAATAAGGATGGGTTTATATCCAAGAAGAAATAATAGAAAAAGGCTTGGCGACATAGCTAGTTTCTGAAGAACTAGACTTTGAAAGTTCATATTTTCTTTGTCTTGATCTCTCTTTATTTACTCCCTTTATTTTATTTATAAAATATTATCAGCACGATCAAGTCTCTAACGGTAGTAAAGTCCCTCAAGTTTTCTTTCATTATATCAAGAAATTATTTGTCGCGATGCTGAGATTCATCTTGAAACTATGAATATTGGAAATACTATTGAAAAAGGAAACCAAGCATCCCTGCAGGATCGCACAAAAGCAATGATTCTCTTTCGATACCATTTACACGAAGAATTGTAAACTGAGTACCTTACTATTAAAAATTCATTAGCCCTTTGGAATAACTTAAACAATAGATATGAACACCAAAAAATGGTGATTCTTCCAAGAGCTCGATATGAGTGATACACATACAGCTACAAGATTTAAAAACCGTAAGTGAATATAATTCAACCTTGTTTAAGATTAACTCTTAATTGAAATTATGTGGAGAGAATATTACTGATGAAGATATGATAAAAAAAAAAAAAACATATTCAACTTTTCATGCCTCGAATGTGCTTTTGCAGAAGCAATATCGAGTGCGTAGATTCAGAAAACATTCTGAGATAATTTCTTGTTTACTTGTGTCTGAACAAAATAATGAGTGTTTGATGAAATATCATCAATCTCATCCTACTCGCTCAACACCATTCCCTGAAGTGAATGTGGCATTTTCTCAAAGTCGTGGATGAGACCGTGGTTTTAAAATAGGTCACAGTAGAAACAATTATCGGACTCGTGATAATCATCATTCAAGTTCTGAAAGCAAAGGTGCTAAATAGAATCAATAGAAGTGGGTCAAAAATGAGAAAATTCTAAAAAAGAGTAATAAAGTGCAAAACAATGACAATATTTGCTATAGGTATGGAACAAAAGGTCATTCTTTAAATATTATAAATGTCATTGATCTCGTATATGTTAGACTCAAAACATCTAGATGATCTTTACAAAGCATCACTAAAAGAAAACAAATGCTGAAGTAAATTTATTTGAACATGTTGATCCTACTTATGATAATGAATCTTCTCTAAATATTGATTTTGATATTTCTGATTTTTTTCGAAAACCCTAATGGCAAAATTGATCATTTGATTGGGAATGAAAAATATCTATTAATGAGATATATTTATGTTTATGTTATTTTAAAGGTTATCATATGTAAGTTTTACTTGATATCATGGAGGATGACAAATGTTTAGTGGATAGTGGTAGAACACACACAATTCTTCGTGATAAAAAATATTTTTTGCAATTAACATTAGCTGAAATTAATGTTAATTTAATATCTGGTTCTGCAAATGTAATTGATGGCTCTGGAAGAGTCCACATTATGTTCCCAAATGGAACAAAATTATATATTGATGATGCGTTATATTGTTGTAGGTCTCGAAGAAATCTACTAAGTTTCAAAGATATATGTCGCAATTGGTATCATGTTGAAACAAAAAATAAAGGAGATGTGGAATATCTTTATATTACCTCTACAATTTCGAACCAGAAGTTCATATTAGAGAAACTTTCGAGTTTCTCATCTAGCTTATATTTCACAAAAATAAGGATGGTTGAATCGAATTTTATGAACCAGAAGTGCTCAGATCCTAAAACTTTTAACTTTGGCATGATCGTCTTGGCCATCCAGGTTCAACCATGATGCGACGTATCATTGAAAATACACATGGACACCCATTAAAGGATCAGAAAATCCTTTCGCCTGATGAATTTTTTTTGGTTCTTCTTGTGCTCAAGGTATATTAATTGTTAAACCTTCTCCATCTATATTATCTTTTGAGTTTCCAACTATTCTACAAAGAATACAAGAAGATATTTGTGGCCCAATTCATCCATCTTATGGACCATTCCGGTATTTCATGATTTTAATTAATGCTTCCTCAAGATGGTCACATGTTTGTTTGCTTTCAACTCTTAATATTGCCTTTTCTAAATTCCTTGCTCAAATTATGAAGTTAAGATCAAGTTTTTCTGACCATTCTATTAAGACAGTTTTTTTAGATAATGCAGGAGAGTTTACTTCAATTTTTTTTTTTTTTATGATTATTGCATGTCTATTGGAATTAGTGTTGAACATTCCCTTGCACATATTCATATTCAAAATGGTTTAGCAGAATTTTTCATTAAATATTTACAATTAACTGCTAGACCTATGCTTAAGAGATCAAAACTTCATGTATCTGCTTGGGGACATGCTATAATACATGCTGCATCTTTAGTTCATTTCCGACCATCTACATATCACAATCTTAGAATTTTTGGTTGTGTTGTATGTGGTCCCTATTGCACCCACTCAACGAACTAAGATGGGCCTCTAACGACGTCTTGGAATTTATGTTGGTTTTGACTCTCCATCTATCATTAGATATCTTGAACCTTTAACAAGTGATCTTTTTAGAGCAAGATTTTTAAATTGTCAATTTGATAAATAAGTTTTTCCATCATTAGGGGAAGAAAAAGGTAAACGATCTAAAACACAAGAAATTTGTTGGTATACATCAACATTGTCCAATCTTGATACACACACAAATCAATATGAACTTGAAGTTCAAAGAATAATTCATTTGTAGAATGTTACAAATCAATCACCGGATATTTTTACTGACACCCAACAGATCACTAAATCACATGTACTGGCTGCAAATGTTCATGCACGTTTAATTATACCTGCTGGACATCCTGTAGGTATGGCAGCCAATGAATCTAAAGTACGCCAGAAGCGTGATAGAATTTTTGGTGCAAAGGATTCTGTTCCTCAAAAGAAAAAGAAAATAAAAACACTTCAAAATCACTCTCCAAAATAGGTCAAAAATAATATAGATCAACAATCTCATATTTCTAGAAAAACAACCCTAGAAATGGTTCCGGTACGGGTAAATTATGAGATCTCATTAAAATCTGGAAATATGTGGGGAAGAAACGAAATTGTTGTTGATAATGTGTTTGCATATACAATTGCTTCTAATATTGATTGGCCAAAATGGAAAGAAGCAATAAAGGCTGAACTAGACTCATTAACCAAACGTAAAGTATTTGGACCAGTAGTCCAGGCACCTGAAGATGTCAAACCAGTTAAGTGTAAATGGGTCTTTGTATGTAAAAGAAATGAGTTAAATGAAATTGTGAGATACAAGGCACGACTTGTAGCATAAGGTTTTTCACAAAAACCTGGTATAGATTATGAAAAAACATATTCTCCTGTTATGCGTGCAATTACTTTTAGATTTTTGATTAATTTGATAGTCTCTGAAGAACTTGACATATGTCTAATGGACGTGGTGACAGCTTACTTTTATGGGTCATTAGATAATGACATATACATGAAAATCCCTGAAGTATTTAAGATGCCTGGAGCATATAATTCGAAACCACAACAAATGTACTATGTTAAATTACAAAGATCCTTGTATTGGTTAAAACAGTTTGGATGTATGTGGTACAATCGTCTAAGTAATATTTATTGAAAAATGGATATGAAAATAATGTCATTTGTCCTTGTGTTTTGATCAAGAAAATAAATTTTGGATTTGCTATAGTCGCAGTATATGACTTAAACATAGTAGGAACTCCAGAAGAGATCTCAAAAACTGCTGACTACCTAAAGAAAGAATTTAAAATAAAATATCTTGGGAAGACAAAATTTTGTCTTGGATTTCAAGTTGAACATTTGAGAAATGGGATTATTATTCATCAATCATCTTATATAGAAAAGATTTTGAAACAATTTCATATGGATAAATCTTATCCATTAAGCTCTCCAATGGTTGTTCGTCTACTTGATGTAAAAAAGATCTTTTTCGTTCACGATAAGATGATGAAGAAATTCTTGGTCCTGAAGTACCATATCTTAGTGCAATAGGAGCACTTTTGTATTTAGCAAATTGCACTAGACTAGACATAACTTTTGCAGTCAATTTACTAGTAAGGTTTAGTTCTGCACCAACACGAAGACATTGGAATTGAGTGAAATATGTTTTTCGTTATCTCAATGACACGAGTGATATGAGTTTGTTTTATCTAAATAGAGTAAAGTCAGAATTAATGGGATATGTTGATGCTGGATATCTTTCTGATCCTCACAAAGCTCGGTTACAAACAGGTTATATCTTCACATGTGGTGATACTGCTATCTCATAACGATCTATCAAACAAACAAACACTGCTACCTCATCAAGCCATTCAGAAATATTGGTTATTCATGAAGCATGAATACGTGTGTTTAAGAACTATGATTCAAAATATTAGAAGAGCATGTGGATTGTTCGTGGAAAATGACATGCCAACTATATTGCATGAGGATAACGCAGCATGCATTATACAAATCCAAGGTGACTACATAAAAGGTGATAGAACTAAACATATTTCACCAAAGTTCTTTTACACATATGAACTCTTGAAGAAAGGTGATGTTGATATTTGTAAAATTCACTCAAGTGATAACCCAGCAGATCTATTCACAAAGTCATTGTCAACTTCAATTTTAAAGAAGCACATACATAATACTAGAACGCGCCGGCTTAAAGACATCAAATAATTGGTTTTATTTTTAGGGGAAGTAAGTTTTCTATGAATATTGTACTTTTTTTCCTCCACTAAGTTTTTTTCACACTGGATTTTTCTTAGCAAGGTTTTAACAAAGCATATTTATAGTGTCATTCAAGGAGAAGTGTTATACATGCATGTGGTAGATTAATGCATGTGGTGGATGACTTGATTAGGATGAATGCATATGGTGAATGAATTAGATTAATTATTATGTACATAATAGTTATGGTACATTGTATTGAGAAATGTATTCTCATCTCCCTAATGATTCTTGGAGTCTTATATAAGGATGGGTTTGTATCCTAGAAGAAAAAAAAAAAAAAAAAAAAAGAGGTTTGGTGACATAGTTAATTCCCAAAGAACTAAACTTTGAATGTTCATATTTCTTTTATCTTGATCTCTTTTTATTTATTCATTTTATTTTATTTTATTTATTAAAATTGTTTAATTTTCTTTTCAAAATTAAATGAGCTTGTTCAAGGGAATTGAGACTTTGAGAGTGTACTTAAAAAGGCTAATATGAATAGCTAGCCTTTTAAATTTCCTAAACTTATATAGTAAGTATATAAACATTGTAAACGTTAACCTTAACGAGGTTTCTGGGAACTGAGCGAGGGCGATCGATCTAAAGAGACGTGAACAAATTCGGTATTGTTAGATGTTTGACTTTGACCATATATATTTTGGAACCGTACGTCAACTGATTTCAATTTCACTCAAAATGCTAAGAAGGCAAAAGTCATGAAAACTCAAACTTTTACCAACTTTATTTAATTATTGGCTTCAAGGATGATGATTTCTTCAGAAAGACAGGAAGTAATCGCCACACGCATGTTATTCGCCATTAAAACTTTGAGACTAGATCTGTTCATAAATCGAGTCATTCGAATTTTTTTATTTTTTATTTAAGTTCGAGTCGAGTTGGCTCAAACTGTTTATAAAATATTTAAAAATTATTTTTATATTTTATAATAATATTTAAATTAATTTTTTTATTTATTAAATAGTAATTTGAATTGAACCGGATCGAATTTATTCGAATTATTAAAAATTTTATCTAAATCCGATTTAATTTAAACTAAATCTATCAAATCAAATAAGTAATGCGATTCTTGGATAAATCTATTTCGGACGAACCAACACGTGAATTGAAACAGTATATGATAAGTCAGCTGCCTTAATTTTCCATCAAAATCAAATTACTAAAACAATTAATACTATTACAAGTAGAAAGAAAACAAGACAAGAGTTAGATGGCCGGCCGGCTGGCTGGCTGGCTAGCTAGCATGTCTTTGTCTTTATTGAAATGAACACTTAGGCTTTATTTAATCAGATAGAAAAATGTAAAAATGAAAAATAAAAAATAAAAAAAATATATTGGGGTGTTTGGTTAAAAAAAATTTAAAAAAAAAATCAAAAGTAAATGTAATTTTTTTTTCATTCACTGAATTAAAAAATGAAAAAAATCATATAATATATATATATATATTTTCTTTCGTCATATTATTTTTTTATTTTACCAAACACATTCTTAATGATCAAGTACGAAAATACTTGGATTCTGTTTCTAGAATCCTGTTTGATTGTTAGCAAAGTCAATTCCAGTCGATAAAATTGTATGAACACATAATTTAGATATTAATTGGACGGTGCTCATACTTATTTCAAAGATAACATATATTATTTTTTCTTAATATCATTTCAAGTGTGTGTATAAATATTGACAGTTGCTCGTACTGTATTTTTTTCTTGGGTAACATATATGATGAGATGGATCGAGAGGGTAGATTTCCAATTTTTTCGTTTCTTGTTTTATATTTGACGTCATAGGTTTAGAGAATAAAATAACATTCATTGATTGGTTTGACTAAGTAGCTTAATTTGGATCGTCGAGTAAATGTACATTTGGAGAAGGAAATTTCAGTGTGAATGGTCTCAGGAGAAATGTCCGCACCAGTTCTTTCTCGTACTTGTATCAATGGGACCGAGAAGAAATTATACCATAAAGGTATCGAATCGAACGATTGAAATTAAGATAGTCAGTATCGTATTAGTGGGTATATTATTTTTATTTTTATTTTTATTTTGATATTGATATATATTTATATTGATGTGTTTTGGTATATCATTTTAGATTTATCAATATTTTTTAAATATTTTTACATATATAAGTTATTTTTAAGTTTTCTAATAAAATATATATTATATACATATACAAATATATCTAATTACATACATATAGATGTTTATAAACAAATATAAATTTTAAAATTATAAATATTTAATATTCAAAATTTTTAAACATCAAATAAATATTAAAAAATACAGTACATTATTATTAATTAGGTTCAATAACTTAATTTAATAAATATATTTTATTTTTAAATGTAATTATGTAAAAAATAAAAATGGTTATGATAGAACAAATATTAGAAATTGGTTTAAAAAACTTAAATAAGTGAATTTTTAAAAAAATATAAAAAAAAAAAATTAAAATCTTGTATCAATCGGTACGGATCGATACATGCCAATACTGATCGATATTGATCGGTACTTCTACACAACTAATTTTGTCCGGACCACTAAAACAGGTATGTTTTCTTCCTAAATTAATGTTTCAGAATGCAAAAAAGGCTTTTCTCATCCTACAGGTGGTACTCCGAGATTTAGTCTAAGAAGGCAAGCATAAAATGTCAAACTTGAAAAACTCAACTCCAGAAAAGTCAAATATTGAAAAGTCAACCCAATTTCAAAATCAAGATTTGAAGTTCAATTGAAAAATTGTGAAAGAATTTTGATAATCCGAGGTCTACATTGAAAGATATAGAGTTCGGAAGTTGGGTTACGGGGATTCAGTAGAAAGGAAACCCTAGTTCGGAAAATTTGGGAAAAAGTGCTTAAACGATCAAATTGGTCAAAATTGAAGGTTCCAAATGAAAGATAAGCACTGACTACGAGTAATGGAGAAGCCACTTGGAAGAAAAACTGAAGGAAAAGTCAATCCGGAAGAAAACCGAGAACTAGGGTTTTGGTGGATTTTGGTGAAATGGAGCAAAATTGCATAAATGACCCGATTCGATAAAATTAAAACCCCTAATTGATGAGGAGTGAGTAACCAAGGATAGCCCAAGGCTCAGTTTGAAGAAAATCCGAGAAAAGAGCCGATTGGAGGAAAAACGGAAAAAAAAAAAAAAGAAGAAAAAAAAAGAGGAAATTCCCGAGAGTAAAAAGGGGAAAATCAAATTGGAAGGGAATTTGATCGTAAAAATTGGGCATTTTTGGACCAACTCCAATTCAATATATGACAAAGGCTCAGGAAAAGAAAATCTGAAAATCGGACTTGTTATGAGCAAAACCGAGCTTCGGAGGCAAAAGGGCAAAATTGGAAAATTTGGGAAAAATAGCAAATGAACTCCAAAAATTCTAAAAATTTTCAGATCTCATTCTTAAATCATTTCAAAGAGATTGGCAAAGAAAAATCTTGATTCAGAGTTCGTTTGCAAAATGGCCAAATCCCGGGCGCACTATGTAGAAATTCAAGCAGATAAATCCCGAAAAAATAGCAAATGAGCTCCAAAAATTATGAAAACTTTCAGATCACACTTTTAAATTATTTGGAATAGATTGGTGAAGAAAAATCTGGATTCAGAGCTCGTTTAAAAGTGGTGAAAGTTCGGGTGCACAAAAGGGCAATTTTGGAAGAAAAAAATCTAAAAAAATAGCAAATGGGCTCGAAATTTTTTTAAAACTTCCAGAATTAAATTTTTTATTATTTCAGAAGTATTGAAAAAGAAAATTTGAATTTGTAGTCTGTTTGCTATTTATTTAGGTTCGGGGGTCAAAAAAGTCATTTTATCGAAGAAACCGAAAAGGGCCTTTCTTGCAATGGAATTGGGCTGGATTTTAAGAGGGCAATCAGCCAAGCCCATGATGGAGATTGATTTTGCTGAGCCATTTCATCTAAAGGCCAAGAGTGAATAAGAATGTAGTTATTTTTTTAATCAAGCATTTGAATTTGCAACAAATGGACCAATGGATGGAGGGGGATGATGTCATATTTATAATCCTATTTATGACATCATCTTCATGACATCTTAAATTTAGGGGCTGATTATTTAAATCTAATGGTGAAAATTTTACATAGAAAGCATCTTGAAGTGATAGTCATTGGATGAAAAAAAAAATAACTACTTTCCTTCTAGAAGGAAGGCCATTCGGCCAAGGGGAATAAGGAGGGCTAAGAACAGATTTTTCATAAGTTTGGAGGCTGGAAAAGAGGCAGGAGCTAAGGAGAAAAAGAGAGAAAAAAGAAAGAAAAAAGAGAGAAGAAAAAAGAAGAAGGAAAAGAAGGGTTTTGGCTTGTTTCTTCTTGATTTGGAAAGCTAGAGCAAGGTAGCTATGCTCTTTCATGGTTATTTTTCATGTTTTATTGATATGATATTTTTTTATTGATATTTTTTCCTTTTTATGAAATAAATTTGTTTCTAAAGAGCTACTATTTTGTTTTTTTAAAAGAAAATAAAAAAAAACAACAAGTTTTCATCCTTGTTTTTATCATGGCCAAATGGGTTGCTTTTTTGGTAAATGATTTTGTTTTTGATCTTGTTCATGAGTATTGTTGTGGTAGGTTAGCTTACTTGTGTTAGATTAGCTTGATTTGTGGTAGGTTAGCTTGATTGTGATAGTCTAACAATATACCATGCTATGTGTTTGAGGAATTACCTTCTTAAATTCATAAGACCATTCGGCCATGCTAGGTTTAAATTACCATGTTTATGTTTTTTTTTTTTTTTTTGTGTGTCAACTTGCTTAGTATGCTTCCATTTATCTTTACATATTTAGACCATTCCATGTGTTTGTTATATTGTCATTGATATGTTTATGAGTTATGTTAGTCATCATATTTGCATTATTATCATGTTTGTTACCATGTGTTTGTGTTATTGTTTGGTTAGGATTATATCTTGTTATTTGATGACCATTCGGCCATTAGGGTCCTTTTTGCTTTTTGTATACATTTTCATTTTGTTTAGTTGATAGGTTTGCATTTCATGCCATAACATTGTGTTTTTTATATTTAGTTTGCCATGTGTTTGTGTTATTTGCTAAATAGTATTCCACTAGGTTGTTTAAAGACCATTCGGCCCCTTCATGTAATCCTTGCCTTGTGTATGCATTTGCATTTTGTTTAGGTACCATACTTTGCATTATTATGCCATGAAATTGTGTATTAGCTGTTGTTTGTTCATGCATTAATATTGGGTTTATTGGTCACTCTATGTTCATGACATTTTCATGCATTCTCATGACATTTAAGGTCTAGAATCATATTGATATTGCCATACATATTCCCATGCATATAATGTCTAGAATCATATTGGTATTGCCATACATTTGCTATGCTATTTAGGTCTTAGGCCACTTTGTATTTCCATGCATTTCATGTCATTTTAGGTCTAAGTCTTATTTGCATTATTATGCATCTCATGCATACTTAGGTTAGGATTACATTTTTTGCCATGCAAACTCATGCTAGGCATTAGGTTATTTTGTATTGCCATGCATTTCTCACATCATTTAGGTTTTAAATCATGCATTTCATGTATTTAATTTTCTGTATGTTCATGCATTTCATGTCATGCCACATGATTTATGTCTTAAGCTAATCAATGGTTCAAAGTCATGCTCATTTGAGCATACTTGTGGAAGATTAAAGAGTTGTCAAATTGATTATTCTACCTTTGTTATTTATTTATTTTTTTTTACTTAGCCAATTTTTGTCTAACTTTTTAGAGGTATTAGCTACTATTTGTAGGTCTTTAGGAGAGTCTCCAACATTTTTACTTTGATTTTTAAATGATTTTATCAAAGGCAAAAAAATGTGTTTTGGCAAAACAGTTTTTTCACCCAGTATCGGACTTTCCCGATTTTTCTAGGAAGTCATCTTTAATTAGAAAATTAAGCCAATTTTTTATCGTGTATTTTTACATGTTCTGAGTCTCCAGTAATTTTTTTAGATTGTTTTGAATTTTTAAAAATAGGTAAAAAATCATCATTTAAAACTGGACAGTAGAGGCAGATTTGAATTCAAAAGGAAAACCATTGTTGAATTTGGCTAAGGCATTTAGAGAGGTTGGTTAGGAAACTGTCCTAGCTTGGTTTTTATACTATTTTAAACTTTAAAAATGATTTTATAAACCTCGGGTTAAGGGTGGTCAAGTCTGAGATTTTAAACTTAGGAAATTAGAGCCATTTTTAAAAGGGATTCGGCTAAGAGATTTTATTACCCAACATTTTCAAAATTGTTTTCAAACAATCACAAAGTTTTTTTTGGTTTTAGAAAAATTAATTTGATGTATTTCCCTAAGGTAGCCGGATATCTTTTTAGATATACGGATTTCCTTATTTAAAGAAAAAAAATACACTTTCATGCATTATATTTTTCATATTCATGCATATTATATAATATGTGATTTTTGCTATGATAATTTCTATGGTAATGTTATTATTTTGATTTATATTGTTATTTTGTTTGTTATATAGTTTTGAATAATTCATGCTATCCTATGCTTTTTATGTAGTCATTTATTTTTGTCACATCAGTTGGCATATACTATGTTCATGCGTTATTATTTTTTATTTTCATGCATATTTCATGATAACATTATTTTATGTTTCATATCATTTTATGTCACTTAGATTATATTTCATGTCATATAGATTATATTATTTAAAATATATCATGTCATTTAAATTTACTATGTCATTTAAATCATTTCATTTCATTTAGAATATATCATGTCACTTAGAATATTTCATTTCATTTAGAATATATCATATTACTTAGAATATTTCATTTCATTTTATTTAGCATATGCTATGCCATTTAAATTATATCATATCATTTAGATTGCATCATATTATCTAGACTTTGCTATATCATTCTATTTATGTCACACATATTCATATTTTTTAAATGTTTTGAAAAAGATAATGATTTTCAATAAAATAAAGATATTCCCGAATTAAAATAATTCATGTGTTCTCTTCCGGATTGCCGGGGAGGATATCATCAATTATCATTAACAACTGAATATTTTTTTAAAACGAGAATGATTCGATTTTTTTTTAAATAAATAAAAAATTTTATATTTTGCCTAATTTTCGGGGAATGTAGGAAAATTTTGAATTAATAAATTCCGAATCATTTTCAATAAAAAATGGAATTATGTTTCTTTAAATTGGGAATTAATTTGAAAGGCCAAATTTAAAACCGATTTTTTACTGAGACTTGAGATAACACATGATTAATAAGGTATCATTTTATAGGGGCGTTGTGGGGTGCTAATCCTTCCCCACATGTAATCGAGTCCCGAACCCGCTTCTTTGATTTCTCGGGTTTAAAAGCGCGGACTTGAAATTGGTTTTAAAAATATTTTAATTAATTTTAAAATGTTTTACAAAATCGGTTTTAATAGGTGACCAATCACACCTAGCCAAAAAAGATTGATGGTGACTCCATGTCTTTTTCAATGTCATTTTCAAACCTTCATCTTTTAAGAGGAATTAAGTCGTCTTTTAATCTGTTATTTTTCAATGTCACACTTAACAAATAATAAAATCTTGCGATGAGACTTGTTATTTTTTAGGTTGCGACAATACTGATCGGTATAGGTCGATATGAACGGTACGAATCGGTACAAAAATCGAAACGGTACAGTACAGTACAATACTAATATCATTTTGGTTTACCTTAAAATCGATACTGGTACGATACCGACTACTCTAATTGAAATTCAATTCATTATTTTTTATTTATTAATTTTTAATATATTCATTATTATTATTTAGATATATAAGATTCATTCGTTAATTATAAAATTCAGACTTATAAATAACAATTAAAAATCATTAAAAATAATAAAGGAAAGTCAAACTTCGAACGAGATGGGTTGAAATTCTTTTTGATAAAGAAGAGTCTCTCTTGTGACAAAATAGAAGAATCATAATTCGTCATTAATGACCTCATCGTATATTTTAATTATTATTATTATATATAATAATGGTATTTATGAATTTTTAATAATTTGACTATGATTCTGATTATATGTTGGTTTTAGAAGTTTAGTCTACAGGACAAGTTGTTTCCAGAGAGGATGCTCCTCTAGAGTTTAGGTATGACACGGCAATGTGACTTGACAAAAAATACAAGATATTGAGAAATAGTTTAAAAACACAATGTTTTGGGAAATAAGTTTTTAAATTATACTGGTTTGATAAAAGAAAACTCTCTTAATTAAGATGAAGCATTAATCTGTTATAATCAATTAACTAATTAATTAATTAATCTTATGAGGATTAATGTAATTAATAATCTAAAAAACTTTAAATTGCGAATTGACAATTGAGTGATATTTAATAATTTGGTGAACATGTCACGAATCGAGACTCAAATTTTATGTTTGTGCGACATTTAAATTTGAAACTGCACTCTTTCAAATTTAAGCGGATACGGACCAATGCGTGAACCATGACACACGCATGTTGCACGACAAAATGACAAATATATATATATATATATATATATATATATATATATATATCATGCGGGTTAACTTCGTCTAATTTTTTGATAAAATGCATTATTTTTTTTTTTACTTTAAAATGGTTCCTTTTGTCTTTAGCTATTGAGGATAAGAAATCACTAATTCTATTAGTTAAGATTTTTACACTTCTTTTAATGGATTTTCATCACCTTTGACTTTGAAACAATAAATCAACTGGTAAGTGGTTAAAAAAATACGACTTAACAAAATCTATATCTATATCTATACCTAATCTTATCTTAATATAATAATAATCTATTAAAAGAAATTCTCTAAGGGGTGAAAGTTGGACACATGTCAAGCTTTCTTTGCTTGACATGTGTCAATTTTTTTTTAGTTTTAGTTTTTTTTTTTAATTTATATTAATTTATTAATTAATTTATTTTTATTTTTAAATAATGTATTTAAAGGGATCAGTCCGCACATTGACTCACGGGTCGATTTAGGATCCATACCCGACCTACTTGCAAAAAAATAAAATAAAAACGAATTTACTGCTAATCAATATGAAAAAGTCGAAATTTTTTATAATGGTCACTTAACAAGTTTTTTTTTTTTTTATATATATATATTTTTAGTTTTAGTTTTTATAGTTTTAAGTTTCTTTTTTAGTTTTATTTTTTTAATTTATATTATTTTATTTTTAAATGATGTATATAAAGGGATTGGTCCAAACTTTGATTCGCGGGTTGATTTAGGATCCATACCTGATCCGCTCGAAAAAAAGTTTAAAAAAAATAAATTACTGTTAGTTAGAGTGAGAAAGCTTATCAATCGAGAGAAGTAAATATAAACAATAATTTTATTTTAGTTATTTTTTATTTGAATAATTAAATATGCAAAATAAAATATAAAAAAGGAGTTAGTAGTTCATTAATTTAATCAAAAGAGAACGAGCTTGCTGCTAACCTATTTGAGAAAATCGACCCAACGAGAGAATAAAATACAAATTATAATTTTATTTTGTTATTTTTCATTTATTATTTTTTACCTCCATAAATAAATATGTACAATAAGATCTAAATATGTTTTAAAATGCATATAAATAATAATTAAAAATGCATTTGTATTACTTAATTTATAAATAAATAATATAAATTTAATTTTTATAATTAAAATATAATTTTATTAATATTATTAAAATTTATAAATAATTATTATTTAATAAAATTTAATTTAAATTTAATTTTTTATTTTTTTATCTCCTATATATAAAAATATGTACTATATAATAAGATCTAATATATTTAAAAGTACATATAAATAACAATTGAAAATAAATTTGTATTATGTAATTCATAAATAAATAATTATAATAATTTCATTTCATAATTAAAAAAACAATTATATTAATATTATTAAAATTTTAAAATAAAAAATAAAAAATAAAGAAAAATTTATTTTAAAATTTTATTATTAATTAATTAAAAAATTATAAAAAAAAATTTAAAAACCACCGAGTGAAACGGGGCTTAATTCTAGTTATCTATAAGAAACAATAAAAAATGTCCCCTAATTAATTGTGAAATCAGAATTTGGTTTTGAAAGGTTTTCATTATCAGCCACCTCACTTATGTCATTAAATCATAATTTTAGGGTAAAATTGGAACTGTAAATCTTTCTCTTTGTTATGATGGAGCGAATAAGGAAAGACTAGAAAAACTTCGGGAAACTTTGCATAGATTCTGAAAGAAAAAGAAAAAGTGAAATAGAGAAAGGAAGGGGAACGATTCAAAGATGGAGAACGGGAGAGTTTCGCATTCTTTTCTTTTTTTTAGATCTTTCTTTTCCGTTTGCTTCCTTTTTATGTTTTTTTCACCCTACACTCTTATTCATTTTTGTCTTTCACCAGATCGTTGGCCTTGCGAGTCGGCCTAAGCGGAGGAAGAGTGAGGTGCACCGATGTCCCAGCGGGCCGACCTCCCCTCATCGGAATCAGATTGAGGCCAACATTGACTCCGTTACTACAAATGATATTTGGGTCTGTTTTCTTCAAATTTTATTTTCAAATTTGCATTTATTTTTCGATTTTCTTGGTTTCTATTGCCGGTTATTCTAGGTTGTCCATTTCTCGTTTTCTTTTTTTAAATATATTATGATGGAAAATAACTTATGCTGGGTTCAATCTTTGGATTTTAATTTGCTAGGTTTCACTTTTGTTTGTAATTGCATGCAAAATTTATACTTTGTTTGTTTTTTTGTCATTGTGTTAGTTTCAGTTTTCTTTTGATAATTTTTTTAGCCTTGCTTGGGTTTATTCATTTTCAACTTCCTGCATGTTTGATTTCTTATTCTTAAATTCAATTAGAAAAAGATCAGAAAAAATGGTGTCATTTTCTCTAATAACAATGTCAATTTTTTGGGGAGAGTTGGTGTGAAACAATGTGAACTGATATATTCTTTCAAGAAAAATAGTTCTTTAATTGAAAATGAATTATTGTCTTTTCAAGCATAAATAATTTTTATACTTGAGGAATTAATTAACCTAGACATATTAGAACAAAAGCTTAACCAGTAAGATGTTTGTAGCAAAGTGATAGATATGACTTTTAAAATAGTTTTCTACTAATGTTTGATACACTATTAGCAATTTAAAGGGCTGAATTTATTTAATAGGACTAAATGTTTAATCATGTTACCTTTTATTTTCATATATATCCAGGATAGCTAAGTAATCATGTTGCCCTTTACATGGACATTTATATTTAGTTAGTTTTGTAATCCTCTATCACACATACATATGTAGTAGTAGCTATCCTAGATATATGAGATTAGTAATTTAATTCATATAGTTTGAAAGACCAATTTTTGTTTTGATATCAAACTCAAATTTTCAAAATTGGCCTTTGGGTTTACAGTTGTGGCAGCTTCTATAAGGTAACTTCCAGACCTATTTGATAAATAAGAAATAGGCAAAGCTTAAAGAGTTTGAAATTTCATTTATATATTCCATGTTTGTTAAATATTTTTGATTTAGCCTAATAAACATTACAATCCATCAAGAGAATTTGATTTAGAAATATTTCATACTAATTAAGAAGAATCATGAAACTGGTGACAGATCAAGACATTGAATAATGTACAAAAGCAGTCTTCTTCAAACAGAGCATGATTGTTTGACAAAATATAACTGCACAAAATTGAATTTATAATATAGTGTTACCACTACAAAGCAGATTTGAACTAAATACATTTTATTTTAGTTGAAAAAATACATATTGAACATGTTGAATTAATATATTGCCTCTTTGGCCCTTGCTATGATTGATTAGTTATGGATGAGGATGAGGTTTAACAAGTAATGAATGGAAGAAAAAAAGTTGCAAGTGACAAACTCATCTTTTGAAACAACAATAATTCTCGTTATTTTAAATTAGATGCCTTACCAATTGAGATCTTTTCTTTTTTAACATTTTTTCTAATAATATTTTTGGGTTAAATATAGTAGGAGTTAGTGGGTAGATGGATGATTTATTATTACTTTAGTTAGATAAGACATACAATATTGATCTGTCATGTCTTTGATTAGCCAAAACCAATAGTAATTCTTTCACATCTGATCTTAGTTCTCATGGCTTTAGGTGATTGGAAAAAGAATTTGCTTCATTCTTTGAAGTATACTTGCTTCACATCTGATCTTTAGTTAAATAAGACATACAATATTAATACTTGCTTCATGTTTTGGTTTTCATTTACCTTTTATTTAGTAGAATTTAGTCTTTTAATGTTTTTGCTCCATTTAGCATATCAATAAAAGAAATGGAGCATCTGATTTAATTGTTAGTATTGTTCAATTTGCATTTTGAGCTTATTTTTTGGGTATGGATTTTCTAATTTTTAGCTTTTATAAGATATGAATAGAGACTATCAGTCAAGTGCTTGGCTTATTGAAATTGAGCATTTGATCTCCATTTGAGCTATATATTAGACTAATTGAAACTAAAAGGAAAATCAATTTTGATTCAAGATTTATATGAACTGGAGAGATGTGCCCAATTGAACTGGATCATGGCTTATATAGCATAGACTTAGCTGAAAAAGCTTTTAACTTATCTATAACTTTGGAAATTTACCTACTGATAACATCTGACAATAAACGAGTAGAGTTGCTCCTATATGATACATATATTCGCATGAACTCAAGTTTGATTAACTTGATCAAGTGTTTTCTACTTAAACCTCACATCATGTTGTTTTTATGATTTAACCTCAAAAAGAAAGAGATAAAATAAAATTGTCTTTGCCAAAAAGCAGTGGGTTGGTTGGATTTTCTTATCAAGACACCTTCATCTTTATGCTTGCCTGTAGCACTTTATGTAGATTTAATTATAATTAATCATGTATGTAGACACCTAATTTTGTCCGAACCACTAAAACATGTATGTTTTCTTCCTAAATTGATGTTTTAGAAATGCTAAAAGGTTTTTTTTCATCCTACAAGTGGTACTCCGAGACTTAGTCTAAGAAAGCAGACAGAAAAAGTCAAACTTGAAAAAAGTCAACATCGTAAAAGTCAACCTCAAAAAAGTCAACTACTAAAAAAGTCAACCCATTTTCAAAATCAAGATTTGAAGTTCAATTGAGAGATGGTGAAAGAATTTTGATAACCTGAGGTCTACATTGAAAGATATGGAGTTTGGAAGTTGGGTTACGAAAATTCAGTAGAAAAAAAACCTAGTTTGGGAAATTTGGGAAAAAGTGCTTGAACAATCAAATTGGTCAAAATTGAAGGTCCCAAATGAAAGATAAGCACTGACTACGGGTAATGGAGAAGCTACTTGGAAGAAAAAATGATAGAAAAGTAAATTCGAAAGAAAATCGAGAATTAGGATTTTTGGTGGATTTCAGTGAAATTTGGAAGAATTACAGAAATGGGCCGATTCGGTAGGACTAAAGCCTTTAATTGAGAATGATTAAACAATGATAGCCCAAGGCTCAGTTTGAAGAAAATTTGAAAATTGGACTTGTTTTGAGCAAAATCGAGTTTCGGAGGCAAAAGAGAAAAATTGGAAAATGTGGGCAAAATGACAAATGAACTTCAAAAATTTTAAAAATTTTTAAATTTCATTCTTAAATCAGTTCGAAGATATTGGAGAAAGAAAATCTTGATTTGGAGTTCGTTTGCAAAATGGTCAAATCCCGGGTCCCTTATATAGAAATTCAACAGGATAAATCCCGAAAAAATAGCAAATGAATTCAAAAAATTCTGAAAATTTGCAAATCTAATTTTTAAATTATTTGAAAGAGATTGGCAAAAAAAAATTTTGATTCGGAGTTCGTTTGCAAAATGGCCAAATCTCGAGTCCTTTATGTAGTAATTCAAGCAGATAAATCCTGAAAAAATAGCAAATGAGCTCCAAAAATTATGAAAACTTTCAGATCACATTTTTAAATTATTTGGAGCAAATTGGTGAAGAAAAATCTGGATTCGGAGCTAGTTTAAAAATGGTAAAGTTCGGGTGCATAAAGGGGCAATTTTGGAAATAAATCCGAAATAAATAGCAAATGGACTCGGAAAATTTTGAAAACTTTCAGAATAGAATTTTTTATTATTTCGGAAGTATTGAAAAAAGAAAATTTGAATTTGGAGCCCGTTTGCTATTTATTTAGGTTCGAGGGGCAAAAAGATCATTTCACCGAAGAAACCAAAAAAGGCAAATTTGTAATTAAGGAAAATATGAAAGAAGAAGGAATTGCTGGGATTTTACCTCCTTTGATCAGCCAGCATAGGGGAGAAGAAGGAAGCTTGATCAATTTAATTCCTTAGTCACTATCAAGCTCACATACTACCACTAACACCTTGCAAATGGTCCCCCCTTCATCCAATGGCTTAGATGCCTTATAGGAAAGTTGAATGCACCATTCAATGGCCAAGTTTAAATGCCAAGATGACATTTTTATTTGTCATGAAAGAATCCTCATCTAATGGCTAAGAATGGAAGAAAAAAGATGAGCACAATTCATCCAAAGGTGAGCATCCATTTGGCCAAGCAAGGGAGTGCATGCGATTATCTCTTTTCATCAAATGGTTTAGGCCATCTACAATGGCTAAGTACACATGTTAAGGGCTGGATTTAATCTACAAGATGTCATTTTTATGTTGTCCTCATCCAATGACCAAGAATGGAAGAGCACAACTCATCCAAGGATAGACACTCAATGGGGCAAGCAAGGGAGTGCATGGGATTGGTCCTCTTTTGCACCTAAGGGCTGAGGTTATTACAAGGGCTGAGTACACATCTTAAGGGTGCTATAAATTGGCAAGATGACATTTTTATGTTGTCATCAAAATATCTTAACCTAAGGGCCAAGATTGGAGGAGAAAAATTGCAAATTCCATCCAAGGGTTGGAGGGCCATTCGGCCAAGCCATTAGAGGGGGGGCTGAGTTCATTTTTTCATAAGTTTTTTGCTGAAGTCAGTAGCTAATTTAGCAAAGAAAAAAGTTTTGAAAGAAAGAAAAAAAAAGATTTTCAATAGAGAGCTTGAAGGTAGTCATCTCTACCAAGCTCTAGCATAGCTTTCTTCTTGTTTTTCTTGGTGATTTCTTGATTTTCTATCTTGTTTTCCTAGTACATTTTTCATAGAAATAAAATTTTTAAAATGTTTACTTAAGTTTTCATCTCTTCTACTCCATCAAAATGATTGAAAACAATTTTTTTTCCATAGTTTTATGCTTGGCAGAATGTGGATGTTTGTTGGCTTTGGTCTTTTCTTTTTTCTTCCTTGCATGTTGTTGTGAGAAAAATGATTTTTAGAAGGTTTGTTTAAGTATCTTATATTCTGATTTTTACAAAAAGATGAAGAAAAAAAGGTTGAAATGGCTACATGATCTTGGCAAGACCAAGTGACTGGTTAGGGGAGAGGTTATGCCCATTTTTACCTACCATGAAGCTTACCTTAATTTTGCTGTTTAGCATGGTTTATTTTTTGATTTTTGAAATGGAAAGGCTTCATGATCTTGGCAAGACCAAGTGATTATGGTTAGGTGAGAGGCTATGCTCATTTTATACCAACCATGGAGCTTAACTTTCCTTGTTTTATTTACTAGTTTTGCTTGTTATTTGCTTTGCATATCTATGTTTAATTTTATATATGTTCTTTACATTATTTTCTATGCTATATTTGTTTCTATATTTCATTTCCATGCTTGGTATTTTTTTCCTTGAAGATTCGGCTCTTCTGTTCATTTGAGTCATATTGTGCATTTTTTTTCATATATCATGTCTTATATTATAAACATGTTTGCATTTTTATATTTGGTCATATGACCATTCGGTCACTCCATGTTGCTATGCTTTACATGTGCATTTTCATCTTGCTTCTTGGCTTGTTTGCATCTCCATGCCATGAGTTAGCATATCTTGATATTTAGTATGCCTTGCATGTGCATCTTCAAATTGCTTCTTGACTTGTTTGCATCTCCATGCCATGAGCTTGTGCATTTTGATTTTAGCATGTCATGTGCTTGTGAAAATGTCTTGACATTATGCATCTTGATATGATTTGTCATATATCTGTGTCATTTACTAGATAGGATTGCATTAGAGTCTCATGTGACCATTCGGCCTCTTCATGCATTTCTTGCCTTGTCATGCATTTGCATTTTGTTTAGGTAACATGCTTTGCATTATCATATCTTGAAATTGTGTATTAGTTGCTGTTTGTTCCAGCATTAGCATTAGTTTCATTGGTCATTGTATGTTCATAGTATTGCTATGCATTTTCATTACATTTTAGGTCTAGGCCATATTGGTATTGTCATGCATATTAGGTCTTAAATCATATTGATATTGCCATACATTGCTATGCTACTTAGGTCTTAGGTTACATTATCATTTTCATGCATATTCATAACATATTATGTCTAAGTCATATTTGCATTATCAAGCATTGTATGCATATTAAGTTAGGATAGCATTTATTGCCCATGCAAACTCATGCTAGGCATTTAGGTTATCTTGAATTGTCATGCATTTCCTTTATCATTTATGCTTTAGACCATGCATTTCATACATTTCATTTGTTGTATGTTCATGCATTCCATGTCATTGCCACTTGATTTGTGATTTAGGCCAATCAATGGCTCAAAGTCATGCTCTTTTGAGCATACTAGTGGAAAATTAAAGAGTTGTCAAATTGATTATTCTACATTTGTGATTTTTTTTTACTTAGCTAATTTTTGTTCAAGGTTTTTAAATGTTTTAGCTACTGTCCTTAGGTCTTTAGGATGATCTCCAACAATTTTTACTTTGATTTTTGAATGACTTTATCAAAGGTAAAAAATGTGTTTTGACAAAACAATTTTTTTCACCCAATAGTCGAACTTCTCCGATTTGTTTAGGCCATCATCTTTAATCAAAAAATTAACCCAATTTTTTCTTGTATATTTTTACATGTTCTGAGTCTCCAGTAATTTTTTTATATTTTTTTGAATTTTTAAAAATAGGTTAAAAAATCATTTGTCAAAATCGGACAGTAGAGAGATTTGAAATCAAAAGTGAAATAATGGTCGAATTTAGCTAAGACATTTAGAAGGGGTTGGTTAGAAGCTTTAGCTACTATATTAGGGTAATTTCTAAGCCTTTTTAAACTTTAAAAATGATTTTATAAATCTCGGGTTAAAGGTGGTCAAGTCCGGGATTTTAAACTTTGGAAATTAGAACCATTTTAAAAGGGTTTGGTAGAGGTTTTAATCTTCATTCAAGTTTTTATTCAAAATTATTTTCAAACAATCACAAAGTTTTGTTTTTTTTTTCTTTTAGAAAATCTAATTTGACATATTTTCCTAAGGTAGCCGGATATTTTTTTAGATTTACGGATTTCTTTATTTAGAGGAAAAAATACATTTTCATGCATTGCATTTTTCATGTTCATGCATTTTATTTAATATATGATTTTTGTTATTATATTTTTCATGGTATTATTATTACTTTGATTTACATTTTATGATGTTATATTGTTTGCCATATGATTTTGAATATTTCATGTTATCCTATATTTTTTATTTAGTCATTTATTTTTTGTCACATTATTTAGCATATACTATGTTCATGCATTTTTATTTTATTTTCATGCATATTTTATGATAGCTTTATTTTATGTTTCATGTCATTTCTTGTCACTTAGATCATATTCCATGTCATTTAGGTTACATTATTTAGAATATGCCATGTCATTTAAAATATGCCATATCATTTAAAATTGTCATGTCGTTTAAATCATTTTATTTCATTTAGAATACACCATGATACTTAGGATTTTACATTATTTAGAATATACTATGTCATTTAAATTATGTCATATTATTTAGGTTGCATTATATTATCTAGACTTTGCTATGTCATGTAATTTATGTCATTCATATTTATTTTTTTAAATGTTTAAAAAAAAAGATAATGATTTTCAATAAAAATAAAGATATTCCCGAGTTAAAATAATTCATGAGTTCTCTACCGGGTTTGCTGGAGGGGATATCATCAATTATCATTAATAAAGGAATATTTTTTTTTAAAAAAAACAAGAATGATTCGAAAAGTTTTCCAAATAAATAAAATTTTTTATATTTTGCCGATTTTGTCAGAAAATATAAGAAAATTTTGAATTAATAAATTCTGGATCATCTTCAATTAAAAATGAAATTATTTTTCTTTAAATTGGGAATTAACTTGAAATACTAAATTAAAATCGACTTTTTTTACCGAGACTTGAGATAACATATGATTAATAATGTACCATTTTAGACGGACGTTGCGGGGGTGCTAATCCTTCCCCGCACGTAATTGAGTCTCGAACTCGATTATTCGATTTTTCTGGTTTATAACGCAGACTTGAAATTGGTTTTAAAAATGTTTTAATTAATTTTAAAATGTTTTATAAAATCGGTTTTAATAGGTGGCCGACCAGACCTAGCTAAAAAAGATTGGTGGCGACTCCATGTCTTTTTACGAGGCTGTTTTTATACCCTTGACCTTTAATTTCAATCTAGAGGAATAAAGTCGTCTTTTCCTCTGCTTCTGTTTCCCCCTCATTTCGAACGGATCCCCGCGATCGAGATCACTTATCGACAACTTGGCTACTCCGTTGGGGACTTTTTAGAGAGCCAGGCCTAGAATCAGTCGTGTGTTATCTAAGTCTCGGTTTTATTGGTTTATTTGGTATTTAATATTAATTTCCATATTTTTAAAATAATAAAGAGAATTTTGAAAATAATAAAATGTTTTAAATATGTCCATCTTCATATGCATGCATATTATTATTTGTTCTCTGGTTATTTTGTTGCGTAAATTTATATGTTTGCTTAACTGATGCTTTACATTGTTTGATTTATTGGGGTATTTAGAATAAGGGGTGTAGAATAAGTGGTGACAGGTTTGTTTTCTTCCTCCGCACACACTATATTTGCATTTGCATAACATGAACTCTCTACTCAGGTTCCGTCCTTTTAAGTGGGAGTAAAGTAACTACGCCTTCGTGATGATCCTCCATATGGGCTAGTGAAACACTTTCGGAGTATAAAGTACCTAATGCCTTTGTGATAATCCTCTGTACGGGCATAGGAAAATATACTCTAACGAATTGAACCCGCTTTTATCGGGGTGCCTTACTAGCCTTCACAGGCGACAGTGAGGAACAATTCGGGGCCTTAGAACCGATTCACCTTCATATAGTGAACCTAGGCGAAGCCATGTCGGATTTCTGTTAGATACCCGAAGTTTAAGAACACATGGAGGAACATTTTCAACATTTTACCATCTTTCTATATGTTAGATTTTACAAATTGGGTGATGATGAACGAACATCATATCGCTCGTAATAAATTTATTATTTTGTCCCAAAGGCGTCGTAATGTCGAAGCTCTGTTAAAATTTTCGAGACATTTAAAAAAAAAAAAGCATGTTATTTATGTTATATTTGTGAATTCATTTCTTTACTAATCTATTTCTTTCTGTTTTCTTTTCTTTGACATGCATCACAGACATCACCATACACTTGGAGTTTTTATTGGCCTCGGGATAGTCATCAACCCAAAGGACTTTCATGGAGTGTCAGGTTATTTCAGTGATAGAAGATCATGCAGTAGCCAGGGCACGGTCGAAAAAAGATCAAAGCGAGTATGGTGATTTCCTGAAGAAAGATTATGTGTCAGTGTTGCCGGAAAGGGTCAAAGTGGATTCCAGACAGAATAATCTCTTAGGGTTAGCCGACATTTGGAATCAGTGGAATGTATCAGAGAAAGAAGCCTTCACTCAGAAATATGGAGATATAGCACTCTTAATTCCGATTAGGGTCAATAGTGGGTTGATTCAGGCTATAGTACAGTTTTGGAATCCTGCTTATAGATGTTTTACTTTTAACGAAGAGGATATGACCCCACTGATTGAAGAATATTCAGCACTGTTACGTATTGAATATCCTAATCCTGATCGGGTATATTTGAAGAAAGTGAAACCTTTGTTTATTAAGAGGAAAGTGGCTAGGATCATAGGAATGGATACAACATGGGTTGAGAGTCATGTGGATACAAAGCAGAAAAAGGATGCATTCCGTGGGAAACTCTCCGACAATTGATATTGGGTTATTCTGACAAAGAAAAAGCCAGGGACATTTTTGCTCTTGCCATCTACGGATTAATCATATTCCCGAAGATATTGGGTCATGTAAATATAGCGTGTTTGATTTCTTTGAAAAGTTGGAACAGAAGATCAACCCATCTCTGGCCATCATCGCTGAAACTATCCAATCTTTGAATTTTTGTAAAAGGGAAGGACAAAGGAGAATCAAGGGGTGTTTACAACTCCTTTATATTTGGATTCAAAGTTCACTTTTGGAAGATAGAAGAGGTTTCCTCCAAACCGTACATGTAGTCTTTAGTTCCGATTAGGGAATTCCTTCGAATTGATTGGCCTGTAGACGGAGATGAAGAGAAATGGATCAACATGTTCCGGAATCTAAAAGGGGAGATGGTGACTTGGAGAGCTTCATGGATGATTCCTATGCCGATTATGTATAAATGTGGGGACAACCCGGGAGTTCCACTACTCGGAATTTGGAGGTCTGTGAGTTATGGACCCCTGTTGGTGCAAAGACAGGTTGAGTCTCGGCAATTCACACCCGTGACTTATAAGCTAGAATCATCAGAGTTCACTTATGGAGAGGATGGGTATTATAGAAAGGTGCGGACAGTGATTGAAGCATGGAAGAAAACTCATCGGATAAAAGTTTCTAGATATGCCGATATCGTCACACCTGATTACCTGATATAGAGGGAATTAAGGGTTAATGATAGGCTATTGACATCGGATGGGGAAGAGGTCCAGTTCATGAATCCACCACCGAGGGAAATACCATCAGAGCTAGAAATCGCAAGGGCGGAATTTGAAAAAAAAAGGCCCAGATGAGCAAAGAGATTGCTCGACTACAAGAAGAGCTTGAGGACATGAAAAATAGGGAATTAGCTCGAGAAAAATACCATCAGAGCTAGAATTCACTTAACCATTTATTTATTCATTTCGCTTATTCATTTATTTATTCTTTCATATTCATATACGTAGTCATGTACTTATTCATTTTATTTGATTCATTAATTCACATTTAGTCATTCATTTATTCATTTTTTATAAAACGTAAAAAAGATGTGTCAATAAATTCTAATTCATGGCTTTCAAAACTAGAGGTACAATTGGTTGCACTCAGAAAGAATCGGATTTCTGACACCCTTACAATACTCGATCTCAAGCCAGAGCTATGGAGAACGATCAGCTTGCTAGAATTGAAAGAATGGAAAGAACTCAAAGGGAACTGCAGGAACAGTTGGCTAAATCTCAGGAAGAGTCACGAGAACAGATGACTAAACTCATGGAGATGATGAGTGTCATGATGAAACAAAAAGGGCCGAGAGAAAATTCAGTCACCGGGAAAAGGGTGGTAATTGAAGAGGATCAACCTAAAAACATACAGCAAAATGGCCAAGAGTTGCCAATTGGGGCAGCCTCCTATGTTTATATCCAGCCAGCTACTGAGACACAGAACTATGTTTCCGGAAAGGGTAATATGGGAGCTGACCCAAATGATGTTAACGTTCCAGACTTTGAGGAACTAGCTGAAAAGGAAAAAACAAAGATGATTGAGCTGAAGAGGGTCGAAATGGTAGAATCCCAGAAAAAATATCAACTGGTGGAAGAGAGGCTGAGGGCCGTTGAAGGGGCAGAGTTATTTGACAGTCTGGATGCCAAAGAGATGATCTTAGTACACGATCTAGTAATTCCCCCAAAGTTCAAAGTACCAGACTTTGAGAAATATAATGGGACTACCAACCCATCAGCACATCTGACCATGTACTGCAGAAGAATGACTGGGCATGATGATAATGAGAAACTGCTTATCCATTGTTTCCAAGATAGCTTGATAGGGTCTGCAACCTGATGGTACAATCAACTAAGTCGTACGAAGATTCGTTCATGGACGGATTTAGCCAGGGCTTTCATGAAGTATTACAAGCATGTATCTGACATGGTACTTGATAGGGTGTCACTACAGAACATGGAAAAGAGGACCACTGAGAGTTTCAAGGAATATTAGCAAAGGTGGAGGGATCTGGCCACACAAGTGCAACCCCCTTTAACTAGCAAAGAAACTACGGTGCTTTTCATCAATACCTTGAAAGCACCATATTATGATAAATTGGTGGGAGTGCCACCAAGGACTTTGCAGACATGGTAATATCCGGGGAGATGATAGACTCGGCAATTAAGAATGGGAAAATGAAAAGGGGTGAGTCTTCTACTCCGAAAAGGTATTCGCTGCTAGGTAGAAAGAGGAGACCCACGCAGTTAATATCAACCAATACCTATGTACACCTCCCACACCATATACACCACCAAGGCCCTATACTCATACTACATCTTATGGCACCTCCTGCACCCTACACAGCTTACCCGGAGTATAATCCGTACTACCCCAATGTGAACCACCTTACCCAAAATTCTTTCCCTTATACCAATTTACCATAACAGCCGTTTCCAACTGGCATATCCCCACAGATAAACCTTCCCCGAAACACTGTCCCAAACACTCAGGGAGCCGGGCGCAATGACCAACGTTCACCAAGGAACGATCGAAAACCCCAATTTGATCCGATTCCTACCACCTATGGTGAGCTATATCCCAAACTATTGCAGGGTCAACCTGTTGCACCTGTATACCTCAAACCTTTGACACCGCCATATCCAAGGTGGTATAATGCAAATACTAACTGCGCGTACCACGCATGAATTCAAGGACATTAGACTGAAGATTGCCTGGCCTTTAAAAAGAAAGTTCAAAGCCTGATCAACGCCGGAGTTGTGAAGTTTGGGTCAAAGAATGGGCCGAATATAGCGGGAAAACCATTGCCCGATCATGCTGAGAATCGGGTAAATGCAGTATGGACAGGGAAAGTCAGAAGGGGAAAAAGGGATGCCAAGGAAGTCAAGACTCCAACGTTGACAATATGGGTCGAGATGGTTAAGGCAGGAATGGTGAGGGATGCAGACAGTTTAAAAATGGTTGCAAAGAGAGTGCAGAATTGGTGCCCGTTCCATAAGTGTGGAGGTCATATCATACAAGACTGCGGGGATTTTCTGACTAAAGTCCAAAAGATGATGGATGATAGAGAGGCCCAGTTTTACGAGGAGACAAAGGAGGAAGTAGAGGTTATTGAGAATGCAGCTGGCTACGGGATAGGATGACCCTTGATCATCTATTATGATGAACCAGAGAAGAAAGTTATGCCAGTCATTGAGGAAAGTGCGCCTAAGTTAATAATTGATTTGCCTGTTTCCTTTTCGTACAAGGAAAACAAAGCTGTACCATGGAAATACGACTGCAGCGTGGTTATACCTGGGTCTTCGAGTTAGCAAAATATCACAAGTGTGGGGCACTTAACACGAAGTGGAAGGTGTTATGCTCCTGAGGCTGTTGAACAGGGATTAACAAGAAAAGATAAAGGAATGGACAAAGGAAAAAAAGCAGTTGAACCAATCTATATTGAGATGGATTTGTCAAAAGAAGTAGAAAGGCTGTCAGCCCCGGTAAAAAGGATAAAAGAGCCGGTAAATGAGAAGGAAGCCTGTGAGTTCTTAAAATTCATAAAGCATAGTGAGTATAGCGTGGTTGAGCAACTGCAACGTCAACCAGCTAGAATTTCAATCTTATCTTTGTTTTTGAACTCGGAGCCACACAGAAATGCCTTGTTGAGAGTGTTGAATCAGGCATATGTGGCTAACAACATATCGGTAGAAAAATTAGACAGGCTGGTGGGAAACATCGTGATAGACGACCATATATATTTCAGTTATGAAGAAATACCACCCAATGGTATTGGGTCAACAAAGGCTCTCCACATAACTACCACTTGCAAAAGGCACATATTACCAAGGGTGTTTTTGGATAATGGTTCTTTTTATTAAATGTGATGCCCTTGGCAACCTTGTCCAAATTGCCAGTGGATCTTATATGCTGCCAAGTTGCACGGTGGTCAGAGCCTTTGATGGTACCAGGAGAGATGTAATGGAGACTATTGAGGTTCCTCTAGAGATAGGCCCATGCACTTACACGGTGAATTTTCAGGTCATGGATATTAATCCGTCTTATAATTGCTTGTTGGGAAGGCCATGGATACATTCAGCAGGGGCTGTACCTTCATCTCTCCACCAAAAGCTAAAATTTGTGATAGAGGGGCGTTTGATCACTGTATCAGGAGAAGAGGACGTAATAGCATCTGCATCTACTGAATCTCCTTATGTTGAACCTAATGAAGATGCCGTAGAATGTTCTTTTCAGTCTTTGGAATTAGTAAATGCAGTTTTCGTCGCTGAAGGACGAAAAATTCCAAAACCAAGGTTATCCAAGAACACAAGGCTGGAGGTAAGAACTACCGTGGGAAAAGGCTGCAGGGCTGGAAAAGGTCTCGAAAATATCTTCAGGGGATGGCCTGAGCAATGGAAGTAGTGGGAAAGAAAGACCGGTTTGGCCTAGGGTGTCTTTCGAATGCCCATGAGAAAAGAAAACAAGTTGAAAAGAACCGACAAAGGAGGATGGCCTGTCTCGTGGGTATGGATATTGAGTGGGAGCCTATGACATTCCTACAATCCTTCACAGCTTCCGCTCGGCCGGTTTTTTGTTTGGAGAAAAAAATTCAGATGATGTACTTATAATGATTGAGCAAGTCTTCGAGAGATTCCAGGTGAATAGAGATAAGCAGATATAGGATATGGAGATCTGCATGACCAGGGAGGACAGAATTGAAAGTGAGAATGCTAATTGGATGGTGCGACCATGTCCACCAGGATATAGACTGACTAATTGAAGTGCAACCGAGCTGCCAATAGTTTTTAGGTCTATTCCAACGTAATTCTTTTAAACAAATCTTAAATATCTTCGCCCGAAGATATTAAGAATTTTTTTTTGTAATGGGCTTTTCTCTAAAAGTTTTCATTCAATAAATAACAAACACAATGCATTTCCTTCATATTGATGTGTCCATATTCTTTCATTTATGCTATTTATTTTGCTTTCATTGTATATATGTTTTCCTATATTGTTTCTTCCCCACCTATTTACAGGTGTACGGATGCAGAATATGAGGACCTTCCTGTCAGTAATTCTGAAATTGATTTTTAGAGACCCATTTGCACGGGTGATTTTGAGGCCGACGAAGATATTGAGAATTATGGTCTACCTCCGGATTTATTAAGAAAAATAGAACAAGAAGAGAAACAAGTACTTTCTCATGAGGAGCTATTGGAATTGTTGAATTTGGGAAGTGGTGAGCAGATAAGATTCATGTGCCACCATCGCCATTGCATGTCATGACCGCACCATGGCCGTTTTCAATGTGGGGAATGGATATGATTGGGCCCATTACCCCGAAAGCTTCAAATGGACATTATTTCATCTTGGTGGCCATAGACTATTTCACAAAGTGGGTGGAAGCTGCTTCTTATACGAATGTAACGAAGTCGGTGGTATGCAGATTTGTTAAGAAGGAAATCATATGCCTATATGGATTGCCAGCAAAATTATTTCAGCTAATGCTTTCAATCTGAATAATAAGATGATGAGAGAAATGTATACTCAGTTCAAGATCACACACCATAATTCGGCACCTTATCGTCCGAAGATGAATGGGGCAGTAGAAGCAGCCAACAAAAACATCAAGAAGATTGTCGAAAAGATGACTGATGTGTACAAGGATTGGCATGAGATCTTGCCTTTTGATCTTCACACATATCGCACTTCGGTTCGCACATCTATAGGGACAACGTCGTTTTCTTTGGTATCTAGAATGGAAGCAGTGTTACCTATTGAAGTTGAGATTCCTTCACTTCGGGTTTTGATGGAGGTTGGCCTAGAAGTGGCAGAATGGGTTAGAGCTCGTTATGAACAGCTGAATCTCATCGATGAAGAAAAGATTGAAGGCAATTTGTCACGGGCAGTTGTATCAGAAAAAGATGATTTGTGCCCATAACAAGAAGGTTCGACCCAGACAGTTTCGAGAAGGAGAGTTGGTAATGAGAAAAATTCTCCCTATAGTGAAGGATCCGCGAGGAAAATGGGCTCCAAATTGGGAAAGACCCTATGTGGTAAAAAGAGCTTTTTCTGGAGGAGCACTGATTCTAACTCGGATGGACGGGGATGATTTTAGACATCCCGTGAATGCTGATGAACTGAAGAAGTATTATGCTTAAAAAAAAAAGAGTGTGATGCTACGCACATGAGAATTCGAATAATTCCAAGTGTAGAAATGGAAATTCTATATATCCATCTCCCCTGAGAATTGCTTTTCAAAGAGAATATTCATGCTTGATATGATGAATGGTCATCTTTCATATTCCCTTCACTAAAAAGAAATTATCCCTAGTCACCCCTTTGAGCCTTAGGAATTATTTCTTTCGTTGAACCCTGGTCAAGGGTCACCCTCTGCACTTGAGGGCAAATACGGGAAAAAATAATCAAAATCATGTCAAAAAAAAAGAGAGACATTGAAAAATGTGAAATCAAAGAATGACAAATGAAAGCCAGCAATGAAAGAAAAGAGAAAAAAAAAAGTCCTAAAAGGGGACAAATGCCTCAAGAATGAATTCTCCTCAGGAAATGATCCTTGATCCAATCACCCTTAAACATATTTTGGGCTTATTTTATCCTTTGCTTCTAAACCCGAACCTTGGCCTACATTACGTACTTTAAAAGTCCATCTTGATCAAGCATGGATATTTAACTTGAAAGGTTTTTCTCAGAATTCATCCCATAGTTTGAATTGATATTTTTACGTTGGAAGCATTTAGAATTCTCAGATGCGTGGTAAAAAAAAAGGAAAAAGAGAAGATATTTAAGCCAAAAAACCCGCAAATGGCGACTTAATACCGAATGGGGGATACTTGAGTTGAAAACCCACAAAGGGCGACTTAATACCAAATAGGGGATACTTGAGTTGAAAACCCACAAAGGGCGGCTCAAGTACTGATTAAGGTTTGAGTCAATGCTCCATGTAAAGGGGGAGAAAGTATTTGAAAATCAGAGAAAAGGGGAACAACTCAGTCTGACGTAACTACGGAAGCCGAGGGATTACCCAAGTAAATTGTTTGTTCAAAAGAAATTTCAGATGGTTTGAAAAAGGAGAGGTCCAAGATATTCCGCATCCGGGGCATCAACAACCTATAACTTTACATTTGTTTCTTATATCCTTGATATCCACTTTTATCATTTTAAAACATTTTGTTGCAATAAATTTTTGTTACCCCTTTTATGACAATTGCTTGTTTCATACTTTCTTTCATACATTTTTGAGATACATTTTGTTTGTTATTAAATTGAATGATGATTAGTAAGCATAAAAAATTTTAAATAAAAGGACTTTAAAAGTATTACTAAGGAATAGATCTAAATCTTAGAAAAGGTTCGGAAACCACTAATCTTGATGGAAAATTCACCAAGTAAAACAAAACAGTGAATGTGTTGGAGACTCTGTCATGAAGTCAAAAATTTGTGAATTTCAGCGAAGTAAAAAACTAGGACTGTTTGACAATTTATCTTGAGTAAAGGGTTTCTTAAGTGTGGCATCAGTGAATAATTGAAGACTCCGTCATGAATTCAGATGATCTGTGAACCTCAAAGAAACCATGGATTAGAAATCATGACACAATCATTTGATTGCATTCATCCTCAAGAAGCATACAAGCATTTGCAAAGCATGTCATTCTCATCATTGCATTTAGCTAACATTGTAGGAATCAGGAAAACTTTGGCTTCCCCAAATCGAACTTGTTCTGCTTCTCAAATGAGTCGAACCCCGAGGCCACCGTCGAGGTATGTTCCTTTCCAAATCGAACTCGTTCTGCTTCTCAATTGAGTCGAGCCCCGAGACTATTGTCGTGGTATGTTCCTTTCATTTTCAAGTTAAATATATTTTCCCAAATAAATCAAACTCGGGATCATTCTTAGCATTTCCTTTTGTTTAAATCGAATTCATTTTGTTTTATCAAATGAGTCGAGCCCTGAGACCATCGTCAAGGTATTTCCTTTTGTTTTAAATTGAATTCATTCTGTTTTATCAAATGAGTCGAGTCCCAAGACCATCGTCGAGGTATTTCTTCTGTTTTAAATTGAATTCATTCTGCTTCTCAAATGAGTCGAGCCTTGGGACCGTCGTCAAGGTATTTGCTTTTAAACTATTTTTAAGACCTTCGGGCATAATTTTTCAAATCAAGGGTAAGCCTTCCGGGCACCATTTTTAAGACCTTCGGGCATAATTTTTTAAATCAAGGGTAAGGCCTTCGGGCACCATTTTTAAGACCTTCGGACATAATTTTTCAAATCACGGGTAAGGCCTCTGGGCACCATTTTTAAGACCTCCGGGCACCATTTTTAAGACCTCCGGGCATAATTTTTCAAATCATGGGTAAGGCCTTCGGGCACCATTTTTAAGACCTCCGTGCACCATTTTAAAGACCTTCGGGCATAATTTTTCAAATCACGGGTAAGGTCTCCGGGCACCATTTTTAAGACCTCCGGGCACCATTTTTTAAATCACGGGTAAGGCTTTTGGGCACCATTTTTAAGACCTCCGAGCACCATTCTTAAGACCTCAGAGCACCATTTTTAAGACCTCCGGGCACTATTTTTAAGACCTTCAGGCATAATTTTCACTTTGAAAATTGAACCTGTTTCCTTAAGCCGGGTCGAGCCTTGATTAGTCAGGGAACTCAATTTAAGGATAAAATCTTCTATTTTACCGCTTTTTAAAAAAAAAATAATGATGAAAAAGAAAAAAAAAAAAAAAAACTCCATTTCCCTTCTCTTCACATGTGATTTCACTAATCGGACAAAATTAGTGCTTGTTTATCTTTGCCTGATTCCTGATTCTCAGCATTAGCCAAAGAGGGGCAGCTGTAGACACCTAATTTTTTCCGGACCACTAAAACATGTATGTTTTCTTCCTAAATTGATATTCCAGAATGCTAAAAGGCTTTTTTCATCATGCAGGTTATACTCCGAGACTTAGTCTAAAAAAACAGACAAAAAAAGTCAAACTTGAAAAAAGTCAACTTCGAAAAAGTTAACCTCGAAAAAGTCAACTATTGAAAAAGTCAACTCACTTTCAAAATAAAGATTTGAGGTTCAATTGAAAGATGGTGAAAAGAATTTTGATAATCCGAGGTCAACATTGAAAGATATGAAGTTCGGAAGTTGGGTTACGAAAATTCAATAGAAAGAAAACCCTAGTTCGGGAAATTTGGGGAAAAGTGCTTGAACGATCAAATTGGTCGAAAATGAAGGTCCCAAATGAAAGATAAGCACTGACTACGGGTAATGAAGAAGCTACTTGGAAGAAAAACTGATAGAAAAGTTGATTCGGAAGAAAATCGAGAATTAGGGTTTTTCGTGGATTTCGGTGAAATTTGGAAAAATTTATAGAAAAGGGCTAATTCGGAAGGACTAAAGCCCCTAATTGATGAGGAATTATTAAACAAGGATAGCGCAAGGCTCAGTTTAAAAATTTGAAAATCGAACTTGTTTTGAGCAAAATCGGGTTTCGGAAGCAAAAGGGCAAAATTGGAAAATATTGGAAAAATAGCAAATGAACTCCAAAAATTCTGAAAATTTGCAAATCTCATTCTTAAATCATTTTAAAGAGATTGGAGAAAGAAAATCTTGATTCGGAGTTCGTTTGCAAAATGGCCAAATCCCGGGTCCCCTATGCAGAAATTCAACAGGATAAATCCCAAAAAAAATAGCAAATGAACTCCAAAAATTCTGAAAATTTGCAAATCTCATTTTTAATTTATTTGGAAGAGATTTCCAAAATAAAATCTTGATTTAGAGTTCGTTTGCAAAATGGCCAAATCTCGGGTCCCCTATGTAGTAATTCAAGCAGATAAATCTCGAAAAAATAGCAAATGAGCTCCAAAAATTATGAAAACTTCCAGATTACATTTTTAAATTATTTGGAAGAGATTGGTGAAGAGAAATCTGGATTCGAAGCTCGTTTAAAAAATGGTAAAGTTCAGGTGCATTAAAGGGGCAATTTTGGAAATAAATAGCAAATGGACTCGAAATTTTTTGAAAACTTCCAGGATTCAATTTTTTTATTTATTTCGGAAGTACTGAAAAAAGAAAATTTGAATTTGGAGCCCGTTTGCTATTTATTTAGGTTCGGGGGGCAAAAAGGTCATTTCACCGAAGAAACCAAAAAGGGCAAATTTGTAATTAAGGAAAATATGACAGAAGAACAAATTGCTGAGATTTTACCTCCTTTGATCAGCTAGCATAGGGGAGAAGAAGGAAGCTTGATCAATTTAATTCCTTAGTCACTATCAAGCTCACATGCTACCACTAACACCTTGCAAATGGTCCCTCCTTCATCCAATGGCTTAGGTGTCTTGTAGGAAAGTTGAATGCATCATCCAATGGACAAGTTTAAATGCCAAGATGACATTTTTGTTTTTCATGAAAGAACCCTAATCTAATGGCCAAGAATGGAAGAAAAAAGATGAGCACAATTCATCCAAAGGTGAGCATCCATTCGGCCAAGAGTGCATGAAATTATCTCTTTTCATCAAATGATTTAGGCTATCTACAAGGGCCGAATACACATGTTAAGGGCTGGATTTAATCTACAAGATGTCATTTTTATGTTGTCCTCATCCAATGACCAAGAATGGAAGAGCACAACTCATCCAAGGGTAGGCACTCAATGGGGCAAGCAAGGGAGTGCATGGTATTGCTCCTCTTTTGCATCTAAGGGCTGAGGTTATTACAAGGGCTGAGTACACATCTTAAGGGCAGCTATCAATTGGCAAGATGAAAATTTTATGTTGTCATCAAAATATCTTAATCTAAGGTCAAGATTGGAGGAGAAAAAGTGCAAATTCCATCCAAGGGTTAGAGGGCCATTCGGCCAAGCCATTAGAAGGGGGCTGAGTTCATTTTTTCATAAGTTTTTGGCTGAAGTCAGTAGCTAATTTAGCAAATAAAAAGATTTTGAACGAAAGAAAAAAAAGGTTTTCAATAGATAGCTTGAAGGTAGTCATCTCTACCAAGCTCTAGCATAGCTTTCTTCTTGTTTTCCTTGGTGATTTCTTGATTTTCAATCTTGTTTTCCTACTACATTTTTCATAGAAATAAAGTTTTTTAAAAGTTTACTTAAGTTTTCATCTCTTCTTCTCCATCAAAATTATTGAAAAACAATTTTCTTTTACATAGTTTTATGCTTGGTCGAATGTGGATGTTTGTTGGCTTTGGTCTTTTCTTTTTTCTTCCTTGCATGTTGTTGTGAGAAAAATGATTTTTAGAAGGTTTGTTTAAGTATTTTATATTCTGATTTTTACCAAAAGATGAAGCAAAAATAGTTGAAATGGCTATATGATCTTGGCAAGACCAAGTGACCATGGTTAGGGGAGAGGCTATGCCCATTTTTACCTACCATGAAGCTCACCTTAATTTTGTTGTTTAGCATGGTTTATTTTCTGATTTTTGAAATGGAAAGGCTTCATGATCTTGGCAAGACCAAGTGATTATGGTTAGGTGAGAGGCTATGCCCATTTTATACCAACCATGGAGCTTAACTTTCCTTGTTTTATTTACTAGTTTTGCTTGTTATTTGCTTTGCATGTCTATGTTTAATTTTATATATGTTATTTACATTATTTTCTATGCTATATTTGTTTCTATATTTCATTTCCATGCTTGATATTTTTTTCCTTGAAGATTCGGCCCTTATGTTCATTTGAGTCATATTGTGCATTTTTTTCATATATCATGTCTTATATTATAAACATGTTTGCATTTTTATATTTGGTCATATGACCATTCGGTCACTCCATGTTGCTATGCCTTACATGTGCATTTTCATCTTGCTTCTTGGCTTGTTTGCATCTCTATGCCATAAGTTAGCATATCTTGATATTTAGTATGCCTTGCATGTGCATTTTCATCTTGCTTCTTGACTTGTTTGCATCTCCATGCCATGAGCTTGTGCATTTTGATTTTAGTATGTCATATGCTTGTGAAAATGTCATGACATTATGCATCTTGATATGATTTGTCATATATTTATGTCATTTACTAGATAGGATTGCATTAGAGTCTCATATGACCATTTGGCCTCTTCATGCATTCCTTGCCTTGTCATGTATTTGCATTTTGTTTAGGTAACATGCTTTGCATTATCATATCTTGAAATTTTATATTAGTTGCTGTTTGTTCCAGCATTAGCATTAGTTTCATTGGTCATTGTATGTTCATAGTATTTCTATGCATTTTCATTACATTTTAGGTCTAGGCCATATTGGTATTGCCATGCATATTAGGTCTTAAATCATATTGGTATTGCCATGCATTGCTATGCTACTTAGGTTTAGGTTACATTAGCATTTTCATGCATATTCATAACATATTAGGTCTAAGTCATATTTGCATTATCAAGCATTATATGCGTATTAAGTTAGGATAGCATTTATTGCCATGCAAACTCATGCTAGGCATTTAGGTTATCTTGAATTGTCATGCATTTCCTTTACCATTTATGCTTTAGACCATGCATTTCATACATTTCATTTGCTGTATGTTCATGCATTCCATGTCATTGCCACTTGATTTGTGATTTAGGCCAATCAATGGCTCAAAGTCATGCTCTCTTGAGCATACTTGTGGAAAATTAAAGAGTTGTCAAATTGATTATTCTACCTTTGTGATTTTTTTTACTTAGCCAATTTTTGTCCAAGGTTTTTAAATGTTTTAGCTACTGTCCTTAGGTCTTTATGATGATCTCCAACAATTTTTACTTTGATTTTTGAATGACTTTATCAAAGGCAAAAAATGTGTTTTGACAAAACAGTTTTTTTCACCCAATACTAGAACTTCTCCAATTTTTCTGGGTAGTCATCTTCAATCAGAAAATTAAGCCAATTTTTTATCGTGTAGTTTTACATGTTCTGAGTCTCCAGTATTTGTTTTAGATTGTTTTGAATTTTTAAAAATAGGCTAAAAATCGTGTGTCAAAACCGAACAAAACCGGACAGTATAGGCAAATTTGAAATCAAAAGAGAAATAATGGTTGAATTTGGCTAAGGCATTTAGAGGGGGTTGGTTAAAAGCTTTAGCTACTATCTTAGAGTAGTTTCTAAGCTTTTTTAAACTTTAAAAATGATTTTATAAATTTCGGGTTAAGGGTGGTCAAGTCCGAGATTTTAAATTTAGAAAATTAGAGCCATTTTAAAACAGTTTGGTAGAGGTTTTAATCTTCATTCAAGTTTTTATTCAAAATTATTTTCAAACAATCACAAAATTTTGTTTTTTTTCTTTTAGAAAATCTAATGTGACATATTTTTCTAAGGTAGCCGGATATCTTTTTAGATACATGGATTTCTTTATTTTGAGGAAAAAAATACATTTTCATGCATTACATTTTCCATGTTCATGCATTTTATTTAATATATGATTTTTGTTATTATATTTTCCATGGTATTATTATTACTTTGATTTACATTTTATGATGTTATATTGTTTGCCATATGATTTTGAATATTTCATGCTATCCTATATTTTTTATTTAGTCATTTATTTTTTGTCACATTATTTAGCATATACTATGTTCATGCATTTTTATTTTATTTTCATGCATATTTTATAATAGCTTTATTTTATGTTTCATGTCATTTCTTGTCACTTAGATCATATTCCATGTCATTTAGGTTACATTATTTAGAATATGCCATGTCATTTAAAATATGCCATATCATTTAAAATTGTCATGTCATTTAGATCATTTTATTTCATTTAGAATATACCATGACACTTAGGATTTTACATTATTTAGAATATACTATGCCATTTAAATTATGTCATAGCAGTTAGGTTGCATTATATTATCTAGACTTTGCTATGTCATGTTATTTATGTCATACATATTCATATTCTTTTTTTTAAATGTTTTTAAAAAAAAAAAAAAGAGATAATGATTTTCAATAAAAATAAAGATATTCCCGAGTTAAAATAATTCATGAGTTCTCTACCGGGTTTGCTAGAGGGGATATCATCAATTATCATTAATAAAGGAATATTTTTCTTTCAAAAAACAAGAATGATTCGGAAAGTTTTCCAAATGAATAAAAATTTCTATATTTTGCCGATTTTGTCGGGGAATATAGGAAAAATTTGAATTAATAAATTTCGGATCATTTTCAATTAAAAATGGAATTATTTTTCTTTAAATTGGGAATTAACTTGAAATACTAAATTAAAACTGACTTTTTTACCGAGAATTGAGATAATACATGATTAATCAAGTACCGTTTTAGATGGGCGTTGCGGGGGTGCTAATCCTTCCTCGCACGTAACCGAGTCCTGAACCTGATTCTTCGATTTTCTCTGGTTTATAACGCAAACTTGAAATTGGTTTTAAAAATGTTTTAATTAATTTTAAAATATTTTATAAAACCGGTTTTAATAGATGGCCGATCACACCTAGCTAAAAAAGATTGGTGGCGACTCCATGTCTTTTTACGAGGCCGTTTTCATACCCTCGACCTTTTATTTCAATCTAGAGGAATTAAGTTGTCTTTTTCTCTGCTTTTGTTTCCCCCTTACTCGAACGGGTCCCCGCGATCGGGATCACGTATCGACAATGTAATTTCCATGCCCTTATCCCGATACTTTAATCTTTGAAATTGCAGATTCCTAGGCATTTTCCTTTATATTGAACTTTCTCAAGTTCTTTGGATGATGTCTTCAAGGTTTCAGTTGGGCTATAATTGGTCGAAACTCTGGTCTAGAACCTATTTTCAAATGGTGAGAAATACCGGACTAACTCTGAGATATTTTAGATGTTTAGCATGAGAAAGTTCAAACATAAGTGAATTTTGGAGGAAAGACAATTGTATCCATTTTTGAACTTGAGTTCCTGGCTATTTTCTTAATGCTATGCAAGGAGCCATTTTCTTATCCTCCAAAATTGATATACTGAATTTTGATTCTTAAAAGCCTGCATTTTATTCTTCAACTTGAATTCTGAGTAGATTTAGTTTAGAATTGTATCATAAATCTCTTTGAGTTAAACTTTGTTTTTTGGCCTTCTGTTTGGTGTGTCAGGTTTCTGTGTTTGTTTTCGATGATTTTAATCAACCTTATTTGTTCCAAATTTGAAGTTTTAAGGCATTTTGAGGTAAATGATGCGTTTCTTTGTTGTTTTATTTGTCTTTTTCTTTTTTCTTTGTATTATATTTTCAGGTTTTCTTATTGTCATGTCATTTTTTTATGGCTTTTGTTTCTTTTGTCAGGTTTGTTGTGTTGGATCTTACTCCAGGTGTGTTGCTGAATCTGATTTAGTTAATTTGAAGTATACTTTGTGTTTCATACCTAAAAAGAGTTTCTGGGTTTAAGTTTTAAAGGTTAGTTGTCTTTTGGTTGGTCTTTGTCTGTGAAATGTTAATGCCTTATTTCTAGAAATGCCTATTTAAGTCTCATAATATTATTGTATGCTTGGATTTATTAATGCATGTAATTAATTGATTTTAAGGAAAAATTCTCATAAAAAAAAAAAAAAAAAACCTAAAATTGCATATGCTTATTAGAGGAAACCTTAACTTCAGCTAACAGTCTACGACTTCTTAGAGTATATTTGTTTATTCTATCTATTGTTCTTTGTGCATCTGTTTTGCTTACTTTATATTATGGGATTTGGTGTTGTTTGATTTGCTGAACAAAATTGATGTTTCTATTGTGCTTGAGTGATATTGTGTGAAAGTGATTTTACAAGCGAAATAGATTATTGGCTATGTGATTTTCTTTTTGCTTTAAATTTGGTTAGGAAGCTCCAAGTTCAACCTGTATTTTCCATTTCATTGGCCAATAAACTGTTTTTAAACATAGTAAAAAAAAGATTAATTCTAAATTTATTGAAAATTATGTTCAGTTGATGTATGAGGCAAATGAAATTGAATAATTAATCACTCAAATAAAAGTTCCACCAAGCTGAAATTGGAAGGTTCAAGGACACCTTTGCTATAAAAAGTTAACTCTAAAATGTTAACTTCGTTCTATGCATGTTGTTCTTTATTTATTGGCAACCAATCTGAAAATTTATTGCTTAAATTTTAATCAATTTATTGCTGCATCTGCTGTTCTTTATTTATCAAGTTTGTTTCGCTAAATTCTGATTAAGTTGTATTGACGAGGATATTCATTTTACTTTTGTTGATTGCTTATTTGTGCTAAGTTTGTTTCTTATATTCTATTTTATTGATCTCAACATGGTTATCTTTTTTTTTTCCTCAAGTTTCTTGGGTTATTTCATTGTATTTTAGTAATATTGCTTGAGTTAATTTGGTTTAAATACATTTCTCTCTCTGCCAATTGCTTATTTCTGCTCTTTCAAGCTTGATTGTGCTTTTAGTTGTGGACTTCATCAAATGATATAAATTTTTTGTTTTACTTATGTTTTCCTTTATTCTATTTTTTTTATGTTTTCTTATACTATTTTTTCCTTTGATTTTTCCCAATATTTGTTAACATCGATGATTAATGGTGTTTTTTGAAATTTTTGATTTTCGATGATTTGTTTTGCTTTTCACATTACATCTACATAATGCTTCTGCAACGAAGCGCGGGCATTTTCCTAGCTATCATTAAAAACAATCCCCTCAATTGCAATTGCTTCCCCTTAACTCGCCACTTGGCAAGTTAACTTTTTATTTATTTATTAATTTGGTGGGAAAATGGGAAAGAAAAGAAAGAAAAAGAAAGAGAAAGAAAAAAAAAAAAAAAGAAAGAAGGAAAGGAAAGGAAAGGAAAGGAAAGGAAAAAAAGAAAGAAAGAAAGAAAGAAAGAAGGAGAAAAAAGAGAGAGAAAGATTTGTGCTATCATATTGTGTTTGTGTTATTTTTTCGTATGTTTAAAGTATTATAAATTTATATAATTTTTTACATGTTAATAATTCATTTTATGTAGATTTTTAGACGTTCGTGTATTTGTTTTGTGTTCATGTTATCTTTATTATCGTATTTTAATTATTTTTTTCATGTTGTATTCATGTCTTTTTCAATTCATCCAAATATTTTGCATAGTTTGTTATTGTGATTCAATTTAGAAAAAAAATTGTTTGTACGTGTCGTGTCTTAATTCATCTCATATTTTGCATAATTTGTGATAATTATTTAATTTAGAGAAAAAAATGTATGTTCTTAACGTGTTTGTGTTATTTTATCGTGTGTTTAAAGTAATATAAATTTATATAAATTTTTACACGTTAATAATTGGTTTTATGTAGATTTTGACACGTTCCTGTTTTTGTCTCGTGTTCATGTTATTTTTCATGTCGTGTTTTAATTATTTTTTTTCATGTTCTGTTCGTGCCGTATAATCATGTTGTGTCCAAATCCAGTTGACATTATTCAAATAACTCCCAATTTTGTGTCACGTGTCGTCATGTTCGTGTTATTTTTCTGTCATAATCGTATTCAAGCTATTATATATTTGCATAAATCTTGATACGTTAATAATTCGTTTTATGTAGATTTTGACACGTTCGTGTATTTGTGTCATGTTTATTTTATTTTTCGTGTCGTGTCGTGTTTTAATTATTTTTTTCATGTTATATTTGTATCGTTTAGTTATGTTTTGTCCGAAATTACCAGATCTAATTGACCATATCAAATAACTCTCAATTTTATATCAGGTGTCGTATAATGATGAGAGTTATTATTTTTAATAATTTTTTACTTCTCTTGCTTTTTTATCTTTCAAATTTATTACATACTAGCAGCGAAGCGCGAGCATTTTTCTAGCATAAATAAAAGGCATCTATCATTTGAGAAAAAAAAGTAAACTATTATTATTATTATTTATTAGTACGACCATGTAATATTAGAGGTGTTCATAGATCGGATTTAAACTTGCTCATGAGTCGGGTTGGGCTGCGGCTTAGAAAATTTTCATTTCCTTTACCGAGGATCGGCCCGATCTACTATTTACATAATAACTAATTAAAAAAATTATTTTTGTATTAATATTTATATATTTTTATAATTAAATTTAAATAAAAATATTTTTTTATTAATTAAATAGTGATTCAGGCCAAGCCAGTCCAACTCGAATCACAAATATCTTTACCCAGGCCCAGCTCAATACGAGTCGGGCGAGCTACCCGGCCCTGGGTTCGAGTTGGTTTAAGTATGATATCAACATCATATATATTTTCTTAAGCTCGAGTCAAATATGGTCTCAAATTCTATCAAAACCCGCCCATATTTGTAAATGGATAATCCAAACCAGTCTAAGCCCGTCCATATTATTTTTCTAAAAAAGTTTAAAAAGCATGGTATTTTTATTTATTTTTTAGTAATTTATTAAGTTTTAAAACATGAATAATTTAACATATTTTTAATATTTACACTATAATATTATATATATTTATTTTTTATTTGATATAAATTTTACAATATATATAAAAATAATATATATTATATCATTAAAAATGAGCCAAGCTCGAATCTTAAATGTTTGGAGTCAAGATTTGGCCCGTTTAAAAAATTTATTTTTCGAGCTTAATATTTTTATTCAAATCCTTCTAAATATTAAATAGGCCTTGAATTTGGGTGGATAACTTAACCCGTAGACAAATTTATGTAGTGACACATTATAATAGTACAGTAGTGTTAACATTTCTGGATATCAGTGGCTCAGCCACATTATAGTAAGAGGCCATGGCCCCAAAATTTTGAAAAACTTTCTACTATATATATATATATATATATATATATATAGTATTATGGAATTTTTTACATAGATCTTCAAAATAAATTAATGCCTAATAATATATATCTATCACAAAATTTATATGTAAATTTTTTATTTATTAGATTTTTAAAATATTAAGAGTACCAATTATTCGAATTTAAATTTACTTTTGTGTACTCTTTTATCTCTAAAATTAAAATGATAAACTTAATATGTTAGTACCCTTCTTTGTAGAATAATTTACTCATCGGATCAGAGTTTTAATGAATAAAGTAAACACTTGAATAGTAAAAGATAAAATGACAAGACAAACAATATATATTTAGGTAAAATGACAAGATTTAGGTAAGTTTTCTTAAGTAATTAAAGCTTGTAAAATTCCCAACTAAACCGGTTATAATAAGAAAAAAAAAAATAACATTGAGAATTAAAACCAATATATTGATGGAACTTGTTGGATAAATTATCTATAAATTTTTTTTAAAAAAATAAAAACTTTAACTAGAAGCTAATCGTCACCACTATTATTAATATTTTTGTAAATTTTTTAACAAATCATTAACAAACTATATGAGTCAAAAACTATTCAAATGTTTCTCGAAGAAAAAATATTGAGAATTTTGAACGCAATCATTTTTTCTCGATTTTATGTAGTGAAGTATGTATATATAATGTTAATTTTTTATTTACAATATAGGCTCATATTTTTTCTTGCAAAATATTAAATTTTCGTACTTTCTTTTGCCCCGAATGTAAATTTTTTGGCTTCGCCACTATCAAATATGTATCCTATATGTCAACTATCAAGGCATGAATTGATGTTGCCTAATTAGGGTGCATATATATTTGCATGAATATAATACGTAAATTGGTGTTAAAAGTTCAATGAAATATGTCAATATCATGTGGACGTTCAAAAGAAAAAAAAAAAAAAATTGAACTCAAAAATCAAACAGGCTCATCCTTTTTATCAAATGAACATCCACACGAGCGTTAACGTAATTCTGAAATGGCAAATTTCGCTATATTTTAATGACAATTGATGAAAATGAATGAATTTATAATATTTTTAAAATGCCGTTGATCCAAAAATTGAGTTTTAAAGGTTGAAGATGAAAATAAAATTTTATACAAAGATCATGAATATATGTGGTGTAATTTACTCCAAAAGGTTGATTTCCCTCAAAATTATCACTATATTTGGTAGGAATGAAAGAAAATTGAGATAAGGAAAAAAAAGTGAGAAAAGAAAAAAGAGAGAGTAAAAAAACTTGGTATTGTCGCAACATAAAAAAGAACGATGTCTTATCGCGAGACTTTATTATTCGTTAGGCGTGACATTAAAAACCCGAGAAAAAGTCGACTTAATTCCTCTTTAAAAATGAAGGTTTTGAAAATGACCGTGAAAAAAGACATAGAGTCGCCACCAATCTTTTTTAGCTAGGTGTGATCGGTCACCTATTAAAATCGATTTTATAAAATATTTTAAAATTAATTAAAACATTTTAAAAATCAATTTCAAGTCTGCGTTATAAACTAGACAAAATCGAAGAATCAGGTTTGGGACTCGGTTACGTGCGGGGAAGGATTAGCACCCCCACAATGCCCATATAAAACGGTACCTTATTAATTATGTGTTATCTCAAGTCTCGGTAAAAAGTTAGTTTTTAATTTAGTATTTCAAGTTAATTCCCAATTTAAAGAAAAATAATTCCATTTTTTAATCGAAAATGATCCGAAATTTATTAATTCAAAATTTTCCTATATTCCCCGACAAAATCGGCAAAACATAAAAATTTTTATTTATTTAGAAAATTTTTTGAATCATTCTCGTTTTTTGAAAGAAAGATATTCCATTATTAATGATAATTGATGGTATCCCCTCCAGCAAACCCGGTAGAGAACTCATGAATTATTTTAACTCAGGAATATCTTTATTTTTATTGAAAATCATTATCTTTTTCAAAATATTTTAAAAAATATGAACATGAACATGTATGACATAAATAAAATGACATAGCAAAGTCTAGATAATATAATGCAACCTAAATGATATGACATAATTTAAATGGCATAGTATATTCTAGATGAAATGAAAAATCCTAAGTATCATGGTATATTCTAAATGAGATAAAATGATTTAAATGACATGGCAATTTTAAATGATATGACATATTTTAAATGACATGACATATTCTAAATAATATAACCTAAATGACATGGAATATGATCTAAGTGACATGAAATGACATGAAACATAAAATAATGCTATCATAAAATATGCATGAAAATAAAATAAAAATGCATGAACATAGTATATGCTAAATAATGTGACAAAAATAAATGACTAAATAAAAAATATAGGATAGCATGAAATATTCAAAATCACATGGCAAACAATATAGCATCATAAAATAATAATACCATGGAAAATATCATAGCAAAAATCATATATTAAATAAAATGCATGATCATGGAAAATGCAATGCATGAAAATGTATTTTTTCCTCTAAATAAAGAAATCTGTATATCTAAAAAGATATCTGGCTACCTTAGGAAAATATGTCAAATTAGATTTTTTAAAAACAAAACTTAGTGATTGTTTGAAAACAATTTAGAAGAAAAACTTGAATGAAGATTAAAACCCCTACCAAACCCTTTTAAAATGGCTCTAATTTTTTAAGTTTAAAATCCCGGACTTGACCACCCTTAACCCGAGATTTATAAAATCATTTTTAAAGTTTAAAAAGTCTTAGAAACTATTCTAAGATAGTAGCTAAAGCTTCTAACCAACCCCCTCTAAATGCCTTAGCCAAATTCAACCATTGTTTTTCTTTTGAATTCAAATCTGCCTCTACTTTTTGGTTTTGACACACGATTTTTAACCTATTTTTAAAAATTCAAAAAAATCTAAAAAACATACTGGAGACTCAGAACATGTAGAACTACACGACAAAAAATTGGCTTAATTTTTTGATTAAAGATGACTACCCAAAAAAATCGGGAAAGTACAAGTATTGGATGAAAAACTGTTTTGCCAAAACACATTTTTTTGCCTTTGATAAAATCATTTAAAAATCAAAGTAAAAATGTTAGAGACTATCCTAAAGACCTACAAACAGTAGCTAAAACATTTAAAAACCTTGGACAAAAATTGGCTAAGTAAAAAATTCACAAAGAATAATCAATTTGACAACCCTTTAATTTTCCACAAGTATGCTCAAGTGAGCATGACTTTGAGCCATTGATTGGCCTAAGTCATATATCATGTGGCATGACATGAAATGCATGAAAATACAGCAAACTGAATGCATGGTTTAAAGCCTAAGTGATATGGAAAATGCATGGCATAAATAACCTAAATGCCTAACATGAGTTTGCATGGCAATAAATGTTATCTTAACATGCATGAACTAGTGTCTAAATGACATGGCAAATGACATGAAATAATGAAAATGGCCTAGTGCCTAAATGACATGGGAAATGACATGACATATGAAAATGGCCTAATGTCTAAATGTCATGGAAAAACAACATAGCATATGAAAATAGCCTAATGCTTAAATGACATATAAAATGACATGGAATAATAAAAATGGCTTAAAGCTAAATGACATGTGAAATGACATGGCATATGAAAATGGGCTAACGTCTAAATGTCATGGAAAAATAACATGGCATATGAAAATGGCCTAATGCTTAAATGACATGTAAAATGACATGGAATAATAAAAATGGCCTAAAGCTAAATGACATGTAAAATGACCTAGATGTCTAAATGAAATAGCAAATGTCATGGCCTAGAAAAATGACCTAAAACTTAGAGAAAATGCACATGGTCGAATAGCCTAGGAACCAAAGTGTTGTGAGAAATGTCATGTAAAATGACCTAACTAAATGCTATGGAAGATGATATGAAGAATGAAAATGACCTAAAATATATGACAATAGCCCCAAGATGCAAAAATATGACATAAGTCAAAAGAACAAGATGGTTAGCAAAAATGTAAATATACATAAAGATAAACAAAAATAAAAATAAGCAAGTTAAAGTAAGCAAATAAATAACAAAGAGATGGGCTCCATGGTTGGTACATTGGACAAAGCCCTCCCTAACCATTATCTCTTGATTTTCTTCAAGGTCATGAAGCCATTTCAATCTCAAAATCATAAAAAAATAACTAATGTAGAAAAAATATGGAGATGAGCTCCATGGTTGGTATATTGGACAAAGCCCACCCTAACCATTATCACTTGATTTTCATCAAGATCATGAAGCCTAACCATTGTTTTATTTATTTTTGAAAAGAAAAAACAACAAGAAAGATGTAAAAGAAATGGTAGGAAATCACATGGAAAACAAAAAATAAAGCATGAGGAAGAAGAAGAAAAAATGTAGTAGCAATGGTAGAATGGCTATCTTAACAAAAGCTTTCATTGTTTCTTTCAAAAACCTTTTCTTTTCTAAATTAGCTACTGACTTCCCCTCCTCAATGATCAGCCTATATGGAAAAAATAAAACATTCCCCATTCCCTCTTATTTGGCCGAATGGCCCCTCAACCGTAGGATGATTTTTGCACTTTTTCTCCTCCAATCTTGTCCCTTAAATTAAGCTATTTTCATGACAACATAAAAATTTCATCTTGCCAATTGATAGCAGCCCTTAAGATGTGTACTCAGCCCTTGTAATAACCTCAACGCTTAGATGAAAAAGAGGACAATCCCATGCACTCCCTTGCTTGGCCCTTTGAGTGCCTACCCTTGGATGAGTTGTGCTCTTCCATTCTTGGTCATTGGATGAGGACAACATAAAAATGAAATCTTGTAGATTAAATCCAGCCTTTAACATGTGTACTTAGCCCTTGTACATGGCCTAAGCCATTGGATGAAAAGGAACAATCCCATGCACTTCCTTGCTTGGCCAAATGGATGTCCACTTTTGGATGAGTTGTGTTCTTCCATTCTTGGCCATTAGATGAGGGTTCTTTCATGACAAATAAAAATTTCTTCTTGGCATTAAAATTTTTCCATTGGATGGTGCATTCAACTTTTCTACAGGGCACCTAAGCCATTGGATGAAGGGGGGACTATTTGCAAGGTACTAGTGGTAGCATGTGAGCTTGATAGTGACTAAGGAATTAAATTGATCAAGCTTCCTTCTTCTCCTCTATGCTGGATGATCAAAGGAGGTAAAATCCCAGCAATTCCTACTTCTTTCATATTTCTCTTAATTACGAATTTTCCCTTTTTGGTTTCTTCGATAAAATGACCTTTTTGACCCCCGAACCTAAATAAATAGTAAACGGACTCCAAATTCAGATTTTCTTTTTTCAATACTTCCAAAATAAAAAAAAAATTTGAAATCTGGAAGTTTTCAAAAATTTTCGAGTCCATTTTCTATTTATTTCGGATTTATTTCCAAAATTGCCCCTTTTATGCACTCGAACTTTACCATTTTTTAAACGAGCTCCAAATCAAGATTTTTATTCACAAATCTCTTCCAAATAATTTAAAAATGTGATCTGGAAGGTTTCATAATTTTTGGAGCTCATTTACTATTTTTTCGAGATTTATCTGCTTGAATTACTGCATAGGGGACCCGGATTTTGGTCATTTTGCAAACGAACTCCAAATCAAGATTTTCTTTTTCCTATCTCTTCCAAATAATTTAATAATGAGATCTGCAAGTTTTCAAAAATTTTGGAGCTCATTTACTATTTTTTCAGGATTTATCATTTTCAATTTCAACATAGTGGACCCGGGATTTGGCCATTTTGTAAACAAATCTGAATCAAGATTTTATTTTTCAATATTTTCCAAATAATTTAATAATGAGATCTGCAAATTTTCAAAATTTTTGGAGCTCATTTACTATTTTTTCGGGATTTATCCTTTTGAATTTCTACATAGTGGACCCGGGATTTGGTAATTTTGCAAACGAACTCCGAATCAAGATTTTTTTTGCCAATATTTTTTGAATAATTAAAGAATGAGATCTGAAAATTTTCAAAATTTTTGGAGCTCATTTACTATTTTTTCGGGATTTATCCTTTTGAATTTCTACATAGTGGACCTGGGATTTGGCCATTTTGCAAACGAACTCCGAATCAAGATTTTCTTTCTCCAATCTCTCTGAAATGGTTTAAGAATGAGATCTACAAATTTTCATAATTTTTGGAGTTCATTTGTTATTTTTCCCAAATTTTCCAATTTTGCCCTTTTGCCTCCGAAACCCGATTTTGCTCAAAACAAGTCCAATTTTCAGATTTTCTTCAAACTGAGTCCTGGGCTATCCTTGTTTAATCTCTCCTCATCAATTAGGGGCTTTAGTCTTACCGAATCGGGTTATTTCTGTAATTCTTCCAAATTTCACCGAAATCCACCAAAAACCCTAATTCTCGGTTTTCTTCCTAATTGACGTTTCTTTCAGTTTTTCTTCCAAGTAGCCTTTCCATTACCCGTATTCAGTGCTTATCTTCCATTTGGAACCTCCAATTTTGGACAATTTGATCGTTTAAGCACTTTTCCCAAATTCTCCGAATTAGGGTTTCTTTTCTACTGAAATTCTGTAACCCAACTTCCAAACTCCATATCTTTCAATGTTACCTCGGATTATCAAAATTCTTTCACCATTCTTCAATTGAACTTCAAATCTTGATTTTGAAAGTGGGTTGAATTTTTTAGTAGTTGACTTTTTTGAGATTGACTTTTTTGGGTTGACTTTTTGGAGTTGACTTTTTCGAGGTTGACTTTTACAAGTTTGACTTTTTCTGTCTGCATTCTTAGACTAGGTCTCGGAGTACCACCTGTAGTGTGAGAAAAGACTTTTTGCATTCTGAATCATCAATTTAGGAAGAAAACATACCTGATTTAGTGGTCCGGACAAAATTAGGTGTCTTCAGCTACCCCTCTTCGGCTATTGCTGAGAATCAGGAATCAGGCAAAGATAAACAAACACTAATTTTGTACGGTTAGTGAAATCATATGTGAAAGAAAGGGAAAAGAGTTTTCAATCATCATCATTCATCACTTTTTTTTTCTTTTTTTTTTTTGAAAAAACTGTGAATAGAAGATTTTATCCTTAAAATGAGTTCCCTGACTAATCAAGGCTCGACCCGTCTTAAGAAAACGAGTTCGATTTGTAAAAGAAGAAAATTGTGCCTAGAGATCTTAAGAATGGTGCCCGGATGCCTTTCCCGTGATTTGAAAAATTATGCCCGAAGGTCTTAAAAAAGGTGCCCGGAGGCCTTACCCATGATGAAAATACCTTGATGACGGTCTCAAGGCTCGACTCATTTGATAAGATAGAATGAATTCGATTTAAAACAAAAGGAAACACCTCGACAGTGATCTCGAGGCTCGACTCATTTGATAAAACTGAATGAATTCAATTTAAAACAAAAAGAAATACCTCGACAGTGATCTCGAGGCTCGACTCATTTGATAAAATAGAATGAATTTGAATTAAAACAAAAGGAAATACCTCGATGATGGTCTCGAGGTTCGACTCATTTGATAAAACAGAATGAATTCGATTTAAAACAAAAGGAAATATCTCGACGATGGTCTCGGGGCTCGACTCATTTGATAAAAGATAATGAATTCGATTTAAAACAAAAGAAAATACCTCGACGATGGTCTCAGGGCTCAACTTATTTGATAAAACAGAATGAATTCGATTTAAAACAAAAGGAAATACTAAAGATGATCCCGGGTTTGATTCATTTGAAAAAAATAATTTTAACTTAAAAATGAAAGGAACATACCTCGATGGCGGTCTCGTGGCTCGACTCATTTGAGAAGCAGAACGAGTTCGATTTGGGAAAGCCAAAGTTTTCCTGATTCCTGCAGTGTTAGCTAAATGCAATGATGAGAATGACATGCTTTGCAAATGCTTGTATGTTTCCTAAGGATGAATGCAATCAAATGATTGTGTCATGATTTCTAATCCATGGTTTCTTTGAGGTTCACAGATTATCTGACTTCATGACGGAGTCTTCAATTGTTCACTGATGCCCCACTTAAGGAACCCTTTACTCAAGATAAATTGTCAAACAATTCTAGTTTTTGACTTCGCTGAAATTTGAAAATTTCTGACTTCATGACGAAATCTCCAACACATTCACTGTTTTCCTTTACTTGGTGAATTTTAATTAGGATTAGTGGTTTCCAAACCTTTTCTAGGATTTAGATCTATTCCTTAGTAATACTTTTAAACTCCCTTTATTTAAAGATTTTTATGTTTACTAATCATCATTCAATTTACTAACAAACAAAATGCATCTCAAAAATGTATGAAAGGAAGTATGAAACAAGCAAATGTCATAAAAGGGATAACAAAAATTTATTGCAACAAAATGTTTTAAAATGATAAAAGTGAATATCAAGGATAAATGTAAAGTTATAGGTTGTAGATGCCCCGGAAGCGGAATATCTTGGACCCCTCTTTTTTCAAACCATCTAAAATTTCTTTTGAATAAACAATTTACTTGGTTAATCCCTCGGCTTTCGTAGTTACGTCAGACTGAGTTGTTCCCCTTTTCTCTAATTTTCAAATACTTTTTCCCCCTTTACACGGAGCATTAATTGAAACCTTAATAAGTACTTGAGCCGCCCTTTGCGGGTATTTAACTCAAGTGTCCCCCATTAAATATTAAGTCACCCTTTGCGGGTTTTCGATTTAAACCTCTCTTTTTTTTTTTGTATTCTACCACGTATCTGAGAATTCGAAATGCTTCCAAGGTAAAAATGTCAATTCAAAAGATGGGATAAATTCTGAGAACAACCTTTCAAATTAAATATCCATGCTTGATCAAAATGGACTTTTAAAGTACGCAATGTAGGCCAAGGTTCGAGTTTAGAAGGAAAGGATAAAATAGGCCCAAAATGTGTTTAAAGCTGATTGGATCAATGATCATTTCTTGAGGAGAATTCATTCTTGAGACATTTGTCCCCTTTTTGTACTTTTTTTTTCAATCTCTTTTCTTTCATTGCTGACTTTCATTTTCCATTCTTTGATTTCACGTTTTCCAATGGCTCTCTTTTTTTGCCATGATTTTGATTATTTTTCCTCGTATTTGCCCTCTAGTGTAGAGGGTGATCCTTGATCAGGGTTCAACGAAATAAATAATTCCTAAGGTTCAAAGGGGTGACCTAGGGATAATTTTTTCTTAGTGAAGGGAATATGAAAGATGACCATTCATCATATCAAGCATGAATGTTCTCTTTGAAAAGCAATTTTCAGGGGAGATAGATATATAGAATTTCCATTTCTACACTTGGAGTCATTCGAATTCCCATGTGCTTAGCATCACACTTTTTTTTTTTAAGCATAATACTTCTTTAGTTCATCAGCATTCACAGGATGTCTAAAATCATCCCCGTCTATCCGAGTAAGAATCAATGCTCCTCCAGAAAAAAACTCTTTTTACCACATAAGGTCCTTCCCAATTTGGAGCCCATTTTCCTTGCGGATCCTTCACTATAGGGAGAATTTTCCTCAGTACCAACTTTCCTTCTCGAAACTGTCTGGGTCGAACCTTCATGTTATGGGCTCGAATCATCCTTTTCTGATACAACTGCCCGTGAAAAATTGCCTTCAATCTTTTCTCCTCGATGAGATTCAGCTGTTCATAACGAGCTCTAACCCATTCTGCCTCTTCTAGGCCAACCTCCATCAAAACACGAAGTGAAGGAATCTCAACTTCAATAGGTAACAATGCTTCCATAACATATACCAAAGAAAACGGCGTTGCCCCTGTCGATGTACGAACCGAAGTGCGATATGCGTGAAGAGAAAAAGGCAAGATCTCATGCCAATCCTTGTACACATCAGTCATTTTCTCGACAATATTCTTGATGTTTTTGTAGGATGCTTCCCATTCATCTTCGGACGATAAGGTGCCAAATTGTGATGCGTGATCTTGAACTGAGTACATACCTCTCTCATCATCTTATTGTTCAGATTGAGAGCCTTAGCTGAAATAATTCTTGCTAGCAATCCATATCGGCATATGATTTCCTTCTTAACAAATTTGCATACCACCGACTTTGTCACATTCGTATAAGAAGCAGCTTCCACCCACTTTGTGAAATAATATATCGCCACCAGGATGAAGCGATGTCCATTTGAAGCTTTCGGGGTAATAGGCCCAATCGTATCCATTCTCCACATTGAAAATGGCCATGGTGCGATCATGACATGTAATGGCGATGGTGGCACATGAATCTTATCTGCATAGATTAGGCATTTATGACACTTTTGGGAATAACTGATACAATCTCCTTCCATTGTCAGCCAATAATATCATGCCCTCATAATTTGCTTAGCAAGCATGTGACCGTTGGCATGGGTGCCACATATCCCTTCATGGACTTTCTCTATGATTCTCTGAGCTTCGGCAGACCCAACACATCTCAATAGGACTTGGTCTTTCCCTTTCTTGTAAAGAATCTCGTTGTCTAGAACAAAACCCATTGCTAGCCTTCTCAGAGTCCTCTTGTCATTTTTTGTTCCCTGTTCTGGATACTGTTGACTCTTGATGTACTGCAAGATGTCGTTATACCAAGGGAGACCATCTGCTTCTTCTTCGATACTCAAACAGTAGATAGGAGATTCAAATATGCTCATCTTGATCGGCACAACTTTCACCCCTTCATTCACTTTAAACATTGATGACAAAGTAGCTAGAGCATCTGCCATTCGATTTTCTTCTCGAGGGAAGTAATTGAAAGTCACTTCTCCAAACTCCTCCAATAAACTCAGTATGAGTTCTTGGTATCAGATTAATTTTGTATCTCGAGTTTCCCATTCTCCGCGTAACTGGTATCACTAGGGCTGAGTCTCCAAAAACCTCAAGTTTTTTTATCTTTCTGTCTACGACAGCACGAAAGCCCATTGTATATGCCTCATATTCTGCAGTATTGTTTGTACAATCAAAATCCTATCTAGCAGTGAAGGGATAATAATCTCCTTCTGGGGATATGAGCACTGCACCAATTCCGTGCCCCATGGCATTAGATGCCCCATCAAAGTACATCTTCCATATTTTCTTCTTCAAGGGAACCTCATCCGCTTGCGAAACATACATCAAATCTTCATCTGGAAAATTAAAGTTCAACGGCTGATAATCTTCCACTACCCGACTTGCTAAAAATTCAGCCACTGCACTGCCCTTGATAGCTTTTTGACTCACATAAACAATGTCGTATTCTGACAACAAAACCTACCATCTTTCCATCCTCCCTGACAAAGAAAGTGCTTCCAACATGTACTTGATTGGATCTAGCTTGGCGATCAACCACGTCGTGTGGTACAGCATGTACTGTCTGAGCCTCCGAGTAGTCCAAGCTAAGGCACAGCACAGCTTTTTTACCGTCAAATATTTCAACGCATAATCTGTGAAATTCTTGCTGAGGTAGTAAACCGTTTGTTCTTTCTTTCTAGTCTCATCAAGCTGCCCCAAAACACAACCCATGGATCTCTCAAATACTGATAGATACAATATCATCGATTTATTCGGAGCCGGTGGCATTAATACTGGTGGGTTTGATAGGTAATGCTTAACCTTTTCAAAACCAATCTAACACCCTTCATCCCACTCTCCTGGGTCACGTTTTCGAAGTAGCTTAAACATTGGATCATATTTATTGGTTAACTAAGAAATAAACAGACCAATGTAATTCAATCTCAGAAAACCTTTTACTTCTTTTTGAGTACGTAGAGGTGGCAAATTCTAGATGGCCTTCACTTTATCCGGATCAATCTCAATTTCCTTTTTGCTAACAATAAAACCCAACAATTTCTCCGAAGTGACTCCAAAAAGTGCATTTTGCTGGGTTTAGCTTGAGTTGAAACTTTCTTAGTCTTCCAAAGAGTTTCCTAAGATTTGCAATATGCTCCTCTTCTCCTTGTAACTTTGCAATCATATCATCAACATAGACCTCAATTCCCTTATGCATCATGTCATGAAACAAGGTCACCATGGCTCTCTGATATGTTGCCCCAACATTTTTTAACCCAAACGGCATTACCTTGTAGCAGAATGTTCCCCACATTGTAACAAATGTGGTTTTCTCCATATCTTCCGGTGCCATCTTAATCTGATTATATCCCGAGAATCCATCCATGAAAGAAAACAAGGAACTCTTCATCGTATTATCCACCAAAGTATCAATGTGTGGCAAAGGGAAATTATCTTTGGGACTGGCCTTGTTCAAATCTTGGTAATCGACGCACATCCGCACCTTGCCATCTTTCTTTGGTACTGGAACAATGTTTGCCACCCATTTCGGATATTTTGCCACCTCTAAGAATCCAACATCAAACTGCCTCTTTAACTCCTCTTTTACCTTTAACAGCATGTCCGACCTCATTCTTCTCAACTTTTGCTGAATTGGCTTGCACTCTGGCCTTAAAAGGAGCTTATGAACCACAATGTCTGGATCCATACCTGGCATGTCTTGGTATAACCATGCAAATACATCTACATATTCCCGGAGCAAGGCTATCAATTCACCCTTTGTTGATGACGACAATGTAGTCCCGATTTTAACCTATTTTATCTTCTCACTATTTCCCAAATTTAACAATTCCAATAGCTCCTCATGAGGAAGTACTTGTTTCTCTTCTTGTTCTATTTTTCTTAATAAGTCCGGAGGTAGACCATAATCCTCAATATCTTCGTCGATCTCAAAATCACCTGTGCAAATGGGTCTCTCAAAATCAATTTCAGAATTACTGACAAGAAGGTCCTCATATTCCGCATTCGTACACCTGTAAATAGGTGGGGAAGAAACAATATAGGCAAACATATATACAATGAAAGAAAAATAAATAGCATAAATAAAAGAATATGGACACATTAATATGGAGGAAATGCATCGTGTTTTTTATTTATTGAACGAAAACTTTTAGACAAAAGCCCATTATAAAAGAAATTCTTAATATCTTCGGGCAAAGATATTTAAGATTTGTTTAAAAGCATTGCATTGGAATAGACCTAAAGACTATGGGCATCTCGGTTGCACTCCAATTGGTCAGTCTATATCTTTGTGGACAAGGTCGCACCATCCAATTAGCATTATCACTTTCAATTCTTTCCTCCTAGGTCATGCAGATCTCCATATCATGTATCTGCTCATCCCTATTCACCTGGAATCTCTCGAAGGCTTGCTCAATCATTATAAGTATATCATCTGAATTCTTTTCTCCAAAAAGAAAATCGGCTGAGTGAAAGCTATGAAGGATTGGTAGGAATGTCATAGGCTCCCACTCAATATCCATGCCCGCGAGACGGGCCATCCTCCTTTGTCGGTTCTTTTCGATTTGTTTCCTCTTCTCATGGGCCTCCGGAATATATCCTCAGCCAAACCGGTCCTTCTTTCCCACTATTTCAATAGCTCAGGCTATCCCCTGAAGATACATTCTGAGACCTTTACCAGCCCTGCAGCCCTTTCCTACGGTAGTCCTCACTCCCAACCTTGTGTTCTTGGACAACTTAGTTTTGGAATTTTTCATCCTTCAGCAACAAAAACCGCATTTACGAACTCCAAAGACTGAAAAAATATTTTACGACATCTTTATTGGGTTTAATAAGGAGATTCAGTAGATGAAGAGGCTATTATGACTTCTTCTCCTGATACAATGATCAAACTCCCCTCCATCACAAATTTTAGCTTTTGGTTGAGAGATAAGGGTACAGCCCCTGCTGAATGTATCCACGGCCTTCCCTACAAGCAATTATAGGACGGATTAATATCCATGACCTGAAAGTTCACCGTATAGGTGCATGGGCCTATCTCTAGAGAAACCTCAATAGTTCCCATTACATCTCTCTTGGTACCACCAAAAGCTTTGACCAACGTGCAACTTGGCAGCATATAAGAAATATCAACTGGCAACTTAGACAAGGTTGCCAAGGGCATTACATTAAATGAAGAACCATTATGCAGAAGCACCATCGGTAATATATGCCCCTTGCAAGTGGTTGTTATGTGAAGAGCCTTTGTTGACCCAATACCATTGGGTGGTATTTTATCATAGCTGAAATACATATGGTCGTCTGCTGCAAATGTTTCTCACCAACCTGTCTAATTTTTCTACCGATATGTTGTTAGCCACATATGCCTGATTCAACACTCTCAACAGGACATTTTTGTGTGGCTCTGAGTTCAATAGCAAAGATAAGATGGAGATTCTTGCTGGTTGGCGTTGCAATTGCTCAACCACACTATACTCGCTATGCTTTATGAATTTTAAAAACTCGTAAGCTTCATTTTAATTCACTGGCTCTTTTATCTTGTTAACCGGGGCTAACCCCCTCTCTACTTATTTTGATGAATCCATCTTAATATGGATTGGTTCAGCTACCTTATTCCCTTTGTCCGTTCCCCCATCCTTCCTCGTTGATCCCTGTTCAACAACCTCAGGGGCATAACACCTTCCATTTCGTGTTAAGTGCCCTACACCTGTGATATCTTGCTGACTCGAAGACCCTGGCATAACCATGCTACAGTCATACTTCCACGGTGCAGCTGTGTTTTCCTTGAATGAAAAGGAAGAAGGCAAATCTATGATTAACTTAGGCACACTTTCCTCAATAACTGGCATAACTTTCTCATCTGGTTCATCATAATATATTATCAAGGGTCTTCCTATCCCATAGCCAGCTGCATTCTCAATAACCTTTACTTCCATCTCTGTTTCTTCATAAAACTAGGCTTCCCCCTCATCCATCATCTTTTGGACTTTAGCCAGAAAGTCCGCGCAGTCCTGTATGATATGACCTCTACGTTTATGGAACGGGCACCAATTCTGCACCCTCTTTGCAACCATTTTTAAACTGTCTGCATCCCCCACCATTCCTGCCTTAACCATCTCGACCCATACTGTTAACATTGGAGTCTTGACTTCCCTGGCATCCCTTTTTACCCTTCTAACTTCCCCTATCCATACTGCATTTACCTGATTCTTAGCATGATCGGGCAATGGGTTTCCCGCTACATTCGGCCCATTCTTTGACCCATACTTCACAACTCCGACGTTGATTAGGCTTTGGACTTTTTTTAAAGGCCAGGCAATATTCAGTCGAATGTCCTTGAATTCCTGCGTAGTACGCGCAATTAGTATTTGCATTGTACCACTTTGGATATGGCGATGTCAGAGGTTTGAGGTATACGGGTGCAACAAGTTGACCATGCAATAGTTTGGGATATAGCTCACCATAGGTGGTAGGAATTGGATCAAATTGGGGTTTTTGATCGTTTCTTGGTGAACATTGGTCATTGCGCCCGGCTCCTTGAGTGATTGGGACAGTGTTTCAGGGAAGGTTTATTTGTGGGGATATGCCAGTTGGAAACGGCTGTTGTGGTATATTGGTATGAGGGAAGGGATTTTAGGTAAGGTGGTTCACATTGGGATAGTAAGGATTATACCCCGGATAAGGTGTGTAGGGTGTAGGAGGTGCATAAGATGTCGGAGGAGTATAGCGCCTGGAAGGTGTATATGGTGCAGGAGGTGCATATGGATATTGGTTGATACTAACTGTGTGGGTCTCCTCTTTCTTTCTAGTAGGGAATACCTTCTTTGGAGTAGCAGACTCACCCCCTTCCATTTTCCCATTCTTAATGGCCGACTCTATCATCTCCCCGGATATCACCATGTCTGCAAAGTCCTTGGTGGCACTCCCCACAATTTATCATAATATGGTGCTTTCAAGGTATTGATGAAAAGCACTGCAGTTTCTTTGCTAGTTAAAGGGGTTGCACTTGTGTGGCCAGATCCCTTCATTTTTGCGAGTATTCCTTGAAACTCTCAGTAGTCCTCTTTTCCATGTTCTGTAGTGATAGCCTATCAGGTACCATATCAGATACATGCTTATAATACTCCATGAAAGCCCTGGCTAAATCTGTCCATGAACGAATCTTGGTACGACTCAGTTGATTGTACCATCGGGTTGCAGACCCTGTCAAGCTATCTTGGAAACAATGGATAAGCAGTTTTTCATTATCATCGTGCCCCGTCATTCTTCTGCAGTACATGGTCAGATGTGCTGATGGGTTGGTAGTCCCATTATATTTCTCAAAGTCTGGTACTTTGAACTTTGGGGTAATTACCAGATTATGTATTAAACTCATCTCTTTGGCATCCAGACTGCCAAATAACTTCGCCCCTTCAACGACCCTCAGCCTCTCTTCCAGCAGGATTCTGCCATTTCAATCCTCTTCAGCTCAGTTATCTTTGCTTTTTCCTTTTGAGCTAGTTCCTCAAAGTCTGGAACGTTAACATCATTTGGGTCAGCTCCCATATTGCCTTTTTTGGGAACATAGTTCTGTGCCTCAGTAGCTGGCTAGATATAAACATAGGAGGTTGACCCAATTGGTAGCTCTTGGCCCTTTTGCTGTATGTTTCAGGTTGATCCTCTTCATTTACCACCATTTTCTCGGTGGTCGAATTCTCCCCCGACCCTTTTTGTTTCATCATGGCACTCATCATTTCCATGAGTTTAGTCATCTGTTCTCGTGACTCCTCTTGAGATTTAGCCAACTGTTCCTGTTGTTCCCTTTGAGTTCTTTCCATTCTTTCAATTCTAGCAAGCTGATCGTTCTCCATAGCTCTGGCTTGAGATCAAATATTGTAAGGGTGTCAAAAATCCGATTCTTTTTTAGTACGACCAATTGTACCTTTAGTTTTGAAAACCATGAATTAGAATTTATTGACACATCTTTTTTATGTTTTATAAAAAATGAATGAATGAATGACTAAATGTGAATGAATGAATCAAATAAAATGAATAAGTACATGACTACGTATATGAACATGAAAGAATAAATGAATGAACAAGCGAAATGAATAAATAAGTGGTTAAGTGTATGACTATGAATGAATGAACAAGTAAAATGAATGAATAAGTGGTTAAGTGTATGAATATGAATGAATTTCAAAAATGAATGATTATAATATGAGTAAATGTACGAATGAACAAACAAAATATATAAAATATGAATGCATTTAAAAGTATTGGCCCCTGGATAATTTCAACCGAACGGTCTTTCATTGATTTCCAGGAACTAAATACATCAAAGATAGAATAAAAAGATCACTGCTTAAGATAAGTCCATAATTTGCCTTTCAAAGTGCTATTACAAAATTAGTCCTATAGTGACTTCCTCGGATCTTGGACTTTCTTTCATAGTCTCATTTTGATGGCCTTGTTCTTCAATCTGAAACCTACTTGTTCACGGCCCCTTGACGCGTCAGCAGAAACATCACTGTGTAAGCTTTCCTTAGCTAACTTCTCCAGTTGATTGGTTCGGGCTTCTTCATGCTTCACTCTCTCTTTCCAATAGTTATTCTCGTTCTTGAGGTTTTTGACCTCTTGCTCCTATTCCCCGAAAGTCTTGAGGGTCCCCTCAAATCTGAGTTCGAAGCGGTACCTCTTGTTCTCTAAGTGTAATTCCTGAAGATCGCCCTTAGCAGTGTCCCTTTTTCTCTTGATCTTTTCCTTTTTTCTTTCTTGAGCTGATTCCATATTTTTCATGTCCTCAAGCTCTTCTTGTAGTCGGGCAATCTCCTTACTCATCTGGGCCTTTTCTTTTTCGAGTTTCGCCCTTGCGATTTCTAACTCTGATGGGACTTCCCTCGGTGGCGGATTCATGAACTGGACCTCTCCCCCATCCAATGTCAACAGCCTATCATTAACCTTTAATTCCTTTCATACCAGGTAATCAGGTGTGACGATGTCGGCATATCTGGCCACTTTTATCCGATGAGTTTTCTTCCATGCTTCAATCATTGCCCGTACCTTTCCATATTACCCCCATCCTCTCCATAAGTGAACTCTGACAATCCTAGCATATGAGTTGCGGGTGTGAATTGTCGATACTCAACCTGTCATTGCACCAACAGAGGTGCATAACTCACAGACCCCCAAATTTTGAGAAGTGGAACCCCCAGGTTGTCCCTACTTTTATACATAATCGGCATAAGAACCATCCATGGAGCTCTCCAAGTTACCATCTCCCTTTTTAGATTTCGAAACATGCTGACCCATTTCTCATTATCTCCGTCTTCATGCCAATCATTTCAAAGGAATTCCCTAATCGTAACTAAAGACTTCATGTACGGTTTGAAGGAAACCTCTTCTATCTTCCAAAAGTGACTTTGAATCCAAATATAAAGGAGTTGTACACACCCCTTGATTCTCCCTTGTCCTTCCCTTTTACAAAAATTCAAAGATCGGATAGTTTCAGTGATGATGGCCAGAGATGGGTTGATCTTCTGTTCCAACTTTTCAAAGAAATCAAACACGGCTATATTTACATGACCCAATATCTTCGGGAATATGATTAATCTGTAGATGGCTAGAGCGAAAATGTCCCTGGCTTTTTCTTTGTCGGAATAACCCAATATCAATTGTCGGAGAGTTTCCCACGGAATGCATCCATTTTTCTGCTTTGTATCCACATGACTCTCAACCCATGTTGTATCCATTCGTATGATCCTAGCCACTTTCCTCTTAAAACATGAAGGTTTCACTTTCTTCAAATATACCCGATCAGGATTAGGACATTCAATACGTAACAGTGCTGAATATTCTTCAATCAGTGGGGTCATATCCTCCTTGTTAAATGTAAAACATCTATAAGCAAGATTCCAAAACTGTACCATAGCCTGAATCAACCCACTATTGACCCTAATCGGAATTAAGAGTGCTATATCTCTATATTTCTGAGTGAAGGCTTCTTTCTTTGATACATTCCACTGATTCCCAATGTCGACTAACCCTCGAAGATTATTCTATCAAGAATCCACTTTGACCCTTTCTGGCAATACTGACACATAATCTTTCTTCAGGCAATCACCATCCTCCCTCTGATCTTTTACCGACCGTGCCCTAACTACTGCATGATCTTCTATCACTGAAATAACCTAACACTCCATTAAAATCCTTTGGGTTGATGACTATCTCGAGGCCAATAAACTTCAAGTGTATGATGGTGTCTATGATGCATGTGAAAAGAAAACAAAAATAAATAGATTAGTAAAGAAATGAATTCACAAATATAATATAAATAACAACATGCTTTTTTTTTATAAAAAAAAAAAATTCTTGAAAATTTTAACATAGCTTCAGCATTATGACGCCTTTGGGACAAAATAATAAATTTATTACGAGCGATATGATGTTCTTTCATCATCACCCAATTTGTAAAATCTAACATATAGAAAGATGGTAAAAGGTTGGAAATGTTCCTCCACGTGTTCTTAAACTTCGGGTATCTAATAGAAATCCGGCATGGCTTTGCCTAGGTTCACTATATGAAGGTGAATCGGTTCTAAGGCCTCGAATTGTTCCTCACTGTCACCTATGAAGGCTAGTAGGGCACCCCGATAAAAGCGAGTTCAATTCATTAGAGTATATTTTCCTATGCCCGTATGGAGGATCATCACGAAGGCATTAGGTACTTTATACTCCGGAAGTGTTTCACTAGCCATACGGAGGATCATCATGAAGGTGTAGTTACTTTACTCCCACTTAAAAGGACGGAACCCGGGTAGAGGGTTCATGTTTTGCAAATGCAAATGTAGTGTATGCGGAGGAACAAAACAAACCTGTCACCACCTATTCTACACCCCTTATTCTAAATACCCCACTAAAATCAAACAATGTAAAGCATCAGTCAAGCAAACATATAAATATACGCAACAAAATAACCAGAGAACAAATAATAATATGCATGCATATGACAATGACCATATCCAAAAACATTTTATTATTTTCAAAATTCTCTTTATTATTTAAAAAAAAGATGGGAATTAAAATTAAATACCGAGTAAAAACCAACAAAACCAAGACTTTGATAACACACGACTAATTTTAGGCCTGACTCTCTAAAGTCCCCAGTGGAGTCGTCAAGCTGTCGCAACCTAAAAAATAACGATGTCTCATCGCGAGACTTTATTATTCGTTAGGCTTGACATTAAAAAACCGAGGAAAAGTCGACTTAATTCCTCTTTAAAAATGAAGGTTTTGAAAATGACCTTGAAAAAAGACATGGAGTCGCCACCAATTTTTTTTATCTAGATGTGATCGGCCACCTATTAAAACCGGTTTTATAAAACATTTTAAAATTAATTAAAACATTTTTAAAACCAATTTCAAGTCTACGTTATAAACCAGAGAAAATCGAAGAATCGGGTTCGAGACTCGGTTACGTGCGGGTAAGGATTAGCACCCCCACAACGCCCGTATAAAACGGTACCTTATTAATTATATGTTATCTCAAGTCTCGATAAAAAGTTGGATTTTAATTTAGTATTTCAAGTTAATTCCCAATTTAAAGAAAAATAATTCCATTTTTTAATTGAAAATGATCCGGAATTTATTAATTCAAATTTTCCTATATTCCCCGACAAAATCGGCAAAATATAGAAATTTTTATTTATTTGGAAAATTTTCCGAATCATTCTCGTTTTTTGAAAGAAAGATATTCCTTTAGTAATGATAATTGATGATATCCCTCCAGCAAACCCGGAAGAGAACTCATGAATTATTTTAACTCGGGAATATCTTTATTTTTATTGAAAATCATTATCTTTTTTAAAACATTTAAAAATATATGAACATGAACATGTATGACATAAATAAAATGACATAGCAAAGTCTATATAATATAATGCAACCTAAATGATATGACATAATTTAAATGGCATAGTATATTCTAGATGAAATGAAAAATCCTAAGTATCATGGTATATTCTAAATGAGATAAAATGATTTAAATGACATGGAAATTTTAAATGATATGGCATATTTTAAATGACATGGCATATTCTAACTAATATAACCTAAATGACATGGAATATGATCTAAGTGACATGAAATGACATGAAACATAAAATAATGCTATCATAAAATATGCATGAAAATAAAACAAAAATGCATGAACATAGTATATGCTAAATAATGTGACAAAAATAAATGACTAAATAAAAAAATATAGGATAGCATGAAATATTCAAAATCATATGGAAAACAATATAGCATCATAAAATGTAAATCAAAATAATAATACCATGGAAAATATCATAGCAAAAATCACATATTAAATAAAATGCATGATCATGGAAAATGCAATGCATGAAAATGTATTTTTTCCTCTAAATAAAGAAATCCGTATATCTAAAAAGATATCCGGCTACCTTAGAAAAATATGTCAAATTAGATTTTCTAAAAACAAAACTTAGTGACTATTTGAAAACAATTTAGAAGAAAAACTTGAATGAAGATTAAAACCCCTACCAAACCCTTTTAAAATGGCTCTAATTTCCTAAGTTTAAAATCCCGGACATGACCACCCTCAACCTGAGATTTATAAAATCTTTTTAAAGTTTAAAAAGGCTTAGAAAGTAACCTAAGACAGTAGCCAAAGCTTCTAACCAAGCCCCTCTAAATGCCTTAGCCAAATTCAACCATTGTTTTTCTTTTGAATTCAAATCTGCCTCTACTGTCCCGTTTTGACACACGATTTTTTAGCCTATTTTTAAAACTTCAAAAAAATATAAAACAAATATTGGAGACTCATAACATTTATAACTACACAAGAAAAAATTTTCTAAATTTTTTGATTAAAGATGACTGCCCAAAAAAATCGGGAAAGTACGAGTACTGGATGAAAAATTGTTTTGCCAAAACACATTTTTTTGCCTTTGATAAAATCATTTAAAAATCAAAGTAAAAATGTTAGAGACTATCCTAAAGACCTACAAATAGTAGCTAAAACATTTAAAAACCTTGGACAAAAATTGGCTAAGTAAAAAAATCACAAAGGTAGAATAATCAATTTGATAACCTTTTAATTTTCCACAAGTTTGCTCAAGTGAGCATGACTTTGAGCCATTGATTGACCTAAGTTATAAATCATGTGGCATGACATGAAATGCATGAAAATACAGCAAAGTGAATGCATGAAATGCATGGTCTAAAGCCTAAGTGATATGGAAAATGCATGGCTTAAATAACCTAAATCCCTAGCATGAGTTTGCATGGCAATAAATGCTATCCTAACTTAACATGTATGAACTAGTGTCTAAATGACATGGAAAATGACATGAAATAATGAAAATGGCCTAGTGCCTAAATGACATGGCATATGAAAATGGCCTAATGTCTAATGTCATGGAAAAACAACATAGCATATGAAAATAGCCTAATGCTTAAATGACTTATAAAATGACATGGAATAATAAAAATGGCTTAAAGCTAAATGACATGTGAAATGACATGGCATATGAAAATGGCCTAATGTCTAAATGACATGTGAAACGACATGGCATATGAAAATGGCCTAAGGTCTAAATGTCATGGAAAAATAACATGGCATATGAAAATGGTCTAATGCTTAAATGACATGTAAAATGACATGGAATAATAAAAATGGCCTAAAGCTAAATGAAATGTAAAATGACCTAAATGTCTAAATGAAATAGCAAATATCATGGCCTAGAAAAATGACCTAAAACTTAGAGAAAATGCACATGGCCGAATGGCGTAGGAACCAAAGTGTTGTGAGAAATGTCATGTAAAATGACCTAACTAGATGCTATAGAAGATGATATGAAAAATGGAAATGACCTAAACAATAGCCCCAAGATGCAAAAATATGACATAGTCAAAAGAACAAGATGGTTAGCAAAATTGTAAATATACATAAAGATAAACAAAAATAAAAATAAGCAAGTTAAAGTAAGCAAATAAATAACAAAGAGATGAGCTCCATGGTTGGTACATAGTACAAAGCCCCCCTAACCATTATCTCTTGATTTTCATGAAGGTCATGAAGCCTTTTCAATCTCAAAATCATAAAATAAAAAAATAAAAAAAAACTAATGTAGAAAAAATATGGAGATGAGCTCCATGGTTGGTATATTAGACAAAGCCCACCCTAACCATTATCACTTGATTTTCATCAAGATCATGAAGCCTAACAATTGTTTTATTTATTTTTGAAAAGGAAAAACAACAAGAAAGATGTAAAAGAAATGGTAGGAAATCACATGGAAAACAAAAAATAAAGCATGAGGAAGAAGAAAAAAAATGTAGTAGCAATGGTAGAATGGCTACCTTAACAAAAGCTTTCTTTCTTTCAAAAAACTTTTCTTTTCTAAATTAGCTACTGACTTCCCCTCCTCAATGATCAGCTAATTGGAAAAAATAAAACATTCCCCTATTCCCTCTTGTTTGGCCGAATGGCCCCTCAACCATAGGATGATTTTTGCACTTTTTCTCCTCCAATCTTGTCCCTTAGATTAAGATATTTTCATGACAACATAAAAATTTCATCTTGCCAATTGATAGAAGCCCTTAAGATGTGTACTCAACCCTTTTAATAACCTCAACCCTTAGATGAAAAAGAGGACCAATCCCATGCACTCCCTTGCTTGGCCCTTTGAGTGCCTACCCTTGGATGAGTTGTGCTCTTCCACTCTTGGTCATTGAATGAGGACAACATAAAAATGACATCTTGTAGATTAAATCCAGCCCTTAACATGTGTACTCAGCCCTTGTACATGGTCTAAGCCATTGGATGAAAAGGAACAATCCCATGCACTTCCTTGCTTGGCTAAATGGATGTCCACCTTTGGATGAGTTGTGTTCTTCCATTCTTGGCCATTAGATGAGGATTCTTTCATGACAAATAAAAATTTGATCTTGGCATTTAAATTTGGCCATTGGATGGTGCATTCAACTTTTCTACAAGGCACCTAAACCATTGGATGAAGGGGGACCATTTGCAAGGTACTAGTGGTAGCATGTGAGCTTGATAGTGACTAAGGAATTAAATTGATCAAGCTTCCTTCTTCTCCTATATGCTAGCTGATCAAAGGAGGTAAAATCCCAGCAATTCCTTCTTCTTTCATATTTTTCTTAATTACAAATTTGGCCTTTTTGGTTTCTTCGGTAAAATGACCTTTTTGACCCTCGAACCTAAATAAATAGCAAACGGACTCCAAATTCAAATTTATTTTTTCAATACTTCCAAAATAATACAAAATTGAGTTCTGGAAGTTTTCAAATTTTTTCAAGTCCATTTGCTATTTATTTCGGATTTATTTTCAAAATTGCCCCTTTTATCCACCCGAACTTTACCATTTTTTAAATGAGCTCCAAATCTAGATTTTTCTTCACCAATCTCTTCCAAATAATTTAAAAATGTGATCTGGAAGTTTTCTTAATTTTTGAATCTCATTTGCTATTTTTTCAGGATTTATCTGCTTGAATTATTGCATAGGAGACCCGGATTTTGGCCATTTTGCAAATGAACTCCGAATCAAGATTTTCTTTTGCCAATATCTTCCAAATAATTTAAGAATGAGATCTGTAAATTTTCAGAATTTTTGGAGCTCATTTATTTTTCTAGGATTTATCCTCTTGAATTTCTTCATAGTGGACCCGAGATTTGGCCCTTTTGCAAATGAACTCCGAATCAAGATTTTCTTTTGCCAATATTTTCCAAATAATTTAAGAATGAGATCTGCAAATTTTCAGAAATTTTGGAGCTCATGTACTATTTTTCCTGGATTTATCCTTTTGAACTTCTACATAGTGGACTCGAGATTTGGCCATTTTGGAAACGAACTCCGAATCAAGATTTTCTTTCGCCAATATTTTCCAAATAATTTAAGAATGAGATATGCAAATTTTCAAAAATTTTGGAGCTCATTTATAGTTTTTCGGGATTTATCCTTTTGAATTTCTGCATAGTGGACCCGAGATTTGGCCATTTTGCAAACGAACTCCGAATCCAGATTTTATTTCTCCAATCTCTCCGAAATGGTTTAATAATGAGATCTGCAAATTTTCAGAATTTTTGGAGTTCATTTGCTATTTTTCCCAAATTTTCTAATTTTGCCCTTTTGCCTCTAAAATCCGGTTTTGCTCAAAACAGGTCGATTTTCAGATTTTCTTCAAACTAAGCCCTGGGCTATCCTTGTTTAATTGCTCCTCACCAATTACGGGCTTTAGTCTTACCGAATCGGGCCATTTCTGTAATTATTCCAAATTTCACCGAAATCCATCAAAAACCCTAATTCTCGATTTTCTTTCTAATTGACTTTTCTTTCAGCTTTTTTTTCTAGGTAGCCTCTCCATTACCCGTAATCAGTGCTTATCTTCCATTTGTAACCTCCAATTTCAAACAATTTGATCGTTTAAGCACTTTTTCCCAAATTCTCCGAATTAGGGTTTCCTTTCTATTGAAATTCTGTAACCCAACTTCCGAACTCCATATCTTTTAATGTAGACCTCGGATTATCAAAATTCTTTCACCATTCTTCAATTGAACTTCAAATCTTGATTTTGAAAGTGGATTGACTTTTTTAGTAGGTGACTTTTTTGGGGTTGACTTTTTCATGTTTGACTTTTTCTGTCTGCTTTCTTTGACTAAGTCTCGGAGTACCACCTGCAGGGTGAGAAAAGCCTTTTTGCATTCTGAATCATCAATTTAGGAAGAAAACATACCTGATTTAGTGATCCGGACAAAATTAGGTGTCTACAGGTATGAATGATGACAAATTATAGAGAGAGAAAAAAAAGGTAAAGGATAAAATTTTAAATAAAATTATGGGATAAAGGTCAATTTTGCCGATATAGGTGAAGGTTGAATTTTGCCACTATATATTGATTTGGTTGAATTTTGCTATTATACTTTCATTTCTTGTGATTTTTGGACCAAAGCTAATAGAAATATACTATTTCATTAATATATTTAAAATAAAATGTGAATAAAATAAAAAATATGATGTGGATATTTCACACATGTAACAAAAGGGTACATGTGTAGTGCCACCTTAAAATAAATTATTATTTTCTTATAAAATTTTATGTTAAAATAAATATTTTTCAAATATTAAATTTAAAATAATTTAAAAAAAAAACTAAATTTAAGTCATTTTCTCTTAAACCATTAATTCTCTTTCCAAGCAAACGTACAAAAATAATTAGTGCATTTTTTTTTTTAAATACTAACGTTACCTTACCTATTGATATTTCCTATTTTCTTTCATTACTTTCATGTTAATATTAAATGTTGGGTTAACTTTCAAGTCGCTCAAGAACTTAATATGAAAAATACTTTTAGGTTATATATCTAACCTATTAACTTACAGTTGTGATATGTAAAAAAAAAAAAAAAAATTCATAAATCATTTTTAGAGGGTAAATTATGTAAATAGTCACTCAACTATTAGAGATTTTTTCATTTTGGTCACTCAACTATGAAAAATATTAATTTAATCATTCACTTTATAATTATTTTTTTTGTCACCTAGCTGTTAGAAAACTAACGGCGTGGTGACATGGCAACTGGCAATGCCACATCATATGTCAAGTGCCATGTGACATTGTCATGTCATCTAACAAGTCACGTAACATTTTTCACGTGTCATTATGAATTAAAAAAAATTAAAAGATAAATTAAATTTTTTATCACTTAATTTTTTAAAATTTTTTATTTAGGCCACATAACTTTGAAAAATTTACAATGTGATCACCAATGTTTGTGAAATTATTAATATTTTTGTCTCCATTGTGAACATATGACCGTCGATATGGCTTTATAATGATTTAATCACCAACTTTATGTAATTTAATATCATAGATATTTTTTTATTTTTGTTATATATTTGGTTGCAAGGAATCAAAATTATGAACTTTCATTATATTAGAATCTTGATGTTATGAAATTTTTTATATTTAGGTTAAATTTTCTTGATTGATTGATGTAGTTAATAATAATTACTTAAATTCATTTGGATGAACTGGATATCAAACACTTAAAATATTCCATTTAAATAGTTTTGATAATTGAATTTATTCATCAAATTTTCAAATTTAAAGGATTTAATTACAATAAATAAAAGTTAAAATATAATTGTAATTCCATAAAATAAAAATATTGAATGCTTATTTCTTATTTTTTTTTATAAAATTTGAATGCTTGTTTGAGTATATTAGTTCAAGATATTTTGATATAGAAAATAAAATAATAAAATAATTTTGATATAAGTAATCAAATCGTTATAAAAGTCATGTCGACAACGACCCATTGACAATGGAGATCAAAATATTAATAAAATAAATTTTGACAAACGTAAAACATTGATGACCAAATTGTAAAATTTTCAAAATTTGATGACCAAAATAAAAATTTTTGAAAAGTAAAGTGATCAAAAGTATAATGTATCTTTTTTAATTTTTTTTTTCAAAATTCATAATGTCATGTGACATGTCAGATGACGTAGCAATGTCACGTGTCATCTGACAGAAGACATAGTAATGCCACGTCATCTAACCGTTAATCTCTAACGGCTGGATGACAAAAAAAGTGAATTTTGATAACTAGGGTGACTAAAATAATAATAAAAAAAAACTTCTAAAAATTAAGTGATTATTTGTGTACTTTATCTTTTTTCTTAAGAAAAAAATATTTTTGATAGTAATAGATTAAACTAAAAATCAATTATGAATTTAGAAAACATGAAAGTTAGTAATCTCTAAAATGTCAAAAGATAGAGAGTTTTCTTTCTAACTTTTCTGGCTCTTTGCTCTGGGAAAATTTAAAATAAATTAACGTGTTTTTTCCTTATGTCTTGTTTTTTATTAAAAGTAATTTTTCCACTATTGTAAATTTTGTTTCATAATATATATGCCATTTTTATTTATATTTTGTTATTGTTTAAAAAATAAAGATTGATAACAGTTTTCGTTAACTTTGTCCAAAAATCATCAAAAAGAAAAGTAAAGTTACAAAATTCAATCAAATCAAAGTATAGTGATAAAAATCAATATTTACCTATAATATAATTGGAAAATTGCTCTTTAACCGTAAAATTAATTCAAGTTGAATGAGTTTTTTCTCACATTTGAAATAATTGAATTTGAAGGAAAAAGAAATATGCTAATTGTCTTATTTTCCTTTCCTCCTATCAAATGAATGAGTCTAGAGGTGCTCATGGACCGGGCTGCGGCCCGAATTTTTTTTTTTATTTCTTTGCCCAGTCCTGGCCCGCCGACCCATATTTATAGTTTATTATATTAAAAAAAAAATTATTTTTATTTTTTAAAATTAAATTTAAAAAATATTATTTTTTTATTAGATGAACAGTGATCCGGGCCGGGCCTGACCGACCCGGATCATTAAAGTCTCTGCCCAAGCCCGACCCAATACGGGCGGGGCGGGCTGCCCACCTTGTGAGCAGGTCTATGAAGGACTACAAAGAAATTTATTTTAACAACAAAATTTTTTAAAATGATTTGTATAAATATTACAAAATATATATTTTTTCAGTATAAATAATATTATGTAGATTAGTACATATTACGTTCTGCGATAGAAATATACACAAAATTATTACAAATTCTTTTTACATCATTGCTATTTGCAACACCTTAACAATAATTTAAGCAACACTTTTTAATTCTTGTCTATTCCCTCGTTGGGATTTAGTTAACACTTAATGCAACACTTTTTAATTCGTTTTACATCATATCACATTAGACCTGCTCATGAGTCGGGGTTGCGATCCAGAACTTTTTTAGTTCTTTTGCCCAGGCCTGAAACAATTTAATAAAAAATAAAAAAATTATTTTTATATTAATATTTATATATTTTTATAATTAAATTTAAATAATTTTTTTATTATGTGAACAATGATCCAAGTCGGGTCAGATCACAAAAACGTCCACTCAAATCCAACCCAATACGAACCAAACGGATTGCCCGATCCATGAACAAGTCTATATCACATTACTACCTCATCGGGATTTAATTCTTGTACGTGTAATGATTAATGCGATCAATTTGAAAAAGAGTAAACTTAATCAGGATACTTCTAAAAAGCTTTTTTTTTTTTTTATGATAATAGTTTTTTTATTATGTGCAAATAGATTGTAAAATACCTTAATCAAAGAAGAATAAGACAAAACCACCAAATTGAGAATGAGAGAAACTCATTCTTAAGATATTGGATGTAAAAATATATTGCATTAAATGTTAATGAAAGTACTTTTAAGCCCCCAATTAATATTTAAAACGCCCCTTTATGAATAATCATGTTCAGGAAGAAGAATCATCACTTTCAAAATAAAATAATATGTCCAACCAAACAGATATATTTTTTAAATTTCTAGATAGGGCAGTTGATTGCACTATGATGACATCTGATAGCCCTACGTATAATTTTATACCCAGAGCAAACTAAGGCAGAACAGTCGACCGCTACCCAGGGGTAGTCCATTGTCCTTGCTCATTTTTCATTCCAAGGACCATTTCCATCTTCCAAACCTCAACTTTCAACATTTTTGCAAGCTATATGATTTATACTATTTGTTTTTATAAAAACACTTAAGAACAACTTAGAAATCATTCGTTATTAGAGAATATCACTACAATAAATTTGTGAATTAGTGGCGTCTAAAATAATGTCATTGAAAGTTCTATTTATGTTATCATTTGTATTTTGTGACGAAAAATTCAATGTCACGACGTTCGTCACGTTAGCGTCGCCACTAAAGACTAACGGTGACGTTGTCCTATTATCGTCACGTATTACCAATAATAGGGTGATAGTAATGCATAATATCACCTTCAGTATTTTGTAACAACTATTTCCGTCACCAAATTATATACGAATGTGTTATTGATTATTAGAATCGTCACCAATAATAAAATGAAATTCAACAGATTAGTGACGAAAGTGACATTGTCACATTGTTAATAACATAATTATCATCACCTAATACGATAATATAATATCATAAAATACTCATTTAGTGTCAATTTAGAATCGTCACTAAAGTCGCGTATTACCAACAATAGAGTAACAATAATGCAGAACGTCACCTTATAATCACTATTCTGTGACAACTAGTCTCATCACCTAATTATATATGCATGTATCATTGATTATCAGAATCGTCACCAATAATGAAATGAACTTCAACATATTATTGACGAAAACGACATTGTCACATTGTTAATGACATAATTATCGTTGTAGACACCCGTTTTTGATCGGATTGTTTTTTAATTTGGGTCCAAATATAGCTTTCGGGCTTTGAAATTAACTCGGGCCGAATCCACTTATATTTTATTTCATTTTATTTTATTTTATTTTTTTCTTTTATTTTTTTTCATTTTTGGAAAATTGATAAAAATAATAATAATAATAAAAAAAGAAAACATATTTAATTAACAACAAAGAACTTGAGGGTTTTGAATCCGAATCAAAGAGGACTCCTTTTCATTTTAGATGTTTAAGTCTGATTAAAATGCAAACAACAAAATCGAGACCAAAAAAAATGGCATTCTTGGCCAACAATTTCTTATTTAAAGACAATCTCAGAAAACCTAAGGGGGGGATTTACAAAAAAAAAAAAAAAAAAAAAAAAAAAAAACAACAACAAAATCACAACTAAAAAAACGCAACAGTGAATCACAGGCAGCAACGAAAAAAGGTGTATTGGGGAATCTCGAGTTTGAGAATTTTTTAGTTTTTTCTGGCATTGGTTTTCTTAGGATTTTCGGGCTTAGTCAGTGTTGGAGTTTCTTTTAGGTTTTCTAGACTAAAGGCTTGAAGCTTGGTATTCGGTTTTTCTTTTAGATTTTATACGATGGCAGAGGGAGATCCAGATTGAAAAAAATACAAATCACGGTTACAACAAACACAAAAAAAAAAAAAAAAAAAAAAACACAACAGTAGGAAAAAGGAAATAGGGAGGAAACTTTCGGAGGAGGGTTTTGATTCAGATTTCTAAGATTTTTAGGTTCGGGTTAGTGATTTGAAGATTCGAACAGTGATTACCTAGGAAAGGCTAGAGGGAGGTTCGACCCAAACAGGGAGGCCATTTAACGGTGGAAAACAACGGATCGGAGGGTTTGAGGTCACGGGTTTCGAGTTTAGATCTAGGGTTGTTGAAGTCGATTTTGGAGAATCTATTTTGATTTTGGGACTTAGGAGGCCGAAAACGAGATTTTGGTGGAATCTGGAGGATTTCTGGGCACCGGAGGCGGAAGTCATTGGTGAAGGGACAGGGGCAGACACGACGGATGACATAATTTAAATGACATAGTATATTCTAGATGAAATGAAAAATCCTATGTGTCATGGTATATTCTAAATGAAATAAAATGATTTAAATGACATGGCAATTTTAAATGATATGGCATATTTTAAATGACATGGCATATTTTAAATGACATGGCATATTCTAAATAATATAACCTAAATGACATGGAATATGATCTAAGTGACAAGAAATGACATGAAACATAAAATAATGCTATCATAAAATATGCATGAAAATAAAATAAAAATGCATGAACATAGTATATGCTAAATAATGTGACAAAAATAAATGACTAAATAAAAAATATAGGATAGCATGAAATATTCAAAATCATATGGCAAACAATATAACATCATAAAATGTAAATCAAAGTAATAATAATACCATGGAAAATATCATAGCAAAAATCTCATATTAAATACAATGCATGAACATGGAAAATGCAATGCATAAAAATGTATTTTTTTTCCTCTAAATAAAGAAATCCGTATATCTAAAAAAGATATCCGGCTACCTTAGGAAAATATGTCAAATTAGATTTTCTAAAAACAAAACTTTGTGATTGTTTGAAAACAATTTAGAAGAAAAACTTGAATGAAGATTAAAACTCCTACCAAACCCTTTTAAAATGGCTCTAATTTCCTAAGTTTAAAATCTCGGACTTCACCACCCTTAACCCGAGATTTATAAAATCATTTTTAAAGTTTAAAAAGGCTTAGAAACTATCCTAAGACAGTAGCTAAAGCTTCTAACCAACCCCCTCTAAATGCCTTAGCCAATTTCAACCATTGTTTTTCTTTTGAATTCAAATCTGTCTTTACTGTCTGACTTTGACACATGATTTTTTAGCCTATTTTTAAAAATTCAAAAAAATCTAAAAACAATACTGGAGACTCAGAACATGTGAAAATACATGATAAAAAATTGACTTAATTTTTTGATTAAAGATGACTGCCCAAAAAAATCGGAGAAGTTTGAGTATTGGGTGAAAAAAATTGTTTTGTCAAAATACATTTTTTGCCTTTGATAAAGTCATTTAAAAATCAAAGTAAAAATTGTTGGAGATCATCCTAAAGACCTACAGTAGCTAAAACATTTAAAAACCTTGGACAAAAATTGGCTAAGTAAAAAAAAATCACAGAGGTAGAATAATCATTTTGACAACTCTTTAATTTTCCACAAGTATGCTCAAGAGAGCATGACTTTGAGCCATTGATTGGCCCAAGTCATAAATCATGTGGCAATGACATGGAATGCATGAACATACAGAAAATGAAATGTATGAAATGCATGGTCTAAAGCATAAATGGTAAAGGAAATGCATGACAATTCAAAATAACCTAAATGTCTAGCATGAGTTTGCATGACAATAAATGCTATCCTAACTTAATATGCATGCAATGCTTGATAATGCAACTATGACTTGGACCTAATATGTTATGAATATGCATGAAAATTCTAATGTAACCTAAAACCTAAGTAGCATAGCAATGCATGGCAATACCAATATGATTTAAGACCTAATATGCATGGCAATACCAATATGGCCTAGACCTAAAATGTAATGAGAATGCATAGCAATACTATGAACATACAACGACCAATGAACCTAATACTAATGCTTGAACAAATAGCAACTAATACACAATTTCAAGATATGATAATGCAAAGCATGTTACCTAAACAAAATGCAAATGCATGACAAGGCAAGGAATGCATGAAAAGGCCGAATGGTCACATGGTACTCTAATGTAATGCTATCTAATAAATGACACAAGTACATGACAAATCATATCAAGATACATAATGTCATGACATTTTCACAAACATATGACATACTAAAATCAAAATACACAAGCTCATGGAATGGGAATGCAAACAAGCCAAAAAGCAAGATGAAACTGCACATGCAAGACATACTAAATATCAAGATATGCTAACTCATGGCATGGAGATGCAAACAAGTCAAGAAGCAAGATGAAAATGCACATGCAAGGAATAGCAAAATGGAGTAGTCGAATGGTCATATGACCAAATATAAAATGCAAACATGTTTATAATATAAGACATGATATATGAAAAACAAAATGCACAATATGGCTCCAATGAACACAAAGGCCGAATCTACAAGGAAAAAATATCAAGCATGGAAAAGAAATATAGAAATAAATGTAGCATATAAAATAATGTAAAGAACATATAAAAAATTAAGTATAGACATGCAAAGCAAATAACAAGCAAAACTAGTAAATAAAACAAGTTAAGCTCCATGGTTGGTATAAAATGGGCATAGCCTCTCACCTAACCATAATCACTTGGTCTTTCCAAGATCATGAAGCCTTTCCATTTCAAAAATCAGAAAATAAACCATGCTAAACAACAAAATTAAGGTGAGCTTCATGGTAGGTAAAAATGGGCATAGCCTCTCCCCTAACCATGGTCACTTGGTCTTGCCAAGATCATGTAGCCATTTCAACCTCTTTTGCTTCATCGTTTTGTAAAAAATAAGAATATAAAATACTTAAATAAACCTTCAAAAATCATGTTTCCACAACAACATGCAAAGAAGAAAAAAAGAAAAAAATCAAGGCAAACACTCCTTCAAATTCGGCCAAGCAAAAACTTTGTAAAAAAAAATTATTTTCAACCATTTTGATGAAGAAGAAGAGATGAAAACTTAAGTAAACATTTTAAAAACTTTATTTCTATGAGAAATGTAGTAGGAAAACAAAATGGAAAATCAAGAAATCAACATAGAAAACAAGAAGAAACCCATGCTAGAGCTAGGTAGAAATGACTACTTTAAAGCTCTCTTATTGAAAACCTTTCTTTTTTTCTCTCAAAACCATTTTTTTCTTCCTTAGCTACTGTTTCCAGCCTCCAAACTTGTGAAAACAAATGCTCAGCACCTCTCCCTTAGCCTTGGCCGAATGGCCTCTCCACCATAGGATCAAATGTGCACTTTTTCCTCCCCCAATTTTGTCCTTTAGATTAAGATATTTTCATGATAACATAAAATTGTCATCTTTCCAATTGATATCAGCCCTTAAGATGTGTACTCAGCCCTTTTAATAACCTCAGCCCTTAGATGCAAAAGAGGACCAATCCCATGCACTCTCTTCCTTACCCCTTTGAGTGCCTACCCTTAGATGAGTTGTGCTCTTCCATTCTTGGTCATTGGATGAGGACAACATAAAAATGACACCTTGTAGATTAAATCCAGCCCTTAACATGTTTACTCAGCCCTTGTAGATGGCCTAAGCCATTGGATGAAAAGAGACAATCCCATGCACTCCCTTGCTTGCCCGAATGGATGCCCACCTTTGGATGAATTGTGCTCATCTTTTTTCTTCCATTCTTGGCCATTAGATGAGGGTTCTTTCATGACAAATAAAAATTTCATCTTGGCATTTAAACTTGGCCATTGGATGGTGCATTCAACTTTTCTACAAGGCACCTAAGCCATTGGATGAAGGGGGGACTATTTGCAAAGTGTTAGTAGTAGCATGTGAGCTTGATAGTGACTAAGGAATTAAATTGATCAAGCTTCTTTATTCTCCTCTATGCTGCTGATCAAAGGAGGTAAAATCCCAGCAATTCCTTATTCTTTAATATTTTCCTTAATTACAAATTTGTCCTTTTTGGTTTCTTCGCTGAAATGACCTTTTTGACCCCTGAACCTAAATAAATAGCAAACGGACTCCAAATTCAAATTTTATTTTTTCAATACTTCCAAAATAATAAAAACTTGAATTCTAGAAGTTTTTAAAATTTTCCGAGTCCATTTGCTATTTATTTTGGATTTATTTCCAAAATTGCCCCTTTTATGCACCCGAACTTTACCATTTTTTAAACGAGCTTCGAATACAGATTTTTCTTCACCAATATCTTCCAAATAATTTAAAAATGTGATCTGGAAGTTTTCATAATTTTTGGAGCTCATTTGCTATTTTTTAGAGATTTATCTGGTTGAATTACTGCATAGGGGACCCGGATTTGGCCATTTTGCAAACGAACTCCGAATCAAGTTTTTTTCACCAATCCCTTCCAAATAATTTAAAAATGAGATCTGCAAATTTTCAAAATTTTTCGAACCCGTTTGCTATTTTTCAGGATTTATCCTATTGAATTTCTGCATAGTAGGCCCGGGATTTGGCCATTTTGCAAACGAACTCCGAATCAAGATTTTCTTTCTCCAATCTTTTCGAAATGATTTAAGAATGAGATTTGCCAATTTTCAGAATTTTTGGAGTTCATTTGCTATTTTTCCCAAATTTTCCAATTTTGCCTTTTTGCCTCCTAAACCCGGTTTTGCTCAAAACAAGTTCTATTTTCTTCAAACTGAGCCTAGGGGTATCCTTGTTTAATCACTCCTCATCAATTAGAGGCTTTAGTCTTACCTAATCGGGCTGTTTCTGTAATTATTCCAAATTTCACCGAAATCCACCAAAAACCTTAATTCTCGGTTTTCTTTCGGATTGACTTTTCTTTCAATTTTTCTTTCAAGTAGCTTCTCCATTACCCGTAGTCAATGCTTATCTTTCATTTGGGACCTTCAATTTCGACCAATTTGACCGTTCAAGCACTTTTGCCCAAATTTCCCGGACTAGGGTTTCCTTTCTACTGAAATTTCGTAACCCAACTTCAGACCTCCATATTTTTCAATGCAAACCTCGAATTATCAAAATTCTTTCGCCGTTTTTCAATTGAACCTCAAATCTTGATTTTGAAAGTGGGTTGACTTTTTTAATAGTTGACTTTTTGGGGTTGACTTTTTCGAGGTTGACTCTTTCAAGTTTGACTTTTTTTGTATGCTTTCTTAGACTAAGTCTTGGAGTATCACCTGCAGGATGAGAAAAGCCTTTTAGCATCAATTTAGGAAGAAAACATACCTGATTTAGGGGTATGGACAAAATTAGGTGTCTACAGCTGTCTCTCTTTGGCTATTGCTGAGAATCAGGAATCAGGGAAAGATAAACAAGCACTAATTTTGCCCGATTAGTAAAATCACATGTGAAGAAAAGGGAAAGGGAGTTTTATTTTTTCCATTTTTTCTTCTTCATCAAATTTTTTTTTTTTTTTGAAAAAGTTGTAAATAGAAGATTTTGTCATTAAATTGTGTTCCGTGACTAATCAAGGCTTGACTCGTCTTAAGGAAACGAGTTCGATTTTCAAAGTGAAAATTCTGCCCGGAGGTCTTAAAAATGGTGCCCAAAGGCCTTATCCGTGATTTGGAAAAATGCACGGTTCGTAATCTTCCACTACCCGACTTGCTAAAAATTTAGCCACTGCACTGCCCTTTATAGCTTTTGGACTCACATATACAATGTCGTATTCTAACAACAAAACCTGCCATTTTGCCGTCCTTCCTGACAAAGAAGGTGCTTCCAACATGTGCTTGATTGGATCTAGCTTGGCAATCAACCACGTCGTGTGGTATAGCATGTACTATATGAGCCTCCGAGCAGTCCAAGATAAGGCACAACACAGCTTTTCTACCGACGAATATTTCAACTCATAATCTGTGAACTTCTTGCTGAGCTAGTAAACCGCCTGTTCTTTCTTTTCAGTCTCTCAAGCTGCCCTAAAACACAACCCATGGATCTCTCAAATACTGGCAGATACAATATCATCGGTTTCACTGAAGCCGGTGGCATTAATACTGGTGGGTTTGATAGATAATACTTAATCTTTCAAAAGCAATCTGACACCCTTCATCCCAGTTTCCTCGATCACGTTTTCTAAGCAGCTTAAATATTGGATCACATTTATTGGTTAACTGAGAAATAAACCGAGCAATGTAATTCAATCTCCCCAGAAAACCTCTTACTTCTTTTTGAGTACGTGAAGGTGGCAAATTCTGGATGGCCTTCACTTTATCCGGATCAATCTCAATTCCCCTTTTGCTAACAACAAAACCCAATAATTTCCCATAAGTGACTCCAAAAGTGCATTTTGCCGGGTTTCGCTTGAGTTGAAACTTTCTTAGTCTTTCAAAGAGTTTCCTAAGATTCACAATATACTCCTCTTCTCCTTGTGACTTTGCAATCATATCATCAACATAAACCTCAATTCCCTTATGTATCATGTCAGGAAACAAGGTGACCATGGCTCTCTGATATGTTGTCCTAGCATTCTTCAACCCAAACGGCATTACCTTGTAGCAGAATGTTTCCCACATTGTAACAAATATGGTTTTCTCCATATCTTCCGGTGCCATCTTAATCTGATTACATCTCGAGAATCCATCCATGAAAGAAAACAAAGAACTCTTTGCCGTATTATCCACCAAAGTATCAATGTGAGGCAAAGGGAAATTATCTTTGGGACTGGCTTTGTTCAAATCTCGGTAATCGATGCACATCCGCACCTTGCCATCCTTCTTTGGTACTAGAACAATATTTGCCACCCATTCCGGATATTTTGCCACCTCTAAGAAACCAGTGTCAAACTGCCTCTTCACCTCTTCTTTTACCTTTAACAGCATGTCCGGCCTCATTCTTCTCAACTTTTGCTGAATTGGCTTGCACTCTAGCCTTAAAGGGAGCTTATGTACCATAATATTTGGATCCAGACCCGGCATGTCTTGGTATGACCATGCAAATACATCTACATATTCTCGAAGCAAGGCTATGAGTTCACCCTTTATTGATGACGACAGCGTAGTCCCAATTTTAACCTTTTTTATCTCCTCACTACTTCCCAAATTTAACAATTCCAATAGCTCCTCATGAGGAAGTACTTGTTTCTCTTCTTGTTCTATTTTTCTTAATAAGTCCGGAGGTAGACCATAATTCTCAATATCTTTGTCGGCCTCAAAATCACCTTTGCAAATGGGTCTCTCAAAATCAATTTCAGAATTACTAACAGGAAGGTCCTCATATTCCGCATTCGTACACCTGTAAATAGGTGGGGAAGAAATAATATAGGAAAACATATATACAATGGAAGCAAAATAAATAGCATAAATGAAAGAATGTGGACACATCAATATGAAGGAAATGCATCGTGTTTGTTATTTATTGAATGAAAATTTTTAGACAAAAGCCCATTACAAAAGAAATTCTTAATATCTTCGGGCAAAGATATTTAAGATTTGTTTAAAAGCATTACATTGGAATAGACCTAAAAACTATGGGCAGCTCGGTTGCACTCCAGTTGGTCAATCTATATCCTGGTGGACAAGGTCACACCATCCAGTTATCATTCTCACTTTCAATTCTTTCTTCCCCAGTCGTGCAGATCATCATGTCCTGTATCTGCTCACCCTTATTCATATGGAACTTTTCAAAAGCTTGCTCGATCATTACGAGTACATCATCCGAATCTTTTTCTCCGAACAGAAAATCGGCTGAGCGGAAGCTGTGAAGGATAGATGGGAAAGTCATAGGCTCCCACTCAATATCCATACCCACGAGAAGGGCCATCCTCCTATGTCGGTTCTTTTCAATTTGTTTCCTTTTCACATGGGCCTTCGAAAGATACCCTAGGCCAAACCAGTCTTTCTTTCCCACTACTTCCATTGCTCGGGCCATCCCCTGAAGATATTTTTTGAGACCTTTTCTAGCCCTGCAGCTTTTTCCCACGGTAGTTTTTACCCCAGCCTTGTGTTCTTGGACAACCTTGATTTTGGAATTTTTCATCCTTCAGCGACGAAAATCGTATTTACGAACTCCAAAGACCGAAATGAACATTCTACAGCATCTTCATTGGGTTCAACATAAGGAGATTCAGTAGATGCAGAGGCTATTACGTCCTCTTCTCCTGATACAGTGATCAAACGCCCCTCCATCACAAATTTCAGCTTTTGGTCCAGAGATGAAGGTACAGCCCCTACTGAATGTATCCACAGTATTAATATCCATGACCTGAAAGTTCACCGTATAGGTGCATGGGCCTATCTCTAGAGGAACCTCAATAGTTCCCATTACATCTCTCCTAGTACCATCAAAAGCTCAAACCACCGTGCAACTTGGTAGCATATAAGAAATATCCACTGGCAATTTGGACAGGGTTGCCAAGGGCACCACATTTAATGAAGAACCATTATCCAAAAGGACCTTGGTAATATGTGCCCCTTGCAAGTGGTAGTTATGTGAAGAGCCTTTATTGACCCAATACCATTGGGTAGTATTTCATCATAACTGAAATATATATGGTTGTCTGCCGCAATGTTTCCTAGGCAGCCTATCTAATTTTTCTACCTATATGTTGTTAGCCACATATGCCTGATTCAACACTCTCAACAGGGCATTTCTGTGTGGCTTCGAGTTCAATAGCAAAGATAAGATGGAAATTCTTGCTGATTGGCGTTGCAATTGCTCAACCACACTATACTCACTATGCTTTATGAATTTCAAGAACTCACAGGCTTCCTTCTAATTCACCGGCTCTTTTATCCTGTTTACTAGGGTTGACCCCCTTTCTACTTCTTTTGACAAATCCATCTCAATATGGATTGATTCAGCTACTTTCTTCTCTTTGTCCATTATTCTATCTTTTCCTATTAATCCCTGTTCAACAGTTTCAGGAGCATAACACCTTCCACTTCGTGTTAACTGCCCCACACCTGCGATATCTTGCTGACTTGAAGATCCTGGGATAACCATGCTGCAGTCATACTTCCACGGTGCAGCTGTGTTTTTCTTGTATGAGAAAAAAGAAGGCAAATCTATGATTAACTTAGGCGCACTTTCCTCAATAATTGGCATAACTTTCTCCTCTGGTTCATTATAATAGATGATCAAGGGCCTTCCTATCCCGTAGCCAGCTGCATTCTCAATAACCTCTACTTCCTCCTCTGTCTCCTTGTAAAACTAGGCCTCCCCATCATCCATCATCTTTTGGACTTTAGTCAGAAAGTCCCCGCAGTCCTGTATGACATGACCTCTACATTTATGAAACGAGCACCAATTATGCACCCTCTTTGCAACCATTTTTAAACTGTCTGCATCCTCCACCATTCCTGCCTTAACCATCTCGACCCATACTGTTAACATTGAAGTCTTGACTTCCCTGACATCCCTTTTTACCCTTCTGACTTCCCCTGTCCATACTGCATTTACCTGATTCTCAGCATGATCGGGCAATAGGTTTCCCGCTATATTCGGCCCATTTTTTGACCCAAACTTCACAACTCTGGTATTGGTCAGGCTTTGGACTTTCTTTTTAAAGGCCAGGCAATCTTCAGTCGTATGTCCTTGAATTCCTGCGTGGTACGTGCAGTTAGTGTTTGCATTGTACCACCTTGGATATGGCGGTGTCAAAGGTTTGAGGTATACGGGTGCAACAAGTTGACCCTACAACAGTTTGGGATATAGCTCACCATAGGTGGTAGGAATCGAATCAAATTGGGGTTTTTGATCGTTCCTTGGTGAAAGTTGGTCATTGCGCCCGGCTCCCTGAGTGTTTGGGATAGTGTTTCAGGGAAGGTTTATCTGTGGGGATATGCCAGTTGGAAACGACTGTTGTGGTATATTGGTATAAGGGAATGGATTTTGGGTAAGGTGGTTCACATTGGGGTAGTAAGGATATACCCCAGGTAAGGTGTGTAGGGTGTAGGAGGTTCATAAGATGTAGTAGGAGTATAGTGCCTTGGTGGTGTATATGGTGTGGGAGGTGTATATAGGTATTGGTTGATACTAACTGTGTGGGTCTCCTCTTTCTTCCTAGCAGGCAATACCTTCTTCGGAGTAGCAGGCTCACCCCCTTCCATTTTCCCATTCTTAATGGCCGACTCTATCATCTCCGCGGATGTCACCATGTCTGCAAAGTCCTTGGTGGCACTCCCCACCAGTTTATCATAATATGGTGCTTTCAAGGTATTTATGAAAAGCACTGTAGTTTCTTTGCTAGTTAAAGGGGGTTGCACTTGTGTGGCTAGATCCCTCCACCTTTGCGAGTATTCCTTGAAACTCCCAGTAGTTATCTTTTCCATGTTCTGTAGTGATAGCCTATCAGGTACTATATCAAATACATGCTTATAATACTCCATGAAAGCCCTGGCTAAATCCGTCCATGAACGAATCTTGGTACGACTCAGTTGATTGTACCATCGGGTTGCAGACCCTGTCAAGCTATCTTGGAAACAATGGATAAGCAGTTTTTCATTATCATCGTGCCCCGTCATTCTTCTGTAGTACATGGTCAGATATGCTGATGGGTTGGTAATCCCATTATATTTCTCAAAGTCTGGTACTTTGAACTTTCCGGGAATTACCAGATTGTGTACTAAACTCATCTATTTGGCATCTAGACTGCAAATAACTCCGCCGCCTCAGCGACCCTCAACCTCTCCTCTAGCAGTTGATATTTTTTCTGTGATTCTGCCATCTTAACCCTCTTCAGCTCAGTCATCTTTGCTTTTTCCTTTTTAGCTAGTTCCTCAAAGTCTGGAACGTTAACATCATTTGGGTCGGCTCCCATATTACCTTTTTCTGGAACATAGTTCTGTGCCTCAGCAGCTGGCTGGATATAAACATAGGAGGCTACCCCAATTGGCAGCTCTTGGCCCTTTTGCTGTATGTTTTCAGATTGATCCTCTTCATTTACCACCCTTTTCCCGGTGACCGAATTCTCTCCCTGCCCTTTTTGTTTCATCATGGCACTCATCATTTCCATGAGTTTAGTCATCTGTTATCATGACTCCTCCGGAGACTTAGCCAATTGTTCCTGCAGTTTCCTTTGAGTTATTTCCATTCTTTCAATTCTAGCAAGCTGATCGTTCTCCATAGCTCTGGCTTGAGATCGAGTATTGTAAGGGTGTCAAAAATCCGATTCTTTCTGAGTGTGACCAATTGTACCTTTAGTTTTGAAAACCATGAATTAGAATTTATTGACACATCTTTTTTTATTTTTTATAAAAAATGAACGAATGAATGACTAAATGTGAACGAATGAATCAAATAAAATGAATAAGTACATGACTACGCATATGAATATGAAAGAAAAAATGAATGAACAAGCGAAATGAATAAATAAATGGTTAAGTGTATGAATATGAATGAATGAACAAGTAAAAGGAATAAATAAGTGGTTAAATGTATGAATATGAATGAATTTCAAAATTGAATTATTATAAATATGAGTAAATGTACGAATTAACAAACAAAATATATAAAATATGAATGTATTTGAAAGTATTGGCCCCGGGATAATTTCAACCCAATGGTCTTTCATTGATTTCCTGGAACTAAATACATCACAGATAGAATAAAAAGATCACTGCCTAAGATAAGTTCGTAATTCGTCTTTCAATGTGCTATTACAAAATTAATCCTATAGTGACTTCCTCGGATCTTGGACTTTCTTTCAGAGTCTCCTTTTGATGGCCTTGCTCTTCAATCTAACCCCTACTTGTTCACGGCCCCTTGACGCGTCAGCAGAAACATCACTGTGTAAGCTTTCCTTAGCGTGCTTCTCCAGTTGACTGGCTCGGGCTTCCTCATGCTTCACTCTCTCTTTCCAATAGTTATTCTCCTTCTTGAGTTTTTGACCTCTTGCTCCCATTCCCCGGAAGTCTTGAGTGTCCCTTCAAATATGAGCTCGAGGCGATACCTTTTATTTTTCAAGTGCAAATCCCTAAGATTTCCCTTGACAGTATCCATTTCTCTCTTGATCTTTTCCTTTTCTCTTTCTCGAGTTGATTCCCTATTTTTCATGTCCTCAAGCTCTTCTTGTAATCGGGCAATCTCCTTGCTCATCCTCTTAACAACGGCTATCGGTGCTTTGAACAATGACATGAAGTACAAAGGCATACTGGACATTACTGACTTTATCAAAGTTAAGCTCCCTCTAGTAGATAGGTATCTCTTCTTCAATGGCCCAATCTCGTCTCAATTTTTTTTTTATAACTGGCTCCCACATAGTTGTATTCCTGGTTTCAACACCTAGCGGCAACCCTAGGTACTCTAGTGGCCATTCCACAATTCTACACGCAATATGTCCCCCCAATCTTTTGAAACCTCGAGGTCCACATTAATGCCCGCTATACAACTTTTTGTGTTATTAATAGAAAGACCAGACATAAGCTCAAAACACCTAAGAGTACGCTTTACATTTCTCAACGATGTTCCAACTGCCTCGAAAAAAATTATCGTGTCGTCAGCAAACTGTAGGTGAGTGATTTCAAAGCCCTGGCTTCCAATCACTAGACCTCTGAACAAATTCAAGTCATTCACTTTCAGCAATAACACACTAAGACTCTCAGCCACCATATTAAAAAATAATGGAGATAAAGGACATCCTTGTCGTAGTCCCCTTTTCATATCAAATTGTGCGGTCGGAGAGCCATTAACCAGAACAGACAGTGGTACCGATTGAATGCAAGCCTTCATCCATCGTCTCCAATTGTCGCCAAACCCCATCCTGCCCATGATGTAATCTAAAAAATCCCACTGCAAACGGTCATAAGCTTTTGCAAAGTCTAGCTGTAGTACACATGTTCTCTGTTTCTCCTTCCTTGCCCAGTCAACTGTTTTATTAGCAATTAACACACTTTCAAGAATCTGTCGACCACCTATGAATGCAAATTGTGATTGCCCAATAATCTCCCCCATGACCTATCTTAATCTATTGGCCAAAATTTTTGCAACTATCTTTTACAAACAACCCACCAAACATATAGGCCAAAAATCAGACACTACTGTAGGAAACTGTGCTTTCGAAATTAAAGCAATAAATGACGCATTTACACATCTAGCCATTACACCAGTCCTCCAAAACTCAAACACATACTTGATGATGTCCCTCTTCAGAATTTCCCATTTCTGTTTGATAAATCTCATATTATAGCCATCTGGCCCGGGTGCCTTCGAACTACCACAATCTTGTACCGCCGTCCAGACTTCATCCTCTATCACACCATTCTCTAGAAACCATCTACTTTCGGGAGATAACATTTTGAACTCACAAATTGGCATTGTAATATGCATGTTTGTAGCGCTCAAACTGAAATAACCGGAGAAATTATCAAAGACTACCTACCGAATGTCCTATTTTTTAGAAATCAGTCTGTCGTTGTGCATCAGTTTCTCCACGTTGTTTCGCCTCTTCCTTATTCTGGCGGTAGCATGAAAAAACTTAGTATTTTTATCCCCACATTGCAACCATTTTAGTCGCGATTTCTGCTTCCATTGCATCTTATCCATCCTGAACAACCTCCACAACTGAGAAGTGAGAAGAATTTTACCTTTTTTATCATCGTCTGTCACCAATCCCTCCACCCATTTTGCATCAATCTCCGCTAATTCTTTTTCTACAATTCTGATTCGATCCTCAAGAGTATTTCTTTTGCTTCTTTTCCATTCCTTGATAACACTCTTTAGATTTTGAAATTTTGTCCATGCACTACCCATTTTTTCCTTTTCCCATGCCTCTATTATAACCTTGTCGAAACCATCCTCCAGGAACCAATGGTCATAAAAACGAAAAGGTAACGGTCCCCAATCCGTATTTTCTGACAATAAACAGATGGCATTGTGATAAGATAGAAAATTTGGCAATCTCTGCACTGAAATATCCGGAAAATGGTGCAACAAGTCTGGTGTAAATAAAAACCTGTCCAATTTGCTCCATGATGTATTTTCCCTGATAGTGCAACAAGTGAAATTCCCCTCTTTCATAGGAACCTTAATCAACCCAGCTTGTGTTACAAAAGATTGAAAATCAGACATTGCTCGCACATTGCAGTGTAGCCTTATGTGTTAATCTGTGTTTAGAATTGCATTGAAATCGCCCCCAAATAGCCAAGGAACTGGGAAATTTGCCATCACACAACGAAGTTCCTCCCATAGTACCCTTTTCCCTTCATCGTCGTTTGGTGCATAGACATTAACAATGGCCACTCGTATCTTCAACTGCAGGAATTCTCCAATTAGAATCAAAAACCTAAACCTTTTTATTATCTCTAACACCTCAAATATCCTATAATCCCATACATTAATTAAACCACTCGAATTACTCTCTGATGCCACTATCTCTATCGACCCACTGCCATCATACCATATCCGTCTCAGTAAATTTTGCCCCACCTTCTCTAGCTTTGTTTCTTGCATAAATAGTATCCACGGCTTATTTTTGCCAGTCAATCTCCTTACCATTCTGACTTTTTCCTTCTTCCCCAATCCCTTGACATTTAAAGAAAACGAGCTTCATAAGAAATAGTAAGCACCCCTTTAAAAAACTGAATCCCTATTAAACATCTCCTTTCACACGGACCATATCAGCGTCCCTTTCTTCCAATTTAGTTAATCTTCTTTCTATCTCACTTCTATTCCCGTCACAATGAAGACCCATTCATTGTCCTTGTAACCAAGTTAATTGCCCCTCATCTGGCGAGACATAACCCACTACTTCCTTGTGTTCTCTCGGCTCATTGTTGAACAAACCTCTGGATCTTGTTCTTGGATAGCTCCTATTTTTCTTGGCCTACTACGCTTTTTTGGTGTGATTTGCACTGCTTGTCGACTCTCCTCCTCTTGTCTATCAATGATGTTTTTCTCCCTAGCCACGGCTGGTTCATTCGATTCCGCCTGGCAACCCACGTCCACTGATCAGTGATTAATGAAATATGTACCCCTTAAATCTATTGGCTTGTCCACTTGTGCTTCCCCATAAATCTCTGCACCATCGTAACTGATACACTGATTAAACATTGAAACCCTGGGTACCTCTTCTTCCACTTCACTTGAATTGCTGGAGTCGTAATCATCCCAAAATTGTTTAAAATTTTTTAGATACTCTAGTGATGCAGTAAAGTCTTCCGAGATATATAAAGTAAATGTTTTTCCATTGATTACACAAGAAATCAGCCAACTATGCAAGACAGGCTTCGAACAGGATATGAGTATCTTGGCCACATCAAACTTCTCCCTCAATAATGTCTTCTCGTTCACCACAATGAAACTCCTCCATTGTTCAGCCAGATTTTTGAAAAACTCCAGATTCCAATAAGACAATGGAAATCTCTTGACTCGAATCCATACAAAATAATCTTGAGCTGCATCAAGTGGTGACCATGCACGAGCTTCAACAAACCAGTCGCTTTGCAATTTATGTTCTTCCTCAAAAAAAATTTCAACATCCTCTGCTATTTCAAAAGAGATAAGAACTCTATTGAAATCAATGATTACGACCCTGCATCCAAGAAATCCTTGCCCACAAAAAAAATTCCAGCAATTTTTTATTAGTGATCTCATGTAACAAACACACAACAGATAGCTTTAACCATTCATCTGATTTAACTATCTCTCCTAATTCAATACGATTTAAAATAGGTTTTTTTTTGTACTGACCCTTACCCCCTGACTTGGTTCTCTTTGCATCTGATCAGAAACTCCCTCAAGAGTATTGTGCTGCACTGTTTGAGAGCTTGCATGAGTTCGGCCATACTTGCTCATAATATGATTGTCCGCTGACCTTTGCTTTTAGCTGAACGAAGTTTGAGAGACTCCTCTCATCCAAAGCAACAGACTTCCTCTCCACCTCCATTCCTCTCTGCATCACTGAAGTCATCTTGCACTGTAACGAGCATGTGCTGAATAAATAGCAGTTTAATAGAGTCCTATATCAGAAAGAGACCTGCTATATGATAACTCGTATAATTATATAGTTTTTAGTTATGTTTTATTATTGTTTTGTGTCAAATACGAGTTATTATTGTTTAGTCTAATTGTGTTTATGATCTTTTATATTTTTATGTAATTTGGTGTTTTTCACAAGTTTCTTTGAGTGATTTCAGATTACTAGAATTAAGGGCAAATCCAGTTCAGTTCCAGTTCCGACACCTTTTGCCATATCAGCTATTTCTCGAGTTTCACTGAAGCAATAAGGCTGAACTTTGTATCCCTGCAAAGCTAAGAGGCATATCTATCTTTTTCATGTTTTACACTTCTTGAAACGGAGTCTTTTTCCCTAGCGAAATCGACCATCAAGTTGGCTGATGTGCAATGACGTCTGTTCTGCACCGTTTTGGTATTTTGACCATATCTCCCGATCCACGTGCGCAAATGATCTGATTCCAACGGCTATGGATCCGTAACTGATAGGGGTATATTTTTCTAGAAGACCATTTTATCAGATCGAGCCTCCAACATTGACAAAATCGACCATCAAGCTGGCTGATCAGAATTGTCATACAATATGACGAAAATTGTTAGAAAAATGCACCCACCTATTATACCTACCTTTGAAATTTGTAAAGCTTGTCTCTTGTCATTTAGCCCTCCAAAATGTGTATAAATAGAGGGCCTTGGATGAGTATTGGGATACATTGATACATTGGTAGGATAGCCATTGTAATAAAATTCTCTAAGTTTTCTTTTTCTTTCCTTTCTCTAGTTTTCTTTTTCTTCTTACATTTCTTTTCATTTTATTCATATCTAGTATGTGTTTCTAATCATATTGTTGAGGTGATGAGGTGAAGCTCTTGGTAAATGCTAAGGTTAGTCTCTTAAACATGAGCTAAAATGAATCATCATTTATAAGCACTAGCATAGATAATATTTTCTTTTGGTTTAAAATCATACTTGCAAAGTAGAGATCTTGATTCATTATTGACAATGAAAATGGCACAGTAAATGCTTGGTTTCATAACCTTGATTTGTTGTAGACATATACCTTGGCATAAGGAATGCTTGGACTCTTTTTATGAGTTTTGAGGACACCAAATGAACATAATATCATATGCTATGGACGTTGGACAATTTGGACTGAATTGCTAAACCTTCCGATTGGAACCTCCCTTATGTGTGGATTTCAATTGTGTAATAAAATAAGATTAATCTTAGCATAACACCAAGAGTGGATTCTCTAACCTCAACATCCTTTCTTATTGTTTTTTATATTTTGTTTAATTTCTTTTATGTTATTTTATTTATTTTGTTCTCTAATATCTTGTTTATTTTGTTTTGTTGTTGATTCCCTAATATCTTGTTTACTTTCTTTTTCTTATATATTTATAAACTTATACTTACTAATACGCTTCCCTGTGGTTCGACCTCGGACACCCGAGAATTTATTACTTGAACATAACCTGCACTTGGGTTTACAACTCTTAATTGAGTTTCCATCAAGTTTTTGGCGCCGTTGCCGGGGAGGCAATACTAAGTATATAAGTTTATAAGTATATTTATTTTTATTGGCTGGTTATACCGCCTAATTTTCTATATATTTATATTTATATTGTATATTAACTTTGTTTTATTTTTATTGGCTGGTTATACCGCCTAATTTGTATATTAACTTTGTTTTATGCTTGTTTGGCGACGTGATTTTAGATCTCGTCGTTTAGTTAGATTTTATTGTGAAACTTTTTCAGGTAATCTTTCTAATACAACTCCTAACATGGCTGACAATGAAAGTGTTCATGCTGAAGATGAGAACAGACAAGTACGCACCATGCGTGACTACTTGCAACCAACTCGAAGCTCATCACCCTCTTGTTTTATTTTTCCTCTCAATGCAAACAACTTTAGTTTTAAACCAGGTATGATAGCTTTGCTTCCAAATTTCCATGGGTTAGAATCGGAAAGTGCTTACTCGTTTCTAAAAGACTTCGAAGATGTATGTGTCACCTTTAATGACCAACAATGTACAAATGAAATTGTCAAGCTAAAATTATTTCCTTTTTCTTTAAAAGATAAAGCAAAAATTTGGCTTCATAATTTAAAACCAAGGTCAATTGGCACATGGCAAGAATTACAAACTGAGTTTCTAAAGAAATTTTTCCCAGCACATAAAACTACTGCTTTGAAAAGACAGATTCAAAATTTCAATCAAAATCAAAATGAAGCATTTTTTCAGTGCTGGGAGCGTTTTAAAGATTTGTTAAGTTCTTGTCCACATCATGGTTTTGAAAAATGGCGTCTTATTAGTTTCTTTTATGAAAGTTTAACTCCCAAAACTAAACAATTTGTTGAAACAATGTGTAACGGTGAGTTTCTAGAAAAAGAACCTGAAGAAGCCTTTGACTACCTAGACCATTTGGCAGATAACTCTCAAGCCTGGCACACAGATAATTCCTCTGAAAGTTCCAATAGATCTAATGTTGTTTCTAACAGAGGAAAATATCATTTTAGTCAAGAAGATGAGATAAAAGCTAAAGTAGCTAATTTGGCTAGAAAGATTGAAGCCATGGAACTTAGAGAAGTAAAAGAAGTCAAAACGGTTAAAAATGAAGAAAGTTGTGGAATTTGTGAAATCATGGGACACCCCACTTCTGAATGTCCAAACATTCCCATTCTTAAAGAAGCGTTGCATGATCAAGTAAATTCCATAAACACAGTTAAAAAGCCTTTTGCTTCTTCTTACTCTGAAACGTATAACCCTGAATGGAGAAATCATCCCAACTTCAGTTGGCGGAATAATAATCATGTTCAGGTACCACAATCTCAAAAGCCGGGCAACACTTTTTCCTATCAACCTTCACGTGTACAAACCTTGGAAGAGACATTGCAAGCATTCATGCAAACACAAGCAAATGTGAATAACCAAACTTCACAGGACATCAATGAGATCAAAAAAACCTTGTCCACATTGACAGCTTCATTACGCACTCAAGAAAAAGGTAAGTTTCCTGCTCAACCTCAGCCTAACCCTTCTACTCAATGTCTTGTTTCTTGCTCCAATGAAACTCAACAGGAAAATGCCAGTTCTATCACAACTCTTCGAAGTGGAAAGGCAATTGACAAAAAGATTCCATCAAAAGACCAAGATCCTCCTTCCCCTCCGAAAAGTATTGGTAAGGATGATGGTAAGTCTGAACTTCTTGAAAATTTGGACAAAGAAAAAGGTATGCATCCTGCTCCTTTTCCTCAAAGGTTGCAAACAATAAAGAATTTGAATCAAAATGCAGAAATTTATGAACTTTTCAAACAAGTTAAGATTAACATTCCTTTATTGGATGCAATCAAACAAGTTCCATCTTATGCTAAATTTTTGAAGGACATGTGCACAGTTAAAAGGAAACATAATGTACAAAAGAAAGCATTTCTGACGGAAAGTGTGAGCTCAATCATTCAGCACCTTACTCCACCAAAATTCAAAGATCCTGGATGTCCAACAATCTCATGCATCATTGGAAACACTAGAATAGAACGTGCATTGCTTGATCTTGGTGCTAGTGTTAATCTTTTGCCTTTTTCTGTTTATCAACAGTTAGGTTTAGGTGAACTCAAGGAAACACCTGTTACACTTCAACTAGCTGATCGTTCTGTAAAAATTCCTCGAGGGATAGTTGAAGATGTTTTGGTTCAAATTGAAAATTTTTACTTCCCTGTTGATTTTATTGTTTTGGACACACATCCTGTTTCAAATCCAAATGTTCAAATTCCTGTTATATTAGGCCGTCCGTTTCTTGCAACTTCTAATGCTCTGATAAATTGCAGGAATGGTATTTTGAACATTTCTTTTGGAAATATGACTTTAGAATTAAATGTGTTCAACACTTGCAAGCAACCTGGTGATGATTCAGAAGTACATGAAGTGGATTTCATTGAAGAACTTGTTCATGAACATCTCACCACTACCACATTCCATGATCCTTTAGAAGCTTATTTAATTGAATGTGAGTCGGATAATGCTTCAGAAATTTCACACACTGATTCTTTGTTAAATTCTTTTCAGGTTAAGCATTGTTGGAAACAAAAGTTTGAGGAACTTCCATCACTCACAAATGTCACTGTACCATCAACTATTGAACTGCCCAAGCTGGATTTAAAACCATTGCCATCCGAGCTAAAATATTCCTTTTTGGGAAAAATTCCTTCTCAATGGAGCCCCCAAGATAAAAAGAAGTTTCTGAATGAGGTAAAGAAGTTCTACTGGGATGACCCTTACTTGTTCAAATATTGTCCTGATCAAATTTTTCGAAGATGCATTCCCGACAATGAGGTAAGTAGTGTAATTAAGTTTTGTCATTCCGAGGCATGTGGTGGTCATTTTTCATCAAAGAAAACTGCTACAAAAATTTTACAGTGTGGATTTTACTGGCCAACTTTATTCAAAGATGCATATGAGAATTCTAAAATTCATAAAGAAAGAACTAAAGCCTTTCATGACAAGTTAATTTCAAGAAAAACATTTGATGTTGGGCAAAAAGTTCTACTTTATAATTCTAGACTTCACATATTTCCTGGTAAGTTGAGATCAAGATGGACTGGCCCATTTGTGGTTAAGCATGTGTATCATTATGGAGCAGTTGACATTGAGAATCCTCAAAATGGTAACGTATTCAAGGTAAATGGACAAAGATTCAAAACTCTTTTTGGAAAATCATGTTACTCAAGAAGAGGTTGTTTTTCTTTCTGATCCTTGTTTTGAAAATAACTAGATGTAAATATAATTTTTACTAATTTCCAAAAAAAAAAAAATAATAATAATAATAATACATTTTTTTTAACCCCGGTTAAATGGCGGATAACGGTACTCCGTGATTATTTAAGTCGGTTCCATCAGCTACCCACAAAACTGATATTGTATATAAATTTCTCTTTCAATTTCTTTTTCATTTTTTTTTCAAGATGGATGATATTCTCACAAGATTGCAGAAACGATTTCCTCCTTTTCCTCGAAATATTTTACTGAAGCTTTACCAAGTTCGATTTGAAAGATTAAGAATGCTTATGCACAAAGGGATTCCTGAAGACATGCGTTGGATAATTGAAGCCAAGGTACGTGAAGATGAATATCTTCCTGTTTTGCATTTACCAGGTACAGGTAGAAGCACTTATGCAAAGAAGCGTCGAGCAAAGCGCATGAGTTCAAATTGCCACAAATGTGCACGATGGACGTGTAACGGTAAATGTCGTTCTATTGGGATTCCGTCCTCTAATCGAGATGATAAAATTGAATTCATTAAGGATGGACTGAGTAAGGAGAATTTGGGTAATATCCAAGTTTCTCTTGAGACGCATCCTAGTGGAGACGTACAAAGAGAAATTCTTGATTTATGGCTGCAATTCCAAAGGGAATGGCAACATCTTGGGAATCTGATGTTAAAAGACCCTGTTTGCCAGCTTGTAAGAAAACTGGATGGGAAGCATATCCTCGACTCATAGAAGGCGTTTAAGCCGTTTCTGGACGTAAAACCAGAGGAAGATGTGAGCCACAATCACAACTACAATAAATGACTTCTCAGCTTTTGGTTTGATTTGCAATAATTTCATTTCGGTTTAATTTACGTGTTGTTCGATTTGTGTAATTATTTTCATTTTTTTTTGCGTTGGTCTTTTACGGTTAATTTTTTTTCTCTTTTTGATTTTCTTCCTGAAATCACGCAAAAATCTTTTGTTAGGTTAACATTTTCTTCTGACAGGTCAGATACACTTTCGGCGACATTATTACTCTTGTCTGATTCACTACTCAGTCCACTATATATTACACCATGTACTCATTCTCTTTTAGGCACTCGAAAAAAAAAATGGAAAGTACTTCGTCCCAGCGCATTGAAAAAATTTGTGTCTTTGGAGGTGCTTATCCAGGGAAAAATAACATATTCGCTGATGAAGCCATAAGAGTTGGAGTAATACTTGCCCAACAAAAGATCCAGTTGATTTATGGAGGCGGTAGTACGGGTTTAATGGGAGCAGTCGCTACAGCAGCACACGCCGGAGGAAGTCCAGTTCTAGGAATCGTGCCACAACTATTCACAGGTTTTTGTGGACCTACCGTGGGTAAGGAAATACAAGTCTGGAGTATCCCTGAACGGATGACAATCATGTACCATTCTGCCGATGCATTCATTGCTTTACCAGGAGGTCTGGGTACATTGGAAGAAATAGCTTGCGTGGCTTCTTGGTCATCTTTGGTCACAAATAAGAAACCCATTGGTTTGCTTAATATTAATGGTTATTTTAGTAATTTACTTTCATATTTAGATAATGCTGTGGATAATGGATTCATGTTTTCAGAGGCAAGGAGAACCATAATTTCTGCTACAACCATTGAAGATTTACTCAAAAAGCTCCAAGCTTATGAGTATTTATCTGCTACGGTTGTTTCGCAAACACTCGGAAAAAGAAAAAGAGATATGGACGAGCAAGGAGTGGATTGCACTTTGTCTTTGTGACATTATCTAACATTTTGTTTGTTGTGTCTCAGTTATAATAAGTGGTTAGCAACCTCTGCAGGTAATATCTTCTAAATTCTACCTTTAGTAGGGGGTAAGGGACATATTTTGCTAATTTTTTTAAATAAAAAAAAAAAAAAAGTTTGTTGTGTTTTAAGCAATTTAGAAGTATTCATTCTGAACAAGGTCTGAGTAAGGGAGACTTGAGACATACCTTGTCAGTTTGATTTTAATCTTTTTATGTTTACTTGTTAATTTTTGTTTAGTATTTTAGGATTAATTAGGTTGCATGAGTTTGTTTTGTTTTGAGTCTTAGTTATTCCTATTCTTATGTTATTAGTTCTTTTCTCTTACACATGATTCTTTCATTTGGGTTAATAGACTTACATTGAGGACAATGTAAGAATTAAGTGTGGGGGGAACGATTTAGGATTTCTTTTATTTTTGTCTACTATTTTTTTTATGAGTCTTTATTATTATTATTATTATTTTAATGTGTTCTAGTTCCTTTTTAATACAATGATGAGATATGAATTGCATAAGTCTAAAACAGATTTATTAATGAGAAGATTTTCATGAGAATTGAGCTTGATGTCAACCTTTTTATGAGCCAATGTTAATATGATATGTTGATTGAGAAAGAAGCATGTTTAGATTTAATCTGACTTGTATAATCATCCTTGTGAGTTTTTGAGCCTATAATGATTGATGCATTATACAAATCAATCTAATTTCTTTCTTGAGTTCTCTTATGATTACATGATTCTCTAGAACTTGCTTTAAACCGTTTGAGACTATATTGATACATGTGACAACATGAATATGATAGAGGCATTAGGATTATAACCAGAGCCAAACAGCCATCCATTATTAATGTTCTAAGAGAACATCCCCACTAGTGAGCCAATTTGAGCCTACATTAAATATGCTGTTTTATTGGTAACCACAACTTACACCTAGCCTAAATATACTTATATCCTTACCCTTGTTCTAAAGATGGATTTTTATATTTTGAGACATATTAAAAAAATAATAAAATAAAAAAACAAGGGATATTTTTAGTTGAAAATTTGGGTTAGAAACAAAAGATCAGTGTGGGGGAAGAAAAGAAAAGAAAAAGTCAAGAGAAAAAGAAAGGGATCATTGTCAAATACATTCCCATATTAAAAAAAAAAAAAAAAAAAAGAATCTTCTCTTGAACTTCTAGAAAAAGATGTTACAAAGTTGGTTAGAATGATGCAAAGGCTCAACATGAATATTTAGCCTATGTTATTATGTGCTTTATAAGAGTTTTGAGAAGTTTTATTTGTATGATCTTATTATGTCTCTAAAATCTATGAACTCTTTGGAACCTTTGTGATATCTTTATCCTTTTGTTCTTTAACCACATTATAACCCTTTGGCCCCATTACAACCTTGAATAAAGACCTCTTGATTTATGAAGTTGTATGATCTAAATAGTGGAGAATAGGTGGACAAGCAAGCATATGGTAGAAGTGTTTTCATGAGATTGATTGAGTGTAAACACTTTACCACTACTTTAAAGAGTGAAAATCAAGAGAGTATCCCATGTGAGAAGTTGAGATTAAGTTTGAATATGCACTATTTTGATTGAAATATGTTATGTTAATATTGGCTTAACTTATTTATTTACATTCAAGCAAGATTTTTTGTGAATTTCTTTAAGCTACTGATTAGTTTTTAAGACTTGTCCAATGATTATCTCTAATTTATATTGGAAAGATTAGTTATAATTATTATTTTTAGTTTTTCTTATGTCTTCAATGTTTGTGGGTATCGTCCTAGTAAATCCTCACGAGACTAAACTCGTCCACTAGGGACACCTAGGGGTTTAAAGGCTTGTGTCACATGCTAAGTGCCACCGTGATTTCCTACGAAAATGGATTAGATTAGATTTTCTTATTTTATTTTTATTGAGTCGTTGCTAGGGACTAGCAACAATCTAAGTATGGGGGTGTGATAACTCGTATAATTATATAGTTTTTAGTTATGTTTTATTATTGTTTTGTGTCAAATACGAGTTATTATTGTTTAGTCTAATTGTGTTTATGATCTTTTATATTTTTATGTAATTTGGTGTTTTTCACAAGTTTCTTTGAGTGATTTCAGATTACTAGAATTAAGGGCAAATCCAGTTCAGTTCCAGTTCCGACACCTTTTGCCATATCAGCTATTTCTCGAGTTTCACTGAAGCAATAAGGCTGAACTTTGTATCCCTGCAAAGCTAAGAGGCATATCTATCTTTTTCATGTTTTACACTTCTTGAAACGGAGTCGTTTTCCCTAGCGAAATCGACCATCAAGTTGGCTGATGTGCAATGACGTCTGTTCTGCACCGTTTTGGTATTTTGACCATATCTCCCGATCCACGTGCGCAAATGATCTGATTCCAACGGCTATGGATCCGTAACTGATAGGGGTATATTTTTCTAGAAGACCATTTTATCAGATCGAGCCTCCAACATTGACAAAATCGACCATCAAGCTGGCTGATCAGAATTGTCATACAATATGACGAAAATTGTTAGAAAAATGCACCCACCTATTATACCTACCTTTGAAATTTGTAAAGCTTGTCTCTTGTCATTTAGCCCTCCAAAATGTGTATAAATAGAGGGCCTTGGATGAGTATTGGGATACATTGATACATTGGTAGGATAGCCATTGTAATAAAATTCTCTAAGTTTTCTTTTTCTTTCCTTTCTCTAGTTTTCTTTTTCTTCTTACATTTCTTTTCATTTTATTCATATCTAGTATGTGTTTCTAATCATATTGTTGAGGTGATGAGGTGAAGCTCTTGGTAAATGCTAAGGTTAGTCTCTTAAACATGAGCTAAAATGAATCATCATTTATAAGCACTAGCATAGATAATATTTTCTTTTGGTTTAAAATCATACTTGCAAAGTAGAGATCTTGATTCATTATTGACAATGAAAATGGCACAGTAAATGCTTGGTTTCATAACCTTGATTTGTTGTAGACATATACCTTGGCATAAGGAATGCTTGGACTCTTTTTATGAGTTTTGAGGACACCAAATGAACATAATATCATATGCTATGGACGTTGGACAATTTGGACTGAATTGCTAAACCTTCCGATTGGAACCTCCCTTATGTGTGGATTTCAATTGTGTAATAAAACAAGATTAATCTTAGCATAACACCAAGAGTGGATTCTCTAACCTCAACATCCTTTCTTATTGTTTTTTATATTTTGTTTAATTTCTTTTATGTTATTTTATTTATTTTGTTCTCTAATATCTTGTTTATTTTGTTTTGTTGTTGATTCCCTAATATCTTGTTTACTTTCTTTTTCTTATATATTTATAAACTTATACTTACTAATACGCTTCCCTGTGGTTCGACCTCGGACACCCGAGAATTTATTACTTGAACATAACCTGCACTTGGGTTTACAACTCTTAATTGAGTTTCCATCACTATACGTGGAAAACTGCTCAGGCGTTGTCTTCTTCCCCCACCATCTTGATGTTGTCCCTGGATCGCCCTTCCGATAAAACTGTTGGTCTTCCCACTAACAGCAATAGGCAAATCAGCATCCGAGAGAGTCCTGCTACAGGTGGCAATCAGCACGGGATACACCTCCTCTCCATGTGGTTTCATCTGCTTATCACCACTATTCTATTCAGAATTAGCGATCACAAGACTCCCGGCTACAGCCTGATTGTCCTCCCCTACTTTTTCCTTTGGATGATTCAACACCACTTGAACATATGATCTATCATCACGCTTTGACGTCCTCATCATTGTTTTTCCCTCATGATTCCGGTTAATAACCCTACCCTTAGGCTGTTGCACCTTATTGGATCTGTTAGCAGGACTGAACCTTACCCTGGAAAGTGCTATTCATCTCCCTAATACATAATCACCATCACACCTAATAATCAATCTCTTCGGGTTTGCCCCTACCACACGAAGAAAACCAAACAGATTGGCACCTTTAGACCTTTTTTTTTTCTAAATAGAAAGGTCATAAACCCTTGCTTCTCTTCCAAAATATTCCAACAAAGGCTGGAAACGAACTTGAGGACTGAGATTATCCATAAAACAAGGTGATAATCTCATTGTTTGCAATGTTCCACACGTCCTTAATCGATTTTTTTCCAAAAAAACCATGGCTGCGCAAAGACCCAGCCGCCTCTCTCATTTTTTTTAATTAATTATCTTATAGTTTGTTTTGTTTTTTATTTTTAGGAATTTTCGTGAGTCAAAGGTTTGGTATGTTCTTTCGCACACACCATACTTTCATGAACATAAGCCCTATACTCGGGCTTGTCCTTTTAGGAGGGGGTAAAGTAACTACGCCTTCTTGAGGTAATAACCTTCGTGTAGGCTAGCGAAACAATCTCAGGAGGTAAAGTACTTATGCTTTCATGGGGTAATAACCTCCGTATGGGCTAGGAAAATACTCTCACCCAAATTGAACCTTTTCCAATGAGCCTATAATGGGTGAGGATTGGGGTGCCTTACTCATCCTCCATGGATGAAGTGAAGGAGCAATTCGGGGACCTTTTAGATGTCAAATATCTTAAAGCCCAACATATAGATAACACTTAAGAGGCCAACCTAAGTTAGAGCCATGTCCACTTATTTCATAGATAATAACCCAAATTAGGACACATGAAGGAATGTTCTTACATTCTGACAATTTTTTTTTTTGTGTGAATATTATTTGTATTTCTCTAATATGTATCTAACTATTGATTTTTATGAAATCTCTATGGCCATTACTTGAATTAACTTTTTTTTTTATGCATTTGCATCATTTAAATATTTTCATCATGCAACATGTACATAATGCTCATGCATTTACCATGTACATAATGCTCATGCATTTATCATGTACATTTTTTAACAATGCTCATGCATTTATCATGTACATTTTCAACAATGCTCATGCATTTATCATGTACATTTTTTCTTAATACTCATGCATTCACCATGTACATAATGCTCATGCATTTACCATGTACATTTTTTAACAATGCTCATGCATTTATCATGAACATTTTTTTAACAATGCTCATGCATTTATCATGTAAATTTTTTCATAATGCTCATGCATTCACCATGTACACAATGCTCATGCATTTATCATGTACATTTTTTTATAATGCTCATGCATTCACCACGTACATAATGCTCATGCATTTACCATGTACATTTTTCATAATGCTCATGCATTCACCATGTACGTAATGCTCATGCATTTACCATGTACTTTTTTCATAATGCTCATGCATTCACCATGTACGTAATGCTCATGCATTTACCATGTACTTTTTTCATAATGCGCATGCATTCACCATGTACATATTTCATAATGCTCATGCATTCACCATGTACATGTACATAATGCTCATGCATGTACATTTTTCATAATGCTTATGCATTCACCATGTACATATTTCATAATGCTCATGCATTCACCATGTACGTTTTCATAATGCTCATGCATTCACCATGTATATTTTTCATAATGCTCATGCATTCATTACATTTTTATGTGTGTGCTCATGCACTCATCATGTACATTTTTCATAATATTACTGTTAAACTTTGTGAATATTTTTTGATGTTTTCATTTAAATTAACTTCATTCTTTTGTTTATTTGCATCATACATTTGACTTAAATTTTAAAAAATTATGGTAATGAAGGGTTCAAGGATAGCTCTAACAATCAAAGATTTTGGGGTATTCCTACAACACCCGTTCAGAAGCTAGAGTGATGGCCGAAGAACAAGCTTCAAGGATAGATAGGATGGAACAGGCTCAAGATGAAATTAGAAAGCAGTTAAGTACATTGCTGGAAATGATGAAGAGTTCGAAGAGGAAGAAAGAGGTAGATGAAGCTAGTTCTCAGGAGAAAAACCAAAATGTGGACGAGATCATGTATCCATCGGGATTCAACCCTTCTCAGGTTCAAATACCTCAACAAGTGCAGTCGCAACAGGCACTATTCATAGGAGGATTCAACTATTTCGGGATATACCATTCCTACCCCAGGGGCAAAGATAAATCCTGTCCAAGTTCCAGATTTAGATGATCCTAAAGAACAAGAAAGGCTGAAGGTAGTTGAAGAGATGGACTTTCGTAAGATGAACCTGATTGAAGAAAGACTCCATGCTATTGAGGGTTTGGATTTCTATGGTTTTATGGAAGCGGAAGGGCTTTGTTTGGTTCCAGATGTGGTTATCCCATTCAAGACTCCTGATTTCGAGAAGTTTGATGGGTCCAAGTGCCCCATATCTCACATCACCATGTGTTGCCAGAAGATGGCTGCTCATGCGAAATATTATAAGTTGCTCATCCATGTCTTTCAAGACAGTCTTACAGGTTCTGCTGCCAGATGGTATGTTCAACTTGATAAGAACTGCGTCCGTACTTGGAAGGAGTTAGCCAAGTCGTTCATCAATCAGTATAAGCACATTGTTAACATGGCCCCTGATCGATTGTCATTGCAAAACATGGAGAAAAAAGCTACTGAAAGCTTCAAAGAGTATGCTCAGAGATGGAGGGATATTGCTGTTGAAGTCCAACCACCTTTCACTAAAAAGGAAACTACAGTTCTGTTTGTAAGTACCCTCAAAGCACCGTACTATGAAAGGATGATTGGGAATGCCACCAAGAATTTTGCAGACATGGTAATCTCCTGGGAGATAATTGAAAATGCTATAAAGAGTGGGAAGCTTGAAGTTGGAGAGACATCCAACTGAAAGAAAAGTGGGGCGTCTAAAAAGAAAATAGATATCCAAGTTGTGACTTATAGAGGGCAACTGGTATGAGGTTTTCCCCCATACCATCCATACCCCATGTACCAATATTATTACCCCACTGTAAGTAATGTTGCACCAAACCTTTATCCACTAGTATCACAACCAAATTTCCATCCTAACTTTTATTCTCAAACACCTGTCCTTTTGTCTAAACCTACATCCATGACTAGACCTGCTACTCAGCCTCTTGTGAGTAATTAAAAAAGACAACGGAACAGTCGGGATAGAACTCCTATAGATCCAATCCCAATGTCATACACCGAATTACTCCCTCGACTTATCCAAGATCATCTAGTTGCACCGATATATTCTGAGCCTCTAAAGCCTTTTTACCCTGAGGGCTATGATGCTAGTGCCACTTGTGATTACCACATTGGGAGCTCAGGCCATTCCACAAAAGAATACGGAGCTTTGAAGCGAAATGTGCATAATTTAGTCAAAGAATGTCTATTGAGTTTTGATGAGAAAACAGATCCAAGTGTTTAGTGGTAAATATATTTACAATAATGAAATGAGATTAAAAATTTCTTCATAAAATAAAACATTCAATAATTCGTCACTAATAAATTATAAAATTAATGACACAAACAAAACGTCACATAAAATTCAGAACGTCACTAAAACAATTTCCCACCAATTTTTTTTATGGTAAATTTTGGCACCAAACATTTAGTGACACAATCTTATGACGTTTTTTAAAATCTTCATATAAAATATAATAACAATAAGAAAGAGTGACGAATTACTGTGTTCGTCACGTTAAACCTATTTTTTGTGACGAAAATAATGTGTCACTTAGAAATTTCGTCACTAATTGACAAATTTGTTGTAGTGTATGTAATGTATATATATATGTATATAATATGTAACTCATTAAGCAATTTCGAATTTTATTTCATAAAGAATTATTTAAGGAGAACTCAACAAATAGTGTTTACAAGAATTTTGTCTATAAGCAGAAATTAAGAATCTTAAATTTCTATGACGATTTAAAAGAAAGATGAAGGTAGTATATATTTAATTTTATATGTAACGCCTTTTGGTGAAAAGGAATTAACACTTTATTAAGAAAATGAAAATGTGAATTTCATTTAGTTTTTGAACAACTTTATTTGAGTATGGTTTAATTAAATGTTTTGTACATAAATGATAATGGAATTTTGTTAAGTAGAATGAATAAAATTTATTAAATTACTTTAAAAATGATAAGAATTAAAAAAATAATTAATTAATTAATTTAATAAAAGTTTCAATATATTAAAATAATTATTTTTGATTTTATTATTAATTTTATTTTTTTTGTTAGCATTATTCTTATTATTCTTAATATCATTTAATATATTTAATTAATAATTTTATATAATAAAAAAAATCCCCGCCCCAAAGCGGAGGAATCATTCTATTTTCTATTTAATTATTTAGATTGACTATAACAAATTAAGTGAACAAAAAGTACAAGATTTTGGCAAATATCACCTAGCATTATTTTATTGGTTTCAATTCTTGATTTGGTTAATCAGTTTTATTCTCCTAACTCTTTTCGGGCTTTGGATTTTAATGAAAAGAGGGGTTAGTCGTTGCAAATTAGAATACAAATTAAATTTACACAAATCAATCTTTTTATCATATTCATATTCATACTCCACATATGCATATGCATATGGGTAAAGGCATTCATGAATCAGATTGGATTAAGTTCAGATCAAATTTAGACATGATATCAACATTTTATATATTTGTTTAAACTCGATCTAATTCGTAAATTCTATCCAAACCCGTTCAGATTACTAAAAGATACAATCAAAGACGAATTCATGATGGAGGTAATGGAGGCAGCTGCCCCTATTGGAATCTTGAAAATGAAATCTTACTACTAGCTAGAGAGACTCAAATTTTTAGTAATTCTTTGAACACGTGTCAAACAAAATATTGAAGGGGCACCAAAAGGGACACCAAATAGGGGCAGAGAAAAGCTATTCCTTGTGTTTTGCCCCCACTAAAATCCCAAAAAACAAGTAGGACTATTAGAAATAAACCCTTTTTTTTTTTCCTTTTGCATTCACTAAATTGTAAAAAAAAAAAAAAACCATTTAATCGTTTTTATAATAATGAAAAGTATATGAATGTATTAACAAAATAAAAGGGTAATTGAGTAGGGTAGTGGTTTGAAATGTAACTATGAAAATATTATTGGTATTTAATATAGTAACTTCTTGTGACATTAGTTGAAATTAACTCCATTTTTTTTTTCTTTCAAAAAGTTAAGAAGAAAATCATGTAAAAGAAAAAAAAAAATAACTACTTGTTACGAATCGAACTACTATGTAGAAGAAAAGAAAACGAAATTTGTAAAGGAGAAAGAAAATAGAGCTTTTGTTTAAGTTCTTAGATTTAGATTAGTTTTGAGAGCAAGATATCAACTTTTATTTTTATATGAAGTTATCGAAATCTTTTTTGTTTTCTGAAGTTATGTGATATATTTGATTATCATTTGTAGAGTTATTTATTTATTAAGATTCAAAAGTTAAATTGGATATTATTGCTTTCAACTTTGGATAAAAACTTTTTCTAAAACAACCATAAAAATGTCCAAAAAGAAAATTATATAAAAATATATTTTTATATAGATATACTTTTATATTTGATATTTCTAGAATTATTTGATACTATGTGTTTTAATGATATTTATTTTAAGTTATAATAGTTTTTTGAAATAGTGTACACTGAAAATAAATCCTGGATCCGTCTTTGGGTTGGGTATAGTTCAAGTCGGTCTAAACATTTTTTTTAAAAAAAAAAATTTGTATTTTTATTAACTTTTAAAACATAAATAACATATTTTTTTAATATTTATACTACAATATTATATATATTTATCTTTTATATAATATCAATTATATAATACAAATAAATATATAAATATAAAAAATATATTATATAATTCGGATCTGATTGAGTTTGAACCTTGAATCTTGAAATCTTATATTTTTTTGCTCAAATATCAATGGACCTTCTAGTTAGAGTGGTAATTCTTAGACAAGTTTATATATGGTACGACTTTAAAATTTTAAAACCGTAAGAACCCCTAATTGACGCATAACAAGTAATTACTTCAAATACAAGTTTGAATTCAGAATTGCAGTAATTGTCAAAAGTGTTAATATTTCTTCTCTTTTAGCCTAAATTTAATTTTTGTTATATATATTTTTGTATTACTAAAAGTTATTATCAAACCAGTTGAATAATAAATTGCGGAAGTCAAGTTTAAATTTTGTACATTTTTATGCTGCTATAAGGTCAACACAAAAAATGTTTCCCTATTAGTCATAATGATTATGAAAGGGAGAAATTACATGTCAATCCGTACATACAAGTTGCAAATTTGAAAGAAAAAATATTAATCATTATTAATTAGTAATATTGGTTAATATATATTTAAGCAAAAAATATAATTAATAAATTATTTTTTTGAATCAGTAAAAAAATATATATTAAATACAAAACATAATTTTAAAATAATAATTAAATAATTTTTAATCAGTATTTATAAACACCACTGAACTATTTAACAAAAAAAAATTTCAAAATTTCATTTTTACATCATTAAAATCTTGAATCAAATAATAAATACTTAAAAGAAAGAGTGCAGAATTTTCAAAATTGAAAATATTAATTATAGTGATATTGATTAAGGTGCCATATGTAAGTTTAATTAATATATCATTTTTTCTTGAATTCATTAACAGTATAATTGTGAAAAGCTTTTTTAAAAAATAAATAAATAAATAATTTTTAATTAGTGTTTATAGGCATCAATTAAATGGACTTTTTGAAAAATCGGTAAAAATGAAACAGTACAAATAAATTGCAAAGTTGAATATTAATGAATAATAAAATTTTGAAAATGAAACATTGATGAATGAATAAGGACTTTTTTAGCAAGTAAATTAACAACAAAAATCAAATAGAAATGGCACAAAAATGTGGTCGGTGAAAGCGCGGGGACATGGAAATTTAAGGGGAGGGTCATGGGCAGAGACAGTCAAAAGGTCAGCTTAAGATTAAGAAGAGATAGCCCGCCTATTAAGACAGGGAAAATACTTGTTTATTTGACAAAACTAATATTTTTTTTGTTCAAGGGACAAAACTAATGTTAAGGAAGAGGATTTTAATCTAAAAAGGACCAGTGCCTGCGGAGTGGGTCCTCACTGCTTTGACAACAGAGAAACTCAGCAGACAATAGAAGAGAGAGAGACTCAGACCTTTTTCTGGGAGATTTCGTTTCTACTCGTTTCTTAGCTTTTCTTTTGTCCATTTACAAAGCTAGCTGATGAGTATAAATACGAGCTCTGCATTATGACCTCAAAGCCTTTATCCCGAAAATTCTAATCACCCTTTGGCTTGTGTGTGTGAGTCAGTCTATCTAATTTATAAGGGATTCTCGACAGAATATTTGTCTTTGCGTTAGTTTGTGTGGTTGCGGATTGGAGGGGGAAAACGAAAACGAAAAGGAAAAGGAAAAGGAAAAGCAAGAGCTAGGTAGGTAGCTAGAGAGATGAAGAAGAACAGCGGCGGTGGTGAGTCGAGTTCAAAAACTGATAGGAAAACCATCGAGAGGAACCGTAGAATTCACATGAAAACTTTGTGCTTTAAGCTTGCCTCTCTTATTCCTCATCACAACTTCAAACCCTCTAAGGTATTTTATATATACACACTTATTCTTTCCTTCCTTCCTTTCTTTCTTTCTTTCTTTCTTAGAGATTTCTGGGTTGCTTAATTTGGAGTTTGGAGTCATTTTTTTTTTTCCCCTTCGTTTTTACATTTTTTTTTTTTATCTTGGTGTTTATTACAAAGTGTAAACTACTAGCTAATTACAACATTTTATATGGTATATATGCGAGAGAATGAAATTCTTTGCTCAAGTCAAGAGCTTGGAGCTTTGAGTCATTCGCGAACACCTAGCGCATATATACATATATATTTATATTATTGAGAATTAATGTCCATGGAGTTGGAGTAAGTCTGGCAGCAGAACAAGATAATTTGGCTATTATTTCTCTCTCTAATGATTAGAGATCAACCTTTCTAATCATTAACTAATTAAATGGTACTTGATTCCTATTATTTAATTAAGGATTCATTTATATCTCCATGAAATGGCACTTCCATTGCATTGGAGATGTCCCTTTTATAATTGAACCCTAATAAAAATACACCTTTTTATCGGTCAGCATATAGTAATATGTTAAGGTTGAAAATCCCATAGATAGAAAATCTCAATCTTTTCTTAACTTCTGACATCCTTAATCAAGATTCATGGGCATGGGCTATCCAACTCCATCATTTCTAAATTTATTTTAAAATCTTACATATTTTAGAAAAATTTATAATTTTATTAAAAATAAGTCAAAATTGAACGTGTTTGATAAAAAAAAAAAAAAAAAATTGAACAAATAGAATGGGATGGAGGGATTATTTTCTTTGGACTTAGACTCATATTTCAGTAAGTATTTTCTATTTATAGTAATCCATATTATTAGTACTAGTACTTATAAAGAAGCTCAAAAATGTCAAATTCATAGCCCTTATCTTATTTATAGCTTCACTTTTCCTCGAGCCTGGAGGTGCTACCCACCTCTTACCTCTAAGACCATAGAGTGTGTGACAGGTAATTAACAACGAGACCAGCATTATCCTTTAATTCTATCCACTGCTTGGATTATGAGTATATACTATGGACAACCTTTACTTTTCCAGATCCTTCGTTATCAATTATTCCTTTTTCATTTGTATATGTCCCTTAGTTTGTTGGTATTAATTGGCTGTGGAAAATAACTTATTTCCAATTTTCACTAAATTAAGGACGAAGTAAAAGACGAATTGTTCTTGTCTTACTCAGATATCTTTCATCAAAATATCTTCAATCTTGATTTCTTCCTATTGTACACTGTTCGTCCACGTAATTGAAATTAACTCGAATTTCAATGTTTTTAAATTTGATTGCTATTTGGGGTTTTCAAGAAATTGTATCACAACAAGATCAGCTTGATCTTGCAGCTGCCTACATAAAGCATTTGAGAGAAAGGATAGAGAAATTAAAGGAGATCAAAGAAGAAGCAATGAAATCAATGGAAGCAAGCAGTAGCCTAATGAACACGACTGCACCGGTTGGTTTAAGTTTGCCTGTGGTTGAATTAAGAGACTTGGGTTCTAGCATTGAAGTGATTTTAATAACTGGATTGAATAAAAACTTCATGTTATATGAAGTTATTAGCATTCTTGAGCAAGAAGGAGCTGAAGTTGTAAGTGCGAGCTTTTCCACTGTGGGTGGCAAGATTTTTCACACCCTTCATGCTCAGGTGAGTAATTAATCAAATTAATTAATTCTACTTAAATATGTTTTTTTTTTTTTTTTCTTAATTGCTAACCTAAAATTTCATTTGTTAAATTGCAGGCTAAAATTTCTAGAGTTGGTGTAGAGACTACAAGGGTGTGTCAGAGATTGCAAGAACTGATTAGCTATCATTGATATGAAGATGTGGTTTAATTGTATTGCAAGTGCATCATATGCAGACCTGCAGATCTGCTATTGATTGATGGAACATGAAATGAGAAAATTTGTACTTTGCTTAATTACCTTTGGACCTTCAAGTGTCGAGAAAATATTTGTAGCCAAATTAGATATAATTACTAGTGTAATTCATACATATAAACATATATCTAAGACAAGGACAAGATTTTCAGCTGCTAATAATGAAGGACATGAAGCCAAGAGAGCAGCAGGTTTAAGTCTTGAAAGCAGCAATTTCAGCCAAAAACAAAATAAATTTAAGGGCAACTCCAATTCCAATCTGGATAACTTCCCAATGCCAGCCAAATGGGTTTTTGTTTTTCTCTCTTCTTTTTTGGCCTGCCCCTCTATATATGGGTTTGAATGTACAGGAATTAGTCATTAGTAAATCTATATATAGTGATGGAGACTCAATTAAGAGTCGTAAACCCAAGTGCAGGTTATGTTCAAGTAATAAATTCTCGGGTGTCCGAGGTCGAATCACAGGGAAGCGTATTAGTAAGTATAAGTTTATAAATATATAAGAAAAAGAAAGTAAACAAGATATTAGGGAATCAACAACAAAACATAAAAGAAATTAAACAAAATATAAAAAACAATAAGAAAAGATGTTGAGGTTAGAGAATCCACTCTTGGTGTTATGCTAAGATTAATCTTGTTTTATTACACAATTGAAATCCACACATAAGGGAGGTTCCAATCGGAAGGTTTAGCAATTCAGTCCAAATTGTCCAACGTCCATAGCATATGATATTATGTTCATTTGGTGTCCTCAAAACTCACAAAAAGAGTCCAAGCATTCCTTATGCCAAGGTATATGTCTACAACAAATCAAGGTTATGAAACCAAGCATTTACTGTGCCATTTTCATTGTCAATAATGAATCAAGATCTCTACTTTGCGAGTATGATTTTAAACCAAAAGAAAATATTATCTATACTAGTGTTTATAAATGATGATTCATTTTAGCTCATGTTTAAGAGACTAACCTTAGCATTTACCAAGAGCTTCACCTCATCACCTCAACAATATGATTAGCAACACATACTAAAAATGAAAAGAAATGTAAGAAGCATAAGTAAATAAAGAAAAAGAAAACTAGAGAAAGGAAAAAAGAAGAAAACTTAGAGAATTTTTTTACAATGGCTAATATCCTCCCAATGTATCAATGTATCCCAATACTCATCCAAGGCCCTCTATTTATACACATTTTGGAGAGCTAAATGACAAGAGACAAGCTTTATAAATTTCAAAGGTAGGTATAATAGGTGGGTGCATTTTTCTAACAATTTTCGTCATGTTGTATAACAATTCTGATCAGCCAGCTTGATGGTCGATTTTGTCAATGTTGGAGGCTCGATCTGATCAAATGGTCTTCTAGAAAAATATGCCCCTATCAGTTACTGATCCATAGCCGTTGGAATCAGATCATTTGCTCATGTGGATCGGAAGATATGGTCAAAATACCAAAACGGTGCAGAACAGACGTCATTGCACATCAGCCAACTTGATGGTTGATTTCGGTAGGGAAAACGACTCCGTTTCAAGAAGTGTAAAACATGAAAAAGATAGATATGCCTCTTAACTTTGCACTGTCAAAATTTCAGCCTTAATGCTTCGGTGAAACTCCAGATATAGCTGATATGGCAAAAGGTGTCGGAACTGGAACTGAATTGGATTTGCCCTTAATTCTTGATTTAACCTAGTAATCTGAAATCACTCAAAGAAACTCATGAAAAACACCAAATTACATAAAAATATAAAAGATCATAAACACAAGTAGACTAAGCAATAATAACTCGTATTTGACACAAAACAATAATAAAACATAACTAAAAACTATATAATTATACGAGTTATCACACCCCCACACTTAGATTGTTGCTAGTCCCTAGCAACGACTCAATAAAAATAAAATAAGAAAATCTAATCTAATCCATTTTCGTAGGAAATCACGGTGGCACTTAGCATGTGACACAAGCCTTTAAACCCCTAGGTGTCCCTAGTGGACGAGTTTAGTCTCGTGAGGGTTTACTAGGACGATACCCACAAACATTGAAGCCATAAGAAAAACTAAAAATAATAATTATAACTAATCCTTCCAATATAAATTAGAGATAATCATTGGACAAGTCTTAAAAACTAATCAATAGCTTAAAGAAATTCACAAAAAATCTTGCTTGAATGTAAATAGTTTGAGTTAAGCCAATATTAACATAACATATTTCAATCAAAATAGTGCATATTCAAACTTAATCTCAACTTCTCACATGGGATACTCTCTTGATTTTCACTCTTTAAAGTAGTGGTAAAGTGTTTACACTCAATCAATCTCATGAAAACACTTCTACCATATGCTTGCTTGTCCACCTATTCTCCACTATTTAGATCATACAACTTCATAAATCAAGAGGTCTTTATTCAAGATTGTAATGGGGCCAAAGGGTTATAATGTGGTTAAAGAACAAAAGGATAAAGATATCACAAAGGTTCCAAAGAGTTCATAGAGTTTAGAGACATAATAAGATCATACAAATAAAACTTCTCAAAACTCTTATAAAGCACATAATAACATAGGCTAAATATTCATGTTGAGCCTTTGCATCATTCTAACCAACTTTGTAACATCTTTTTCTAGAAGTTCAAGAGAAGATTTTTTTTTTTTTTTAATATGGGAATGTATTTGACAATGATCCCTTTCTTTTTCTCTTGACTTTTTCTTTTCTTTTCTTCCCCCACACTTATCTTTTGTTTCTAACCCAAATTTTCAACTAAAAATATCCCTTGTTTTTTTTTTTTTTTTTGAAATATGTCTCAAAATATAAAAATCCATCTTTAGAACAAGGGTAAGGATATAAGTATATTTAGGCTAGGTGTAAGTTGTGATTACCAATAAAACAGCATATTTAATGTAGGCTCAAATTGGCTCACTAGTGGGGATGTTCTCTTAGAACATTAATAAGGGATGGCTGTTTGGCTTTGGTTATAATCCTAATGCCTCTATCATATTCATGTTGTCACATGTATCAATATAGTATCAAATGGTTTAAAGCAAGTTCTAGAGAATCATGTAATCATAAGAGCACTCAAGAAAGAAATTAGATTGATTTGTATAATGCATCAATCATTATAGGCTCAAAAACTCACAAGGATGATTATACAAGTCAGATTAAGTCTAAACATGCTTCTTTCTCAATCAACATATCATATTAACATTGGCTCATAAAAAGGTTGACATCAAGCTCAATTCTCATGAAAATATTCTCACTAATAAATCTGTTTTAGACTTATGCAATTCATATCTCATTATAGTATTGAAAGTAACTAAAAAAACACACTAAGTCTAAACATGCTTTTTTTTTTTTTTTTTTTTTTTTTGAAGAAGAAGATTAAATCAAACTGACAAGGTATGTCTCAAGTCTCCCTTACTCAGACCTTATTCAGAATGAATACTTCTAAATGGCTTAAAACACAACAAATTCTTTTTTGTTTTTTTTTTTTTTTTTTTTTTTTACAAATTAGCAAAATATGTCCCTTACCCCCTACTAAAATATGACATTGTCCCCAATGTCAAATTTTAAAGGTAGAATTTAGGAGATATTACCTGCAGAGGTTGCTAACCACTTATTATAACTGAGACACAACAAACAAAATGTTAGATAATGTCGCCGAAAGTGTATTTGACATCTTCCTTTGGTTTTACGTCCAGAAACGGCTTAAACGCGTTCTATGAGTCGAGGATATGCTTCCCATCCGTTTTCTTACAAGCTGGCAAACAGGGTCTTTTAACATCAGATTCCCAAGATGTTGCCATTCCCTTTGGAATTGCGGCCATAAATCAAGAATTTCTCTTTGTACGTCTCCACTAGGATGCGTCTCAAGAGAAAGTTGGATATTACCCAAATTCTCCTTACTCAGTCCATCCTTAATGAATTCAATTTTATCATCTCGATTAGAGGACGGAATCCCAATAGAACGACATTTACCGTTACACGTCCATCGTGCACATTTGTGGCAATTTGAACTCATGTGCTTTGCTCGTCGCTTCTTTGCAAAAGTGCTTCTACCTGTACCTGGTAAATGCAAAACAGGAAGATATTCATAATCACGTACCTTGGCTTCAATTATCCAACGTATGTCTTCAGGAATCCCTTTGTGCATAAGCATTCTTAATCTTTCAAATCGAACTTGGCAAAGCTTCAGTAAAATATTTCGAGGAAAAGGAGGAAATCGTTTCTGCAATCTTGTGAGAATATCATCCATCTTGAAAAAAAAAATTAAAAAGAAATTGAAAGAGAAATTTATATACAATATCAGTTTTGTGGGTAGCTGATGGAACCGACTTAAATAATCATGGAGTACCGTTATCCGCCATTTAACCGGGAAAAAAAATTATATTTACATCTAGTTATTTTCAAAACAAGGATCAGAAAGAAAAACAACCTCTTCTTGAGTAACATGATTTTCCAAAAAGAGTTTGAGTCTTTGTCCATTTACCTTGAATACGTTACCATTTTGAGGATTCTCAATGTCAACTGCTCCATAATGATACACATGCTTAACCACAAATGGGCCAGTCCATCTTGATCTCAACTTACCAGGAAATATGTGAAGTCTAGAATTATAAAGTAGAACTTTTTGCCCAACATCAAATGTTTTTCTTGAAATTAACTTGTCATGAAAGGCTTTAGTTCTTTCTTTATGAATTTTAGATTTCTCATATGCATCTTTTCTGAGTTCCTCAAGTTTTTGTTTCCAACAATGCTTAACCTGAAAAGAATTTAACAAAGAATCAGTGTGTGAAATTTCTGAAGTATTATCAAACTCACATTCAATTAAATAAGCTTCTAAAGGATCATGGAATGTGATAGTGGTGAGATGTTCATGAACAAGTTCTTCAATGAAATCCACTTCATGTACTTCTGAATCATCACCAGGTTGCTTGCAAGTGTGGAACACATTCAATTCTAAAGTCATATTTCCAAAAGAAATGTTCAACATACCATTCCTGCAATTTATCAGAGCATTAGAAGTTGCAAGAAATGGACGACCTAATATAACAGGAATTTGAACATTTGGATTTGAAACAGGTTGTGTGTCCAAAACAATAAAATCAACAGGGAAGTAAAAATTATCAATTTGAACCAAAACATCTTCAACTATCCCTCGAGGAATTTTTACAGAACGATCAGCTAGTTGAAGTGTAACAGGTGTTTCCTTGAGTTCACCTAAACCTAACTGTTGATAAACAGAAAAAGGCAAAAGATTAACACTAGCACCAAGATCAAGCAATGCACGTTCTATTCTAGTGTTTCCAATGATGCATGAGATTGTTGGACATCCAGGATCTTTGAATTTTGGTGGAGTAAGGTGCTGAATGATTGAGCTCACACTTTCCGTTAGAAATGCTTTCTTTTGTACATTATGTTTCCTTTTAACTGTGCACATGTCCTTCAAAAATTTAGCATAAGATGGAACTTGTTTGATTGCATCCATTAAAGGAATGTTAATCTTAACTTGTTTGAAAAGTTCATAAATTTCTGCATTTTGATTCAAATTCTTTATTGTTTGCAACCTTTGAGGAAAAGGAGCAGGATGCATACCTTTTTCTTTGTCCAAATTTTCAAGAAGTTCAGACTTACCATCATCCTTACCATTACTTTTCGGAGGGGAAGGAGGATCTTGGTCTTTTGATGGAATGTTTTTGTCAATTGCCTTTCCACTTCGAAGAGTTGTGATAGAACTGGCATTTTCCTGTTGAGTTTCATTGGAGCAAGAAACAAGACATTGAGTAGAAGGGTTAAGCTGAGGTTGAGCAGGAAACTTACCTTTTTCTTGAGTGCGTAATGAAGCTGTCAATGTGGACAAGGTGTTTTTGATCTCATTGATGTCCTGTGAAGTTTGGTTATTCACATTTGCTTGTGTTTGCATGAATGCTTGCAATGTCTCTTCCAAGGTTTGTACACGTGAAGGTTGATAGGAAAAAGTGTTGCCCGGCTTTTGAGATTGTGGTACCTGAACATGATTATTATTCTGCCAACTGAAGTTGGGATGATTCCTCCATTCAGGGTTATACGTTTCAGAGTAAGAAGAAGGAAAAGGCTTTTTAAATGTGTTTATGGAATTTACTTGATCATGCAACGCTTCTTTAAGAATGGGAATGTTTGGACATTCAGAAGTGGGGTGTCCCATGATTTCACAAATTCCACAACTTTCTTCATTTTTAACCGTTTTGACTTCTTTTACTTCTCTAAGTTCCATGACTTCAATCTTTCTAGCCAAATTAGCTACTTTAGCTTTTATCTCATCTTCTTGACTAAAATGATATTTACCTCTGTTAGAAACAAGATTAGATCTATTGAAACTTTCAGAGGAATTATCTGTGTGTTAGGCTTGAGAGTTATCTGCCAAATGGTCTAGGTAGTCAAAGGCTTCTTCAGGTTCTTTTTCTAGAAACTCACCGTTACACATTGTTTCAACAAATTGTTTAGTTTCGGGAGTTAAACTTTCATAAAAGAAACTAATAAGACGCCATTTTTCAAAACCATGATGTGGACAAGAACTTAACAAATCTTTAAAACGCTCCCAGCACTGAAAAAATGCTTCATTTTGATTTTGATTGAAATTTTGAATCTGTCTTTTCAAAACAGTAGTTTTATGTGCTGGGAAAAATTTCTTTAGAAACTCAGTTTGTAATTCTTGCCATGTGCCAATTGACCTTGGTTTTAAATTATGAAGCCAAATTTTTGCTTTATCTTTTAAAGAAAAAGGAAATAATTTTAGCTTGACAATTTCATTTGTACATTGTTGGTCATTAAAGGTGACACATACATCTTCGAAGTCTTTTAGAAACGAGTAAGCACTTTCCGATTCTAACCCATGGAAATTTGGAAGCAAAGCTATCATACCTGGTTTAAAACGAAAGTTGTTTGCATTGAGAGGAAAAATAAAACAAGAGGGTGATGAGCTTCGAGTTGGTTGCAAGTAGTCACGCATGGTGCGTACTTGTCTGTTCTCATCTTCAGCATGAACACTTTCATTGTCAGCCATGGTAGGAGTTGTATTAGAAAGATTACCTGAAAAAGTTTCACAATAAAATCTAACTAAACGACGAGATCTAAAATCACGTCGCCAAACAAGCATAAAACAAAGTTAATATACAGATTAGGCGGTATAACCAGCCAATACAAATAAAACAAAGTTAATATACAATATAAATATAAATATATAGAAAATTAGGCGGTATAACCAGCCAATAAAAATAAATATACTTATAAACTTATATACTTAGTATTGCCTCCCCGGCAACGGCGCCAAAAACTTGATGGAGACTCAATTAAGAGTCGTAAACCCAAGTGCAGGTTATGTTCAAGTAATAAATTCTCGGGTGTCCGAGGTCGAACCACAGGGAAGCGTATTAGTAAGTATAAGTTTATAAATATATAAGAAAAAGAAAGTAAACAAGATATTAGGGAATCAACAACAAAACATAAAAGAAATTAAACAAAATATAAAAAACAATAAGAAAAGATGTTGAGGTTAGAGAATCCACTCTTGGTGTTATGCTAAGATTAATCTTGTTTTATTACACAATTGAAATCCACACATAAGGGAGGTTCCAATCGGAAGGTTTAGCAATTCAGTCCAAATTGTCCAACGTCCATAGCATATGATATTATGTTCATTTGGTGTCCTCAAAACTCACAAAAAGAGTCCAAGCATTCCTTATGCCAAGGTATATGTCTACAACAAATCAAGGTTATGAAACCAAGCATTTACTGTGCCATTTTCATTGTCAATAATGAATCAAGATCTCTACTTTGCGAGTATGATTTTAAACCAAAAGAAAATATTATCTATACTAGTGTTTATAAATGATGATTCATTTTAGCTCATGTTTAAGAGACTAACCTTAGCATTTACCAAGAGCTTCACCTCATCACCTCAACAATATGATTAGCAACACATACTAAAAATGAAAAGAAATGTAAGAAGCATAAGTAAATAAAGAAAAAGAAAACTAGAGAAAGGAAAAAAGAAGAAAACTTAGAGAATTTTTTTACAATGGCTAATATCCTCCCAATGTATCAATGTATCCCAATACTCATCCAAGGCCCTCTATTTATACACATTTTGGAGAGCTAAATGACAAGAGACAAGCTTTATAAATTTCAAAGGTAGGTATAATAGGTGGGTGCATTTTTCTAACAATTTTCGTCATGTTGTATAACAATTCTGATCAGCCAGCTTGATGGTCGATTTTGTCAATGTTGGAGGCTCGATCTGATCAAATGGTCTTCTAGAAAAATATGCCCCTATCAGTTACTGATCCATAGCCGTTGGAATCAGATCATTTGCTCATGTGGATCGGAAGATATGGTCAAAATACCAAAACGGTGCAGAACAGACGTCATTGCACATCAGCCAACTTGATGGTTGATTTCGGTAGGGAAAACGACTCCGTTTCAAGAAGTGTAAAACATGAAAAAGATAGATATGCCTCTTAACTTTGCACTGTCAAAATTTCAGCCTTAATGCTTCGGTGAAACTCCAGATATAGCTGATATGGCAAAAGGTGTCGGAACTGGAACTGAATTGGATTTGCCCTTAATTCTTGATTTAACCTAGTAATCTGAAATCACTCAAAGAAACTCATGAAAAACACCAAATTACATAAAAATATAAAAGATCATAAACACAAGTAGACTAAGCAATAATAACTCGTATTTGACACAAAACAATAATAAAACATAACTAAAAACTATATAATTATACGAGTTATCATATAGCTATTTTCTTGATAATTTAATGTACCACTGTTTTAAAATAACAATGATAAATCCCCTCTTCATCTATGTATTTACTTAATTTCTAGTACTTTCTTGATTATGTAATAACTTTCTTAAGACTTTGTTTGGTAGATAGGAATGAAATGAATATAATGATTATGCTATACTGAAAATAGCAAAATAGGAAAGTAATATTTTATGTAATTTATCCATAAAATTGAAAGTTTGTCCATATTCTCATACCAAGCAAGACTTTAATGCAAGTTTCATCATAAAAAAAATAATAATAATAAATAAATAAAAAAAAGTTTAACGCAAATCCATTTTAATCAACAATTGTGCAAATAACAAAAAGAGATAATTTGAACCATGAGCCTTTATGTAATTTTTTATTTTCATTTGACTTTCTTTAAAACACTTTAAATTCAGCAATTTTTTTTTTTTTTTGTGTAAATCCAGGGTATTATCTCATCCTCATTTTATGATTGATGGAAGTTTAATTTCTGTCACGTCGGGAGTGTAATGGTAAAATCTTCCCAACATTGGAGACTCTCAGAATTCGAACTTTAATTCTCATCTAAGGGTTGAAACCACTAATCACTCCAACCAACCAAATGTTGATAAATTCATCAATTCTTTCAATCACCGTTAAAAGTTAATGGACACTCTCGTATGAGCATCAGATAGATACTCACATGACATAAATTTCAGTCCAAAAATAAATAAGAAAATCAACCCGGACATCCATATGTATTTGTGCCCATATATTTTTGTCACATGAAAATTCACATTATAAAGATTATGCCACATGAGCATCCATGTAGATATACAACGTGGATTGAACTAACAAATTTTAGTGGATTTTAATAAACACTAGAATTTTTTCCTTGCTTCGTTAGGAGATTTTTTTAATATTTATAAAATTTTAATTAAATTAATATCATAAATAAATTTAAACTGAATCATATTAATTTGTTTAAATAATTTTTATATTTTAATATCGTAAGTAAATAAATTTAAAGTTAAAATTGAACTATTACAATAAATTATGCAAAATATGAGATAAATTTAGACACGACACAAAAACATGAAAAAATAATTAAAACACGACACGAATACACGAAGTCGTCAAAATTTATATAAAACGAATTATTAACGTGTAAAAATTTGTATAAATTTATAATACTTTAAACACATAAAAAAATAACACGAACACAACATGTCACGAACACAAATTTTCTCTAAATTGAATCACTATAATAAGTTATGCAAAATATGTCATGAATTGAGACACAATACGAACACAAAAATGTTTCTCTAAATTGAATCACAATGACAAACTATGCAAAATATGAAATGAATTCAGACACGATACAAACAAAACATAGGAAAAATAATTCAAACACAACATATGAACACTACACGAACACACGAACGTATCATTAATAAAAATATACATAAAACGAATTATTAACATATAAAATTTATAATACTTAAAACACACGAAAAAATAACATGAACACGAATACACTAGTTTTTGTAAAAATTTGCCTGGTGTCCAAAGCTGGAAGAGTTTGTGTAGTTCAATATACATACATACATATATATATATATATAAATATATATATATATATATATGCTCCGCAGGGTTTTTTTAAATTTTTATTTTTATTTTTAAATTTTAATAATATATAATATAATTATATTTTGTTAATTATCAAAATTAAATTTATGATAATTATTTATTTATAAATGATATATAAAGCATTTTAAATGTTATTTATATGTATTTTTATATTTAAATCTTATTGTATAGTGTATATTTTTATTTATAGAAATTAATAAAAAATAAAATTATGGTTTGTATTTTATTCTCTCGTTAGGTCGTTTAAAACTAAAAAAACTAAAACTAAAACTAAAAAAAAAAAAGGCCCGCCATCAAGCAAAGGATCTTAACACATCTGTCACACTGATTAGCAGCAAGTATTTTTTTTTTCCAAGCGGGTCGGGTATGGATCTTAAATCGATCCGCGAGTCAATGTGCGGACCAATCCTTTAAATATATCATTTAAAATAAAATAATTTTTTTTAACTTTTTTCCAGATGGATCGGGTACGGACCTTAAATCAATCTGCGAGTCAACGTGCGGACCAACGCTTTTAAATACATTATTTAAAAATAAACTAAAAACTAACAACCTAAAAATAATTAATAAAATTAATTTCTTTTTTTAATTTTTTTCGAACGGATCAGGTACGAATCTTAAATTGACTCGCGAGTCAACGTGTGGATCAACCGCTTTAGATACATTATTTAAAAGTAAAATAAAATTTAAAATAATTAGTAACAAAATTTTAATTTTTTTTCTCAAACGGGTCGGATACAGATCCTAAATCGATCCGCGAGTCAACTTGCGGATCGACCCCTTCAAATAAATTATTTAAAAATAAAAACTTAAAAAAACTAAAAAAAAAAAAAATTGCCACGCAACACATGTCAAGCAAAAGAGCTTGACACATGTCAAGCTTAGACCCGTTAGGAGATTTTTTTTTTTTATATGTAGTCTATAGATGCATGAAATGGATGGATATTTAAATTTTTTTTTTAAATTACACGAATTAAAAAAGTAATTTTAAAAATCATAAATAAAATAAAATAAAATATTATACAAATATTTGATATATTTACTCCAAAAATAATAATCTTTCATCTTTCATTCTTAAAACTTACTTTTGAAAATAAAATCTATTTATATGGTTAAAAAATCATCAAGGAGATTTATAGCTAAGAGTAGACTGTTCATGGGTTGGATCTTGGTCGACCCAAAAGTTCATATCATTGTTCAAAATATGATTTTTTATATTTATATTTAAATAAAAAATATTTTTTTATTGATAAACAGTTATTCGAATCGGATCGGCTCTAATTAAAAAAATATCTTTTCAAACTCGATCCTTAAATAGATCTAGTTAAGACTTTAGAGTTTTACTGTTGTAGAGATTTTTTGTCAAAAAATCTAAATTATGTTAATAACATCATTATTGCTCAAATGAAAAAGTTATATAGTGGTTCATGCATCATGTCAAGAATCACGTAGAGAATCCGATGCATGCATCATCAAAATTAACTTACAGTCCAAATTTAACCCAAAAAATTTACAGCCCAAAATGAAAATGCTCTTTTTATTAGGAGTATTTGACATTATCAAACCTCTCTTAATAAGAGTGAAGATACAATAGCCTCTCCTAGGGTTTTTTTTCTCTCTAAGCGAGAGTTTTGTCTTGGTACGAGATTTGGTTTGTCCTTGGTCAAGCATCGGTGAAGGTCGTCCTCTGTTTTTCTTTTAGTGATGATCACCGCTATTAGGAATTTTGTGGGGTTGTGTTTTGTCTTGCCGTTGGTCTTTTTTTGTTTTGTTGACATAATGACAAATTTAGTCCTCGAATTATATCAGTTGAGTCATTTCAGCCCTTAACCTTTTATTTGAGTCAATATGACCTTCGATCTTTGATTTTGCATTAATTGAACCTGATTTAAAGGGAATCCATCTGAATCCTGTTAAATGACAAACGGAGCGTCATTTACGTACACATGTCAGTCCGCGTGTACATAAAAGAGGCATTTTTAATGACATGGCATTTAAAATGCCATGTCATCTCATTAATTTTAACAATTAAAAAAAAAATATCTAATATAAAAACATCTTTAATAAAACAAATTGGTTTTAGGAAAAACAATAAAACAAAATATACCCTAACCCCAAATCTACTGAGAAGATTAAAATATAAAAAATCCATAAACTCCAAAGCCCCAAATTGGTTTTTCTTGAGATTGATTGCTACAAATCGGCAGCACAATGGAGAAAATTCAAGACAAATCGTACTAAGTAGATAAGATCAATTGTCTTTTTTTGAGATTGTCACGATTAGGGTTTATGCGTTTTAGGGATTTTTGTTTTAATGAGGGTATATTGTCACGAGTTTGTTTTAATCATTTATTGAAGTTTGATTTATGTGTATAAGTAGGGAATTAATAATGATTTCAATATAATAAGGTTTTTTTTCTGGTTGAATCGAGATTAAGAAAAAATTTTATTTAAAAAAATCCATTAAACTCGAAAGCTGTCACGATTAGGGTTTATGGGTTTTGAGATTTTTTTGATTTGTTTATTTTAAACATCTATTGAAGTTCGATTAGTGTGTTTATTTAGGATTTATTCTGTTTGAAATTTTTTTTATTTAAAGAACCCAGTGAAATCGAAAGCTTTTAAGCTTTTCTGTTTATCAAACTTTTCCAATAAAAAGGTTAGACCAAATTTTAAAAGTGGTCCCTTTATGTTTGTTATGAATTTATTGTTAGGCTTTTTATGTATTATTAAAATATCTGTGATTTTTGCTTTGTGTTTGCCATTGATGAAAGTGGTCCCTTTATGTATGTTTGAAAGTGAATTTTGATTGCATTTTGAATATTTAAATGCAAATGAGTGATTCAGATGATTTTTATATTAACTTGCATGTGGAGTGTAAGTTTGTGCATGATCCATATCTAAGATATGATCGTGGGACAAGACTAAGGATAAGAGAGGATCCATATACCATTTCTTATTTTGAATTGTGTAACATAGTATAAAAAGACCTTGCTTATCATAATATATCCATTGTGTACTTCTATGTGCCTAGAAATAGGTCATTGGATGATGGGCTTAGGGTAATTTGAAATAATAGTAGCACTATAGATATGTTGAATTATTGGGTTAAATATAAAGTGATAGACTTGTATATAGAGCACAAAGTGGACACTCTAGAGGTAGTAGATGGGCCTTTATTATTATCTGGACCACCTATAGAGCAATCTACCAGTTTAGGTGAAGAGATAGGTGCTTGCAATGAGGCTTTAAATGCTGATTCAACGCATGAGAAAGAGCATGAGGTTGTTTACAAGACTAGTGAAGAGGGTGGTGATGAGGGTAAGGGTGATGATAGGGCTAGTGAAGAGGGTGATGATTGGCGAAGAGGGTGAGTATGACGAATATGAAGTTGAGCATGATGAGCTTGAGGTTGAGCATGATGAGCATGAGGCTGATGATGATGACGATGTTTATCTTCTTAAAGTAAGGTATTTGTCTGACGATGATGGTGATGAGGAGTTACAATCTGCTAGGGTGAAGTTCAGGCAGTTCAAAGGGAAATCTACTGCCCCTACTTTTGTACATGTGGAAGGTATAACTGATGATGAAACTTAAAGGGCTTAGAATGAGGGTAAAGAGCAGGAGGATGAAGAGCATGTGGAAGGTACAAGGAATGAAGATGGATATCAGAATGAATACTATGACTCATCTGATCATAGGAGCTTAATAAGTACTGATTCAGGAGAAAAGCATGACGATGCTGAAAGGAGGAAAAGTAGGTATCATCAGTACAATCCAAATGAAGAAGTTCATGTATTTTGTATAGGAATGTTGTTTAAGGATAGCAAACAATTCAAGGATGCCATACGTAAGTACTCTAAGGTTGTTAGAAGAGAGTTGAAGTTGGTGAGGAATGAACCTAAAAGAATTAGGGTTCGGTGCATTGCGTCTGTAAAATGTCCTTGGGTAATATTTGTTAGTTATAATAAGGAGGCTAGGTGTCTCCAAGTGAAGAACCTTCAAGAGGAGCATAATTTTTGTGTGAGCTTCAAAAACAAGATGGTCAATGTAGCTGTGATTGCAGAGCATTTTGAAGCAACTATTAAGGACCATCCAAAAATGAAATTAAAAGAGATTCAAAGGAGGCTAGCTTCTGTGTTGCATGTTAATGTTAACATGACTCGATGTAGAAGGGCATAGAAAAATATGAATGACAAGTTGGCTAGAAACTACATAGAAGAGTTTGCTTAGTTGTGGGACTACGCATATGAGTTAAGGATAAAGAACCCTGGCATACTATTAAAATAGGGGTTGAAAGGGTTACTTCATATTTGCCCCTATATTTTAAAAGGTTTTATGTATGCATTGAGGCCTTAAAGAAGGGTTGGAAAGAAGGTTGCAGGCCAATACTTGGTTTAGATGGTTGTTTCTTAAAGGGTCCATTTAAGTTGAACTTTTAACAGTTGTTGAGAGAGATGGCAACAATCAGATGTTCCCTGTGGCATGGGCTGTGGTGGAGGTTGAATCTAGAGATTCATGGGCCTGCTTTCTTAATCTTTTGACCATGGATCTCGAACTTAATGATGGTTATGGATATACCATCACTAGTGACCAACAAAAGGTAACCATACTAACTTGGTGTATTAATTGTAACTTTTGGTTATGGATATAACATCTTTGTTTTTTATGTTATGTTTTCTATACAGGGTTTAGAGGTGGCTATTAATGATGTTATCCCTCGAGTGGAACACAGAAATTGTGCAAGGCATATGTTTGCAAACTAGACGGGGAGGAAGAAACTAAAATCCTATGAGTTTGCTTTTTGGGGAATTGTAAAAGCAACAACAGAGAGGGAGTGGGAAGAAAAGGTTGCAGCCTTGTCTAAGAAAGATGAAGACTGTTCAAAGGAATTGATGTCCAATGGTCCTAAACATTGGAGTAGGGATTTTTTTGGAACCCACAGCAAGTGTGACATTGTGGATAACAACTTGTGTGAAGCTTTCAATTCAAACATTATGGAGGCAAGATACAAAAGTATCATCACCATGTTAGAGGGAATCAGAGTGAGGATGATGACTACAATTGTGGAGAAAAATAAGTTCTGCAGTATATGGAAGAACAATTATAGTCCATTGGTGAAGGCAAGATTTGATGCACAAAATAAAGAAAGTGTAGAATGGCAAATGGTATGGAATGGTGACAATGGATGCGAAAATTAAAAAAAGAAGAAAACAGTATATAGTGGACTTGAAAGAACAAACATGCAGTTGTAGAAGTTGGCAATTATCAGGGAATCCTTGTCCACATGTCTGCTGTGCCATATGGCACAGTGGTGATGATCCATATGAGTATTTGCATTATTACCATAAAGACACATACATGAAAACATATAACTATGCTTTGCAGCCTATAAATGGACCACACGAATGGTTGAAATCCGAAATTGAACCTGTTCTTCCACCCTTTCTAGGAAGATGCCTAGAAGGCCAAAGAAAAATAGGAGGAAGGGAAATGATGAACTAAAGAAAAACTGGTCGAATAAGTAGGGTAGGGTTGGTAATGAGTTGTAGCATTTGTGGTCAAGAAGGGCATAACAAGCAGGGCTATCCTAAAAAAAAATCAGGAGGACATGTTAGTTTCATTTCTTCACCCATCATATTACCTAAGATAACATAGTTAAGTTTTGCTAAGCTGAGTTCTATATGTTTTGTGGTCCAAAGGAGTAAGGCTGCTGGAAATAAGACTGTGCAAGCATCAATTTTAAGATCGGTAAGTTAAGAAGTTGTTTTTTCTTTTGAGTAGCATCAAGAATAGTAAGTTTTATCCTGAGTTCTTATGTTATTTCTGCAGAGACCTAAAGCTGCTGGAAGTAGACCGAATACAAGGTCAAGTTCAACAACTTTAGTGCGCAAGGGAAAGGGAACAATAGATGTTCAAAAAGGAAAAGCAAAAGCTACAGAAGTAGCTGTACATAAAGGAAAGGAGAAGATAGAAGAATCTGTTGGAAGACCACTAAGGAATATGAAGCCTTCAATTAAGGGATTGGCTTATACACAAATCTAAAAACTGGAGAGCAAATATTTTATGTAAGTTAAAAATTTATGCAAGTCTCATTACTTTCATTAATTTTGTTAGTCTTCAAATAAATTGAAATATTCTGTTTGTTTTATAGTCTGGCTTGACAAAAGGAATTCACATGACATCTAGACATGGAGGATTTTCAACATCTATAGGGGAGTCTTCTGTCAACTTAACATCACAAAATAAGAAAAGGAAGCCTGTTAAAGATCCTATTAGTACACAAGAATTAGTAACTCGGAAGTAGAAGAAGAAATGAGTTTGTTCTAGTAAAAAAATTGTCTTTTTGCTGAAGTCACTTTTTGGACTTTTCACATGTTGTGTGACTTTGTTGGAATAAATTGATTGATATAGAAAATTGTTAAATCATGTTGCATTCACTTTTTTGTAAATGTTCGTGACTTTGTTGGAAGAAATTAGTTGATATAGAAAATTGTTCAATCAGGTTGCAATCACTTTTTTGTAAATGTCTGGTCAAAATCTATGCTATAAATTCATGTTCCCGTTTATCTCAATGGAATAAAATTTTCAATCCAAAGCATTTATTTTCTGCCATTCATTTTTATTTCGTAAAACAAAATAAGGATTCATTACATTAAGTAATTCTTCTTACACTAAGGCAATACCACCACACCTTGTCCACTGAAACCAAAATACAATCCTATAAAAATAGACAAAATACAACAACAAGACCAAATTAACATCTTATAAATTTATTTTTCCTTGTTCTTGGAAGATGCATTTTGCTTTAGCTTCTTATTTCTATTTTTTTATACATTCTATCTCAATTTTCAGCTTCTTCAGCTGTTTAATCATATTTTCTTCTTCAATAGCAACAGCTCTGTTTGACATGTCATCTTCAATATTACTCTGCATGCTGTTAATCTCAGACCTAATTCCATTGTTACTTTTACAACCTGACACACTTGCATCAATCCTGGCAGAATTGAAAAACTGACTTCTAAGTGTAGCATTCTCCTTTGCTAAATTTCTTTCACTATCTCGTAGTAACTAATTTGCTCGGTTACACATACGAGCATCATACCAGTGGAAAAATCCACATCCACTTACCTATAAATTCCAACAAAAGAATAAGAAGAAAATGGCCATCGAAACATTGAACAACCAAATTACTAAAATTTTGTTTCATTTTTTTTCTTTAAGTTTCCATCATCAAACTGAACCTTTACTGTTTGCAACAACCTTTTACAACAACTTACTAAAAAATTTGCAGATCAACTCTAAGGAAAACTAAACAACATACAAAATCTCCAAGCTAACATAACAATATTAAAATGTAACTCTATTTTTTCTTTCCAAAAATTTAAGAAAAATAAAAATAATTTCAATTTCTACAACCAATTAAACAAAATAACATTAAGCCATAAACAAACTACCTTGAAATCTTGACACCCATAAAATCTTCTACTAGGATTTAAATCACTCCACAATCCTTCTCTTAGTGCCAATTTCTTACAATAGCAAAATATTTTTTTCTCATCATACAAGTATTCCCTTTGTGACGAACTTACAAGGATCGAAGGCTGACGATTTTCCATACTTTTTCTTGGTTGGTGTTAATTCGGGTTTTAGGATTTCGAATCCAACTGAGAAAACTCTTGTTTTTTTATTTGAGTTTTTCTCTTTTAATCGAGTAGGTAAGGATTTGGGATTTAAGAATTTGATTTTCAGAGGGTAGAAAAGATCGGGTAAGGATTTGAGGTTTAATTTTCTTTTATATTAAATATTTTGGTTTTTTTAATTGCTAAAATTAATGAGATGCCATGTCATTAAAAATGCCCCTTTTATGTACACGCGGACTAACACGTGTATATAAATGATGATCCATTAGTCATTTAACGGGATTCATATGCATTCCGTTTAAATGAGGTTCAATTGGCGCAAAATCAAAGATCGAAGGTCATATTGACTCAATAAAAGGTTAGAGGCTGAAATGACTCAACTGATATTGATCGAGGGCTAAATTTGTCATTATGCCTTTTTTTCTTTTTTTTTCTCTATTTTATTGTTATTTGAGTTTTTTGGGCTTGTTTTATTTTCTTCTGTGCACCAATGCCAGAGGTTATGGGCTAGGCTTGCATTGATTAGGATTTAAAACAACTGAACAAAAAAAAAAGATTAGGATTTAAATTGCAATTGCAATCACGTTTTTGGTTGTGTCACATTTTCATCGTGGTTGGGACATAACAAAGATTATTACGGTCAACGCGGTTAGACTTGTTTAAGGGTCAAGCTACTCATCGAAATCTGAAGGCCCAGTCGATATTCGGGAGGATTTGAACAAAAATGTTAGGCCCGAAAAATGGATTTGGATAAAATTGAAAGCCCATTTTCTAAATGGGCCGGGCCTTGAGCAGTGAATTTGAAACCCGAGCTCGATTCGCCCCTAATATATAATATAATTATATATATATTATAATAATAGGTAAAACATTTTATTTTACTAGTTGATTGGTAACTGGCTAACTACTTGTTTGGGTAAAAACAACCCATTTCACCCGGTACAAAACCCGTTCTCCATTTCTCTAAATTCTCTCACCTCTCACCTCTCAATCACTAAACTCACTGTACCCTAAGTTCCTAACCCTAAATTCTCTCCCCTTTCAAACACCCAGCACTGCAGCCTCACTTCTCCTTTTCTCTAACACTAAAAAAACTCATTTCACTCTGTAGTCTCTTCCCCTCACACAATTTGCTTGGGTTTGCACACCTCTTTCCCTTGTTTGTGTAATTAGTTCCCTTTTTTTTTTTTTACTTATCGTGTGTTTGTTTGAATTTATTGATGATTCTTTTGCTTAGAATTTGTCGTGGATATTGTTTGTGTAACTTTGACCTTGAAAACATGTTCTAGCTAGCTTATGGTTGTGCTTCTCGCCACTTATTTACTGTTTTGAAATAGTAGAAGAGTCGCCTCGCTCTTAACCATTTTGTCCCCTATTTTTTTTTTATCTTATTGCTTGGAAATCGAGTAGCTTGAAGGCTTTGATGCAGGAGTACTCAAGAAAAATATCACTTTCTTTTAGTTCTCTCCCCTCCAAACAATAGTTAATTCTTTACCTTTTAATTTTGTAGGTATGTTCATTCTTCTTGTATTTTTTAAAAGCACAAAATTCTTGAGAGGTGCATGTCTTTAATGGATCCATTCCCTATTTGACTTGTGAAAGATATCTTGTGATTATTTTTTTGTGTGAATTATTTATGGATTTAGCCAAAACAAAAATATGAGAGAGAGACAGTTATGCTATGTGCTGCAAAGATTATTGATGGGTGATGTTTGAACTTCAATTATTTCAGTATTATTATGGATTAACAATGTTTTTATTAGTATAATGAGAGATCTTTTTACTTTATATATACTCTATTTGTTTCTTGGTTTCTTTCTTATTTAGTATAGTATGTTCTTGCGTTTTCTCTACAGCCAAACAATAGTAGCTGCCATATTCTTTACAATTATGTTACATTGGACTTTTCTAATTCTTCTGCTTTTCTGTGAAGTTTCAGAATTTAAAGACAAAGTTACCCTCCAATACTCCACAATTCTCACTCAGACAAATTTGGGCGGGTCTGGACTTGGGTACCCTTTTGGCAATTAGGGCCAGGCCTGATCACACAATGCTGCCCATATTTTGAGCCAGGCCGGGCTTAGGCATACAGAAACTCTGTTAATATCATGTGTGGGCTCGACCCGAACCCAGCCCGGCCCATGAACAAGTCTGATCGTGATCGTGATTTTTTAAAAAAAATTTTGAACAATTTGTTGTAAAATATAATAAGTATAATTAGAAAAACTTTTTCAATGATTTTAAAGTAGTTTATAGACATTATTCAGTTGTGAAATGCTCAATTTATTAAGTAAATTAATTATTTTATAAATTAATTGATTTAACATTTTTATCACAAAGTATCTTCAATTTATTATATAATGGATGAAAATTTTCATTGTTATTTAATTACACCAAAAATAATAATAAAAATTAATCCAATATCAAAAAAATTAACAACAATACAAATAATCTAATTTAATTATTTTTCATCTAAGTTATACAAAAAAATTCCCCCTTAAATTTTTATCAAATCCTTCCATATCAAATTTCTCTATCAAGAAATCTTAAATTTTTTCAATTTTAGTTTCCCTTCTCATAAAATTTGTAAAATAATTTTTAGGTTCTCCTAATGATTGAAAAGTTAATTCTTGACCATTTTAAAGATAATTTTAGTTCAACAAACCCGTATAAGGAGGAAATGGAACACATTTTCGATATGGTAGGGATAAGGGTATTAGAGAAAATGTGTACAACACTTGATAAAGAGTTTACAATTTTAGAGATTAGAGACGCTTTGAAGCAGATTTATCCGAGCAAGGCTCTGGGACATATGATATGACTTTTTTTTCTATCAGTGTTTCTGGAACATTGTAGGTGGAGATGTCAAGAAGGTAATTCTTGATTTTCTTAATAATGGTCCCCCAATGTCAAGAATAAATCATACTAATGTGGTCCTTATTCTTAAGGTATATTTGCCTAGTAGCGCTAAACATTTTCGACCTATTAGCTTATGTAATTTGATTTATTAGATAATCTCAAAGGTTTTAGCTAATAGATTGTAGAATGTTTTGTATGATGTGATCACTGAAAATTAGAGTGCCTTTCTGCCTGAGCGTATGAGTTTTGATAATGCTATGGTGGCTTTTGAGGCAATACATGCTATGTGAAATAGGACTGGCTTTTCGAGTCAAATGATGCTTAGATTGAATATGAGTAAGGCCTATAACAACGTTGAGTGGCAGTATTTGGAGGGGATGATGCGAAAAATGGGATTCTCTAATAAATAGGCTGCGTTGATTATGGCTTGTGTAAATTACATATTCGATAGTTATCAATGACAAACAATGTGGTACGATTATTTCGTTTAGAAGATTATGACAAAGGGATCCATTATCACCTTATCTTTTTCTCCTTTGTATGGAAGGTTTATCAACTCTTTTGAATAAAGAGAATAAAGATAGAAATATAAAAGGTATTGTAGTTGCTAGACAGGGACCATGTGTTTCTCATTTGTTTGTTTGTTTGTTTTTTTTTTTTTGTTTGTGTGCAAATGATAGCATTCTTTTCCTCAGATCATCTTCAAGGAAATGTCAAGAGGTAAACCTAGTGTAATTTTATATAAAATGGCATCGAGACAGAAGGTAAATGTCGACAAATTAGCTATTTTCTTTAGTACCAACACAAGGTCTGAAGTTAAGGCAAATATGGATGCTTAGGTATTCATAAACTTCCTGATAGAGAACATTATCTTGGGATGCCATTGATGTTTAGGAGAGCGAAGAGGTTTGAATTTCAATCTATTAAAGATCGTATATGGTCTAAAATTTGAGGGCTGAGAGGCAAAGTGCTATCACAAGCAGGCTGAGTGATAATGGTCCAATTAGTTGCACAAGTTATAACAATGTATTATATTTGTTGTTTTAAGCTGCCTAAGTCTTTCGTTCAGGAAATTGATTTTTGACTTGTAAATGAAATTGAAAAGTCTATGAAGGATATTTGGGATTTTGGAAGAGCAGCCCGTTTTAAATCACTTTAGGATTGGAGTAACTAGACTCTATATTACTTTTGAGGTTTTGGGTCCAATGCTGTTTCTAGGTCCAGTTATTTTTGGGTTATGAGCCCAATTCTATATTTTTTGGGCTTAGGATCTAATGAGAGTCGACCCACACTTATTATTATTATTTTATTTTTTGTATTTATTTTTGTTTCTTTTTCTATATTCTTTTCACTTATCTTTTTATTTATTCGTTCTTTATCTCATATTTTCTATTATGAAAATAAAAAAAAAAATCAAAAAAGGATAACAGTGGAAAAAATTAAAGATAAAATAAGAAAAATAAACGAACTAGATAGAATCAATAGAAAAAACATGGATTGGATTAAACAGAAGCAATATAAAACCTAGAGCCTAAAAAACTCCAAACTCTATCAATAATCTCCCATAAATAGTAACGACATCACCACACTTAGGGGGGAATTTGAAAAATAAAAAGTAGAACACGACAATCAATAGATAGCAAAACACACATATAAAAAACAATAAATTTTGTTCTGGCTTTTTTAGTTGAAAGTTTTAAGGGTTTTTGGTTCCGAAAATTTTGAGGTTTTTTGGGGTTGTGAAAAAGGGTTTTGGTTTTGGTTTGGAAGCTAGTTAAAAAAGAGATGAAACGCTTCGCGATTTTCTTGATGGCTGTGGCATGTTTGGACGACGATAGGCGGTGGATTAGGTGACAGAATGCTTAGGATTTTGGTTTTGATTTAGGGTTTTGCATAAGGTTTTAGAAGAAATTAGTTAAACAGAAAGAAAGATCTGTTTGAATAGAGTCAAAAAAGTTTATTTTTCATGGTGGTTGTAACGTTTTTGGACAACGGCAGGCGGTGGATTAGGTGGCGGAATGCTTAGGATTTTGGTTTTGATTTAGAGTTTTGCATAAGGTTTTAGGAGAAATTAGTTAAATAAAAAGAAAGATAGGTTTGAATAGAGTCAAACAAGTTTATTTTTCACGGTTTTAGGTCACCAACAACAGATGACGACGAAAGCGGCCTAATCTCATCGGATTTTGGGTTCATTAGAGGCAGTCGGTGGTGTTTGTATTTTTTTAGAGAGAGGCTAGAAAAAAGGTAAAGAGGAGAGAGAGATTAAAAAAATTCTTATATAACAACTCGGTTCGAGTCGTGCGGATCCGTGTGCTGGCCCGACCCTATATTGCTTTCCTTATTTTGTTTTATTATTTTGTTTTGTTTTGTTTTTTATTTAATTGTTTTTAATTAATTAATTAATTAAATTTTATTGTTTTATTTATTTATTTTCTTGATTTGTTTTTTTATTTGATTTATTTATTTATCATGATTAATTGCTAATTCATTTATTTGATTGATTATTTTATTTTGTATAAATTATTTTATTGTTTATATAACATATTTTGTATCCATAATTCGTCTGTTTATGTCATGTAATAAAGATATTTTGGAAATTAAAAATTTAAAACAAGAAAAAATCAACTTGCATAATGTACTTCACTCTTACATAAATAACAATTAATGAAATCAAGAAATAAATTGAGATCTTTTCAATGATGAAATTCTAAGGGAATTGTAATGAGATAGTTTCCTAAAAAATTTCTAGACGATAATTTTTTTTTTCTTCTAAATTTTACCAACTTGATAGAGGGTTTAGAAAAAAATTCAATATTAAGGATCGATATTTATTTTCAAATCTAAAATAAAAATTAAACAATTTAAATTAAATAAATACGACGACGAATCCTCTTCAGGATAAAGAATGGTTTTTCTTGAATACTTTCGAGGTGAGGGAATATTTGAACAATCTCTCCAGAATGGTGAAAAAAACTTAAAATGTTTCCAATATTTAAATACTTGAGTAATAATAAAATTAAGACTGAATGAGATAAGTTAATTAAGACCATTTTAGCATTACATAAGACTAATTAGATACTGTCCTTAGGATAGGTGTTGCGGGAGTATTAATCCTTCCCCTCTCGTAACCGAACTCCCGAACTAGTTCTGGAAAACGTAAACCAGAACCTATTCTTCTTAGGGTGTCTTAGTCGAGTTTAGAATTACTTTGAAAATAATAGATTCACATAGGTGTTTAATCACACATAATAAAAAAATAAATATTAGTGACGACTCCTTTTTATATCTAGCGATCAAATTTTCGAATTTACACATTAAGACATAATTATTTAAATGATAATATTTTGCAAACTAATTATCATAAATTCGTTATAAAAAATAAAACTTAACTTTTTTATTATTTCCCAATTCCTATATATTTGAAAATATGTATAGATTCATATGTTAGATATTGAAGAAAGTAGTTAAGATTGAATAAATCAATCAATCAATCTCTCTCTCTCTTTTTTTTTTTTTCTTTCTTTTTTATTAATTTGGGATTGAATCTTTCTTTACTTATTTAGTATTTGACTCCCTCAACTTCAAAATCTTGACTTCATCCCTATGGTATCAATTGCATTAATTAAGTAATATAATTTATAAACACTTGCTAAGGGTCAATTAGGAGACCAACAAATGAAATATTGGAAGTCATGCATGCATTTTATGTTCACTTGAGATTAGATATGAATAATAAAAAGAATAATAAAGTCCCAAAGACCAAAAAGGTTAGGTGATCCGCGTAGTAAAAATAAGAGTTCAGTTCATTGTATTAGACGACTGAGACTGGGAGGAGACTTAACCATTATTGTTAGAAGATGAACGTAGACAAAAGTATAATTAAAAACAATAGCTCAACATGGCAAATTGTTATTAAAATAAGAAAAAAAAAAAAAAAAAAAAACAAAGCATTGATTAATTTGGTTTAAATTGAATTCAGTGTTGAATTTGTCAGAGTCGTTCAAAGTTATCCGATATGTTTGCTTGTTTCATGGATATATATTTATATTACACGTGCGGCTTTGCTTTTTTCTTGCTTTTTTTTTTAAAGTTATTTATGAGTTGTCGCGATTTAATTTTTTTTTCTTTTGTCTAAATACGGTTTAGTTCATTGTTCATAAATATTAAAATATTAAAAAACATATATTAATATTTTTATATTTTTATAATTAAATTTAAATAAAAAAATATTTTTTATTAGATGAACAGTAATTTGGTTAGGCCGAGTCGATCCGAAGTGAAAAAAAAAAAAAAATTTTGTTATGGGTCTAGCCTATCAAGTCGAACGAGTAGCTCGGTTCTTGGATAAGTTTATAATCTTCTCCTTAATCCCTAGCTTAGTTCCTAGAAGCTGCCAACTTTGAAAAGGAAAGGGATTGTACTCATTTGGTGATGGATATTCAAGAATACAATTGCAAACTCTACCATTGTCAACAGGAAGGTTCCGTAAACTGGACGGCTAAGGAAGGTTCCTTTCCCTGACCAAAATTGTGGGAGGCTGTTAAACTTAACTTTAAACTAGTTTTTGGCCCGATGCACAATTTTTTAATATTTATAACAATATTAAATTGATCTATTGTTTTGCTATAGTTTCTTTTATTCAAAATTTTATTATTTAACAATAAATGTTTTTTTGTTTATTTTGTTTGTTTATCTCATTAAGATCAAATTTTTATACTTTTGTTATTCTTTTTTAGGCAAAAAGTATTGAAAATTTGATAAAATTGAAGATATCATAAAAAATTAAATTCATAATTTGTCTCTCTCAAAAAAAAAAAATATATAGTTTGTAGTAATTATATCAAGTAATTTCAAGTTGATTTAATCATCAAATAATGTCAAACTTATTAAAAATTCCAATTGCTTCACTTTTCCTCTAATAGTTTTATTGTTGAGTTTTAAGAGTCGTTATGAATTTCAAATTTAATAATATTTTTTGAATAAAAATATAATTTAACTTATTTATGGTTCAATAAACTAAATTTGTACACTTGTTGAATTTTTTTGGGTAAGTATACATGTTGATTTGAATTTAAAGATTTCATTTATATAAATATATCCAACCAAAGTCTTAGATGACAAATGCTTAAATCTCGGCTTCAAAAATTTGTCCAACTTAAGCACGAAATTTTGTATTTGTCAAGAATTTGAAAAATCTGCTCTTTTGTCACAATTATGTATAAAAACAAAAATAAATATTAATTTATAAAATTAATTCTATTTAAGTCCAAGAAAGCTTTTAATTTTTTTCCACTGATTTGGTCATGGATATTCAAGAATACAAAAAGAAAACTTCTTCCTACAAGCATAAAATTGCAAACTCTACCATTGTCAACAAGAAGGTTCCGTAAACTGGATGGCTAAGAAAGGTTCCGTAAAGGCGTAAACTGCCCAAAATAGTGGGAGGCTGCGAAACTTAACTTTAAATGATCAGTTCCTTGTACCTTAATTTTCACTTGCTTATAGTAATAATTAATTATGATAAACATGATTAGTATTTACTTGTTAGCATGAAATTGACAGGTTTTGGCACCCAACTCAACTTCCTCATGTCAAAATAATTTCTCTCAAATAACAATAGGAATTAATTACAAATAATCTGATAGGTTATTGCCATTTGCAATGTCAGTAGCAGGAAATTTTGTATGTCAGTAAATTATTGCCATTTCTAATAATCTAGGGCATTCTTTCTAATTATTTATACATGTTGTTGCTCACTGTGAACTCATGTAAGACGAACTTACATATATTTTTGTTGAGTTTTTTTGTGGAGTCTGTTTTTTATTTTTATTTTTGTTTTTGGCTTAATTTTAGGGATATTTTTAGGGTTTCATCGCTTCGCTTATAAAAACATGTAATAGTTGCCGCATATGTATCATTGTTCTTCCTGAAAATAGTGAAAATCTCTACAGCTCCGTGAATGTAGACACAATTGATCAAACCATGTAAATTCATGTTTCTTGATTTCTTTCTTACTGTCTTCTCTATTATTATTATTATTGTGACCCTACAATTAATATCAGAGCCAGATTCTTGATTCAGTGGGAGCGATGGCAAGAGAATAATTAAAAGTTTCTGGAATTGAGAAGTTTGATGACACATATTTCGGGTATTGGAGGATGCAGATTGAGGACTATCTCTATCTTTTTTTTGGATAAGTAAGTGTTTTACTTATCCAGAAAGCAGTTAAACTGCTACATCCAACATCATGTGCAACATGTACTTAAAGCTATACATACTTAAACAATACTTGAACAAAACTTAAGACCACTAATCAATCAGGGAACAATAGCAACATACTTCAGCAATACTTAAAGCTATTCCAGAATGGATAAAGATCCTAGGAAAAAAGAGACAGTCCCCAATCTGCATCCAATCTTCGGTTCACTTGATCAGGACTAATGTTCTTGAGCCCCAACAATCGCATTCTGATGATCTCTTTTATCTGCTCAATGATGGCTCCTTGTGTGGATTGAAGGCGATTAAAACACCTATTATTTCTCTCCCTCCAGATCGAGTAAAGAAAGGCACTCCATGATAAACGCAAAATAACAGAAATGAGAGTTTTTCCTCTGATTCTGTTTACTGCCCATTGCAGCTCTGCTTGCCAGCTCCTTATGCTTCTATGAAGTTGACATAAGCATAGTATATGCCCCCAGATTTCCTTTGAATAGTCACATTCAAAAAATATATGATTCCGGGTTTCTTGCTCAGTTTGACATAGCTCACATTTGCCATCCACCTCCATGCCCCATGACATCAATCTGTTCTTTGTAGGCAGTTTGTCCAATATAGCCATCCAAGCTACCAGTGCATGTTTAGGAATATGAAATGGAAACCAGATCAGTTTATCCCACTCCACCTTGTCCTGCCTGGGCCTGAGATCATTCCAGACTTTAGCCACCATAAATCTGTTCCCAGGGAACTTCCAAGTTAGAGCACCATTCTGGTTGGAGGTGAACCTCAAAGCCAAAGCCCTCAGCTGAAGCATTTTACGCCATGTCCAGCTGCTTCCTGGGGAAGGTTGAACCTGCCACACTGTTCTTCCTTTCAGCACATAGGCATGAAGCCAGGCAATCCACAATGAACCTGCCTGAGAGAGAAGTGCCCATAGGTGCTGAATAATGCAAGCCTTATTCCATATTCCCAAGTCTTTTAATCCAAGACCCCCCTCTGACTTTGGACAGCAAATGGAACTCCATTTGACTCTTGCTCCCTTAGCTGAGTCATCTCTTCCTTTCCAGAAGAACCTGCTGCATAATTGATTAATTCTTTTAAGAACAGCCTTAGGCAAAACAAAGTGCCTGCACCAGAAATTGGACACATTAAAAAGAACAGATTGAATGAGCTGAAGCCTTCCTGCATAGGATAACATGCGTGCTGCCCAGCCATTGATTCTCTGAGTAATTCTATCGATCAAAGGAGAACAATCCTTTTCAGAGAGTCTTCTTGTGACCAAAGGGACCCCAAGGTACCTAACAGGTAGTTTGCCAAGTTTAAACCCTGTCAACTCTTGCATCTCAAGTAGAGTGGTCCTACTAACACCAGAGGAGAAGACTTCACTCTTGGAAGGGTTTAATTGCAAACCAGAAATGGTATAAAAGTAATGGAGAATACCCTGTATGCCCACAACAGAATCCAAGTTACCCTTTGCAAAAATCAGCAGATCATCTGCAAAGCACAGGTGAGTAAGCTTGATTCTGTGACATTTAGGATGGTAGCTGTAAACTCCATGAAGAGCCCCTGCATCCAGAAGTCTGGATAAAACATTCATAGCAATGACAAAAAGATAAGGAGAAAGAGGGTCTCCCTGCCTTAACCCCTTTGCTCCTTCAAAGTACCCTACTAATCCTCCATTAAGAGAAATTGAGAACTTTGGGGAAGTGATGCATGCCTTGATCCATCCTATGAACTTATCAGGCAATCCATAAACTGATAAAACAGTGAGAATGAAGTCCCAATTTAATGAATCAAAAGCTTTTTGGAGATCAATCTTCATTGCAAAACGGGGGGATAAGGTTTCTCTTCCATACCCTTTGACCAGTTCCTGAGCCATGAGAATATTATCTGAGATGCTTCTCCCTGGTATGAAGGCACTCTGATTGCTGGAGATCATAGTAGGAAGGAGTGGAGTGAGCCTGGCAGTGATGATCCTGGTAATACATTTATAAATGACAGAGCAGTATGAAATAGGCCTGAAGTCCTTCATATGATTAGGATTCTGGAATTTTGGGACAAGAGCAATACATGTAGAGTTAAAGACTGATATCCTGCTCCCTGATTGAAAGAAGGATAAGATTGCTGCAGTGACATCCTCTTCCACAATAGGCCAAGCAGTTTTAAAAAACTGTGCAGTGTATCCATCTGGCCCTGGGGCTTTGTCCCCATTCTGCTCAAACATGGCTCTTTTCACCTCCTCTTTTGTAACAGCCTTAGCTAAATTGTCCTTAGCTTCAGCAGGCAAGGCAGGCTGAATAAGTTCAGTAAGAAGCTCCCTAGGGCAGTCTGTGACCTGTTTGTCCTCAGTCCCAATCAACTTCTGAAAGAACCTTACAGGCTCCTTTGAGATTTGGCCAAAATCTTCCAACTTCCTTCCCTCATCATCATAGAGGACTCTGATGGATTGCTTGCTATGCTTTGCTGACACCATTTTATGGAAATAATGAGTGTTCTGATCCCCCTCCTGCAGCCATTTTATCCTTGATTTCTGCCTGTAATAACTTTCCTCAGCCTTTTGGAGTTCCATCAATTCTGCATAGAGTCTTCTTTCTGTTTCAACAAGAGTATTAGATGGCCTTTGATGCAGGTTGATCATCTGCATGCTCTCCAATTCTTGCCTTTTATCTTGAACCTTCCCTGAAATGTTGCCATATATGGCCAGGTTAAATGCCCTCAGTACTGCCTTTAATCTCTTCAATTTGTGGAATAGAGTGGTCATAGGATTGCCAATGAAAGGCTCTTGCCAAGAGTTTTCCACAATGTTCAGGAACTCTGGATTCCTAGTCCAGAAATTAAAAAACCTAAATGGCTTTGGGGGAGAATGAGCAGTCAAGTTCATCTTTATGTATGCTAGGCAGTGATCAGAAACCATTGGAGCCAAAAACTCAACAAATGAGTGAGCAAACTGTGTATGCCAGCAATCATTCACCAAAACCCTATCAAGCTTTTTAGCCAAGTAAGCATCAGTTTGGTGGTTGGACCAAGTGAATGCTGGTCCAGTACTGGTATGATCAAACACTGATAGCTGTGTCAAGCAGTCCTGAAAATCCTTCATATCAGAGGTAAGCATGTAGGAGCCATTGAAATCTGAGCTTTCCTGTGGTCTTGCTATAACATTGAAATCTCCAGCCAAAAGCCAATGAGAGCCATCAATTCTGCCTTGAATGTCCTGAAGATGGTGCCAAAGCCTTCTTCTACTTATGCCTTCATTGCTTCCATAAATTGCTGTAATGTAGAACCTGGTAGAATTATAAGTGGTGCAGCATGTAATGCTCTGATCAGATGTTGCAATAAGATCAACCTGCATCTGATTTCTCCATAGGAACCATATTCTCCCATTATAAGCTTCTAAGTAGTTGTGATGTAGCTTCCATCCCTGAAAGAGCCTATCTACTATAGCTGGCATGTTTTGTTGTTTCACTCTTGTTTCCAGTAAGCAAACAAGGTCTGCCTTCAGGCATTTATTCTCTGTATAATACTTTTCTGCTTTTGAGGGTTGTTTAGCCCCCTAGTATTCCACACTATAAAATTCATGAAAGTTGAGGGGGGTCACTCCAGAGGCAGGTAAAACTGCCTTACCTCTTTTCCCCTTGTCAATGGGCCCTTTCTTCTTATTCTTCAAGGCTTTCATCAAGTCTGCAACTCCTGCTGCTGCTGCCCTTTGCTTCTTAGGAGAGTTTGGAAGGATTTCCACCACTTGTTCCTCCTCTCTCCATTGCTCAGAGTCACTAGTTCGTCCAGGGTCTACATTTGTCCTCTCTGAGTCACTCAGGATGTCAAATCTGTTTTGGGAACCAGCTAATACTGACTTCTTGCTTTTCTGTATGCTTCTGCTTCCTCTCCCTTTACTGCCCTCATGAACTTCTGTTTCCTTCATACTTACCTCTTTCTGTTCTTGAGCCATAGGCAGGGCACTGCTTTCAACTTCTACGCTGCTTGTAGCCTGTGCATCATGTTTTGACAGTTCTGCTTTAGGCCCCTCCTTTGGAATCCAAACTTTGGTAGCCCCTACAGGCTGTTTGGTGCAATTTCTGTCTGTATGCCCAAACAAATTGCAATGCTTGCATTTTGGAGGGTACCAAGGGATATCCACAACAACATTTGCAATAGTGCCATCACATAACTCAACATTAATACATTTTGGGATGGGGACATCCACTGCAATCTCCACACATACCTTTGCATAGGCCAATCTCTGTTGGCTAGCAGTGATTCTATCCATATACAATGGAGTTCCTAGGGCACTAGCAATATAGCTGAGGCCACGTCTGGTGTACAATTCCAGAGGAACTCCTCCCAAATGGATCCAAACAGGTAATTTCTTCAAATTAAACTCTAATGATTTCATACCTGGCTCCCATTTTCTCAGAATGAGTGGCTTATTCTGAATGTGCCAAGGTCCCTGCTCAAGAACCCATTCTCTGGTGTCAGCATTCGGAAATTGAACTAGGTATAAGTTCAGGCCAGCAGATTTGATCACCACTGCTCCATTCTTTCCCCATAACATGTTGGCAAATCTATCGGAAGAAGCTTCATCTTACGTTGCTCGGGGAGAAGCCCAAAAATATGCTAGTTTCATATTTGAGGCTTCTTGATAGGCAGGTTTTGCGTGTTTTTCGGTTAACCTTGTTAAGATCAGTTGCCCACACTGTGGTCAAGGAAAATACCACGGTAAAATTGATGGCGGCCTTATCTGGGATGTATGAGAAGCCGTCAACAAATAATAAAGTGCATATGATGAAGAAGTTGTTCAATCTATGTGTAGAGTAGCTTTGTGAAGAAGTATATTGCTGAGAACTGATTTCGTAGTAGCTAGATGGTGTTGGACCTAATCCGAGACCTCGACCTCTCCATGTCTTTCTTTCCCAGCAACTTTAGTGAAAATTAGTTTTTCTACATCATGAATATATATATATATATATTTTTTTGATAAGCCAAATTTTATTCAACAAAAAGAGCAGAATAACACATCAGGGTTCACCATAATACAAGAAATGACACCAGATAAATAGTAACAGCGAAACAGCTAACCCCATCAAACGAAAATGATATTAGCTGGAGCATAAGCTACCCTTTACCACCATCCCATAAAGTCCGCTTCTCTGGTAACACTAGCTTTTGCGTGGGCATCAACCCTACCATTGGCTTCTCTGAATATTTTGCAAAACTAAACTTTTGATATAATGGTGCAGAGATTGTCAATTTAATTAAACACGTACCACAGTCTCCAGATCCTTGACTCTTTATTGATGATCCAATTCACTGCATTCAAAGAGTCGGATTCAATAATAAGTCTCCATTTTTTGTATTTCTGAGAACTTGCAAAAAACTCCAATGCAACTTTAATGGCCAGCAGCTCAGCCATATCCAGATCAGCGATACCTAGTGGGCATGAGAACATTCCTAAAATTTTGGCATCAGAGTCTTTTAGAACCCCTCCACAACCAGCTGGCCCCGGTTTTCCTCTAGCAGCACCATCTACATTGAACTTTAATGAACCAACATCAAGCGGAACCCACACATTGATTCTCCTTCCCAACTTTAAATTTGGAGTATGACAACAATCAATAGGATTGGACCACTACGGGTTCAGAGAAGTCCACCACATCTTTAATTGCCTTTATCCACAATGAAGAGAGAAGCTTCACCAAGAATAGAAGCTCTTCCACATTTAATTTTTTGATATTGAAAACAGACTCGTTTCTCATCAGCCAAATAGACCACGTCGTTGCAGAGCGCGCAGCCAGCCACCATACTTTCAAAACACCCAGAAACGGGGATTCAAAGCATTGAAGAAGAAAAGACTTGAAAGAGAGGGGTAAACACCCTTGAATCTTCCACCAGGATAGAAATCCATACAAGAATTTAGACATCCAAATACAAGAGAAAAAAAAACATGATTCTCATCTTTTTCTACCAGAGAGAACCAGGGGCAGGAATATTGATTCACATCAAGATGCACTCTGTTTTTCAAGAAAGTTTTGGTTGGTAATCAGTCTAGGATAAGAAGCTAAAGAAAACCCTGAACTTTAGGCTGTATCTTAAACTTCCATAGTCGACAAAATTCAGGCTGAAGGATTGACTCATAGGAATTCTCAAGCAACTACGTCATTTTTTTAACAGAAAACCTACCTTCTTTGTCTGCTTCCCAAATGATGATATCATTTTTTGATGTGATTAAGGAAAAACCTTGAACTATATTAGCTAACTCACCCAATCGATCCATCTCCCTATCAAGCAACAGTCTATTGAAGAAACTCCTCCATCCATCATGCGAGAACAATCCATTTATGGAGTAGTCGTAAACTTTTGCATCTTTATCAATTGCAAGTCGAAAAAGTCTTGATAAAACCACTCGAAGAGGATTTTCCCCACACCATTTGTCATGCCAAAACAATACGTCTTTACCATTGCCAATCAACCAGCGGCAGCCCTCAAATCCAACAAGGTCTTTTGCTGCTTCATCTTCAACTAAACTTAGAATCTCTCTCCACACAATTGACTTCTTTTTGAGATTACCTCGGTGAGGCAACCACTCCATTATGTTGGACCCATATTTTTTAAGCAACACCTTTCTCCAAAGTGAATTCGGCTCCGTCGCATATCTCCACCATCATTTTGCCAATAATGCCACATTTTTCCTCTTCAAATAACAAATTCCCAATCCACCACATAACTTAGGCTTACACACTATCTTCCAGTTGACCTTAGCCAATTTGCATTTATCACCAAACCCTCCCCATAAAAAAGATCATCTTAGCTAGTCAATTTTCTTTAATACACTGGATGGAGCTTTAAAAAGTGACATATAAAACATAAGAAGTCTAGATAATACTGAATTGATGAGAGTTATTAGAGCACCGAAAGATAAATATTTCTTCTTCCAATTTGCCAATTTGTCTTGAGTTTTTCTGATCACAGGCTCCCACGTGATTATTCTTCTCGGATTCGCACCCAATGAGAAACCAAGATATCGAAACGGAAGAACACCTGTCTTGCAGTGATATAGCTTTGCTAAAGAAATCAACTTCTGATTGATTCCATCAACATAATATAAAAAAGATTTATTAAAATTTATTTTGAGTCCAGAGCTTACCTCGAAACAGTTAAGGATCCTTTTAACACTGTGCACGACATCCTCCTTTGCTTCCAAGAACAGTACTGTATCATTAGCAAACTGAAGGTGAGATATCGACAGCTTTGAAGAGAAAACGGGTACTCCAGTGATGACCTAAACCCTAAACCCTAAACCCTGAAGTTTTTGTTCTCCGTCTTAACCAGGAGTAAATGAATAGCTTCTGTGATTAGAATAAAAAGGAAAGGAGATAACCGATCCCCTTGCCTTAAACCTTTTTTCAATAAGAATTCCCTAGTCGATGCTTCATTTACCAGTATAGACACCTGTGCCGTGGACACACACTCCATAATCCATCCACGCCACTTACGTCCAAATCCTATTGCCTCCATCACCTTATTAAGAAAACCACAGTTAACTCGGTCATAAGCCTTCTCAAAATCCAATTTCAAAATCAGACCTTTATGTTTCCCTTTTCCTATCCTAAGGGCATTAATTATCTAATTAGCTAGAAGGACCCCATCTAAAATTTGTCTTCCTCCAACGAAAGCCAATTGTGCATCACTAACCAACTTTCCAATCACCGCTTTAAGCCTACAAGTCAGAACCTTCAAGATAATCTTGTACATCGAATTAATAAGGCTAATAGGTCTATAGTCTCCCAACTCCCCAGGACTATCAACCTTTGGAACAAGAACTATAAAAGAAGAGTTATACCCTTTCTCCAACTTCCCCGTACTATGGAATTCATTCAACACCTTCATCAAATCCTCTTTAATAAAATGCCATGTTTTTAAAAAAAAAAAAATCAGGTTAAAACCATTCGAGCCTGGAGCCTTGGAGCCGTCACAATCCCAAACAGCACCTCTGAGCTCCTCTATGGAAAAAGGGCCTCTAACATATTGACATCCATGTTCGACAATTGTTTAAAGTGGAGGTCGACCCAAATCTGATTGTCCCATTCCACCTCAGCAAAATGACTTCTAAAGTGTTCAAAAATGAAATTCTTTACTATAATTGGATTTTCCACCCACTCTCCATTAATCTCCATACCTTGAATAGAATTTCTCCATGATCGTATTTTCACACTATTATGAAAAAAATTAGTATTCTTGTCACCTTCTTTAAGCCACTGAATTCTTGATGTTTTTTTTCATATAGCTTCCTTCAACTTAGTGCTTCCCATAACTCTTGAATAGCCTTACTTTTTTCATTAGTACAGGAACCTCCCACATTGCTGATGCTATCAAGTTTGTCTACCTTCACTTCTAATCTTTGAACCTTTTCATCAATATTGCCAAACACCTTTTTATTCCATATCTTCAAAAAACTTTTTGCCTTGCTTAGTTGTACTTTAACACAAAACCCAGCAGATCCGCTTGCCTCCAATTGTTTCCATGTTGATTATAATTCTTTCAAGACATCATTATTATGAAGCCAACAATCGAACACCTTGAAAGGCTTTGGACCCCAATCCACATGTCCAGCAGATAGTAATAAAGCACAATGATCCAACACCGAGCGTTTCAAACATCATTGATTAATGTCCTTAAAGATGACTCCCCATTCTTCTGTAATAAGAAATCTATCTAGTCTACTACACTTGTAACAATTATCATACCAAGTGAACTTTTTACCCAGTAAAGGGAGATCGATGAAATCCCCTTTGTCAATAAACTCATTAAATTGCTGATTCCCATAACCCTCATGTATACACCCTTGTCTCTCCTCAGGAAATCTGACCGAATTGAAGTCTCTAGCTATACACCAGGCTCTCGGTAATCCTTTTTAAGATTTAAAATGGCATCCCATAGGACAGTTCTATCTGCAACATCTCCTGGAGCATACACGTTTCCTATAACGCTTTCAAAATCCCATCTGATCCATTTCCCTTTAATCATCAAAAAATTGTTCATAGTCTCACTTTTTTCCATTTTGAAACACCCTTTATCCCAGATTGCCATTAATCCCCCAGAAGCTCTTACTGATGCTGAGAAAACCTATTCATAATTGCTACTGCCCCATATTTTCAAAATATTTGCTTCTTCTATTTTCTCCATTTCTGTCTCTTGGATCAAAACCATATCCACCTTCAATAATCTGCTCATATTCTTAAGCATTTGTATCTTTATAGAGTTCCCTAATCCTCTAATATTCCAACAAAGAATCCTCATCTCCTAGATAAATATTACCCACCCTCTCCACACAAATACAATGATTTTTACCTGGAGTGATGTCTTACTGCCCTCAATATCTTTCTTCAATCTCTTTCAACCATTCAACTACCGTAGCATCATCACAATCTGCTGTGAAACCCCTTAGCTTTCTCAACTGCCATGTCTGTTGTGCTTCCTCCGTTAGGAGCCGCCTCTTATTTCTGAAGTCCCCATCCAAAAAGAATTCGTTTGCATATTTGCCATTAGCACTCAATTCTTTATTTTCTCTCCTTTTTTGAACTTGTCTCTTCCTTCTTTTCTTTTTCATTTTCTTCTCCACCTCCCCCAAAAATGTATCTTCCAGATCCTCCACATATCTTATTTTTCTAAGTTAATTTCTAGGTGCCCAAACTGAATTTGGTTCATAAGAATAATGACCTGCCTCTTCTAGCCCGTCTGATTGTGCTGTTTCATTTATAGGCCCCTCCCAATTATCACATGAAGGCCTCCCATACACATTTAGGCCCAAAGGCCCCTTCTTGTTTCTGTCCATGCACCCTTCATCTTATTTTGAATTTCCTTTATAATCATATTCTCTTTCCACCATATACTCTTATCAAGGACTTTATCAGACAACTCACTTAAGATTGAGTCATTAAATGCTCCTGCTACCAAACCCATATATTCATTCTTAGAGGTGGCAATTGGGCGGGTTCGGGCGGGTTCGGATCGGGTTCATTCGGGTTCGGGTTTATTCGGGTTCGGGCTCATTCGGGTTCGGGCTCATTCGGGTTCGGGCTCATTCGGGTTCGGGTCCATCCGGGTTCGGGCTCATTCGGGTTCGGGTCCATTCGGGTTCGGGCTCATTCGGGTTCGGACTCATTCGGGTTCGGGCCCATTCGGGTTCGGGCCCATTCGGGTTCGGGCCCATTCGGGTTCGGGCCCATTCGGGTTCTGGCTCATTCGGGTTCGGGCCCATTCGGGTTCGGGTTCGGGTTCGGTCTGGGTTCGGGTTCGATCTGGGTACGGGTATGTTTTACATTATTTTATTTTATATTAGATGTAATCATTTTTACGTAATTTAAATATTTATATCTAAAAACAAATTATTAATTTATTATTATTATTATTTTTATTTTTATTTTTATACTTTTGCTATTATATGATATTTTTAATTATATTTATTTTTTAAAATTAATATTTGTTAGCACCAAAAGAATAAGAAATTAATTTGTTATATAAAATCAAAATTTGAAATAATTTATTATAAAAAATATGATATATTATAAATTAATATATTGATATTTAAAATAATTGATTTGATGAGCTCGAATTTCAAAATATAAATACATTATAATTTATATTCACTATAAAATAAAAAACTTTTAAAAATAAATCCTGGCCTTCATCTATTCGTTTATATACTTATAAAATGCAAAAAATTTATGCTTATAGTCAAGATATATATATATATATCGAGTACTTATATTTTTTTCATCAGTATAAAGTACAAATTATAAAGTAGTACTAAAAAATATAATTTATATTTAAATTATACGTAATAAATATATAATTAATATGATTATTTATTAATATATAATAAATATATCCAAAACCAAAAGGTCATAAAACCCAAAACCCCATTAAATCCACCCGCTAAAATAAAATCACATGAAAGCCATAATCCAATTAAACTCACCCTAACCTAACCGCATAAGTATAACTAGAGCTGCTTATGGGCCGGGCCGGGCCGCGGCCCAGTTTTTTTTTTTTTTTTCTCTGCCCAGGCCTGGCCCTGGGTCGGCCCGGTCCGCCCGTTTAGGCCCGAAACACTGTTCATTGGAATAAAAAAATAATTTTTTTATTTTTTTATAATTAAAATTAAATAAAATAATATTATAATAAAAATTACTGTTCCGGGCCGGGCCGGCCCGGAACACAAAATATCCTGCCCAGGCCCGGCCCGTGAGCAGGTCTAAGTATAACCCAAAAGGCCAAAATAATTGAATTATTGTCAATTTTTTTACCCTTATAGATTAATTGAATTATTGTCAAATTTTTTTTCACATCTTTAAAATTTTCAAGAATTTAAAATATTTAGATTGTAAATTCATCATGATATGAGACGTTAAAGTTATAACTTATAAGTACAAAATATAATTTACTTTTTGATAAAATTATTATTTCATCATATATATATAATATATTAAATTTTAAATTTTAATTAAATTATTAAAAAAAATTAGAATAAAATTAATAATTAAAGTTATTGCTTTGTAAAAAAAAATAATTGCAATTTGTTTATTTTTTATTTTTAGTATTAAATTCGGGTTCGGGCCGGTCTCGGGTTCGGGTCCATTCGGGTTCGGGCTCATTCGGGTTCGGGCTCATTCGGGTTCGGGCCCATTCGGGTTCGGGTCCATTCGGGTTCGGGTCCATTCGGGTTCGGGTCCATTCGGGTTCGGGCCCATTCGGGTTCGGGTCCATTCGGGTTCGGGCCCATTCGGGTTCGGGCTTTTTCGGGTTCGGGTTTTTGACTTTTTGGTCAAATCGGGTTTGGACGGGTTCGGGTTCGGGTTTTCCTGAACGGGTTTTCGGGTTCGGGTTCATTTTACCACCTCTATTCATTCTCGTAGACAAACCCTGTTTCTTCCACTATCTCGATATTTTCAATAGATCTCGAGGAATACTCTCCTCTTTGGTTGTAGACAGCATTCTTCTGTTGGGGTAGGGACTGTTCATCTCCCAGATAATCATCTTCACCAACATACTCCTCTGGATGGCATTTCCCACAACTGATATTGGTAGTGATTTCCGTTATTATAGACTCTGAGACTCTCACAAGATAGGTTCTTCCCCTACAATCCACTTCAATGACTTCATCAATTGAGTTGAGATACTCAGTCACAATAGATAAAACTCCTCTTGTAAAATCACCATTTTTATTATGATGATCTTCAACGCTTAGCAGTTTGCCCCATAAACAGGCTATGCTGTTGAACGACAGTTTATTCCAAGTATGGAATAGAAGCCCAAAACAACTAATCCATGCAACTCTGGATCTAACTTCAAAATCTGGAGACCATGGTTTTATGTCAATAAACCACTATTTTAGCCATTCTAGTTAGATTGTTTCATGGCTAGCAATGTTTCCTCATCAGAAGCTTCGATCAGAAACTCCACTGCTAATAATTTTTTTGCACTAACATTGTAGACCTCTTGGGATGAGAAATATTCTTGTAGCCACTCCACGCTATAATATCCTTTAGCCTTTCCCACTACACAGAGTTCTAAACTATGCAGGACTTCATTTCTACTACTACTGTCGCATGACGTATTTTTTGTTGTCTCAGCCACTCTGTCATTAACTGCAACAGCCTTTATCCTTGAGGCATCACCTTTTTTATTCAATTCCACTTCCTGATTTAACAGCACTTGTTTGAAGGATTTCTGACATTTATTTACTTCACTTCCCCCACCTTCCCCCTCTATCGCACCATTTCTGACTTGTTCATTTTCATTTTTTCACGCATCCCCTGGTCCGACTCTTCTCCAATAAGATGATCTGTTGTTGAATCTTGACAAGTTTACTCCAATTTTAAAGTCCAGTAACCAGGTCCCGTTTAGTCTCCTCACTGGGCCTGCATCCCTCCGATCAGCGAACCTAACAAATTCGAATTTTCTACCTCTAACACTTTTCTTCTTTGATTTAAAAACATCCACCACCTTACCATGATGTTGAAAGATTCTTAATAACCATCTCCAATGGATAGAGAGAGGGAGGTTATTAACAAACACCGAATAAATGGTCATTCTTCAACCCTTAATAGTGAACGAACTCTTCGACAATTTTGGCCTGTTATGGGGCTAAATTTGCTTAAAACATCTCAAACACCAAGTTTACGTCACAAAAGCAATTATCACAATAAATTTAGCATTTGAGAAATTATAATATAAAAGGATCGAGTTAATCATATGCATAAAGTGCAGTGAATGAATTATTAGACAGTTTTTTCCTATTACAGCATCAAATGTATTTAACACTAAAATAATAATAAATTATGAACGAAAATTACTTTTTCATTAGCTTTTCTGACAAAAGTTTTAAAAATATATATATTTTTTTCATTAGATAAAATGTATTTAAATACTTTTTTAAGTACTTATCTAATGAAAAATTATTTTGATCCAACACAAACTTATCTAATGAAAAAGTATTAAAAAACACTTTAAACTGTCTTTTGGCAGTTGTTGAAGGGGTATGGGCAGCACAAATGAAACATGTGCAAGTATTCACTAAACTGCCTTAGGCAGTTATCATATTTTGTCTTGGGTCAGATACCACCCATAATGGGCGGACAGGACTCCAAACTCCAACACTATGCAAAATATCCCAATTTGAGGATAATTTTTAAAGTAAGATATAAATATAAAATAATATAAATACAACACGAATACATGAATCTAATTTATTATATGTACATTATATGTAAAAAAAATAAGATGCATATCAAAATTTAATTCATTTAGATTATATTGATTGTAAACACCTAATTTTGTCTAGACCCCCTAAAAGGTACATTTTTCCTACAAAACTTGATTTTCTAAATTCATTACCATGGTTTAGTGACTTAACATTTGGGTTCGGTGAAGTGGGTGTGTCATTTTTGATACTTCGGATTAAAAATTCAAAGTTAACCAGAAAGTCAAAGTCAAAGGTCAAAAAGTCAACTTTGGAAAATCAAGATTAAAAAAGAAATTTAGGTGTTAAAGAAGTAATCTTGATGTTTTTGAAGTCAATTTTGAACATTGAAGTGATAAAATCAAATGGAAGTGAAGTGAACAAAAATGGTGAAAAATGCAAGGTGGTATCGACCAAGGTGAGAAAAGCAAGGGAGAGAGCCCATTTTTTTTATCCAAGTGAATGACAATTCTTGATAAAAATATGAAAGTATATTTTTCAAAATGGATGACAATTTTTGGTGAAAATATGGGAAGCTCATTTTTGCTTAAGTAGTGGCAATTTTGGTGGAAACATGGAAGCCCATTGCTCCTGACCAAGAAGAAAAATATGAGTAGGATCAAGAGCCCAACCTTAAGAAGTCCATGTAGATTTTTGTTGTTGAGAGGCCCAACCTTAGGAAGTCCATTTAGATTTTTGTTGTTGGGAGGCCCAAACTTAGGATCAATGTAGGAAAATAGGGGTGAGTTTAGAATTAAGTGAAAATTGTAGGAGCATGGTGTAAATAAGTGAGGTATTTTGGTAATTAAAAATGATGAGTAAAAAGTGTCCTTAGAGGGGCTAAATGGTATGTTGGTAAATAAATGGATAGCAATAAAGGACATGAGTCACCTTATTTAGTACATGAGTTGGCATTTTTGGCCAATGGGAGCCATTCTTGGAAAAGGATCATTGGCTAAAGCATGTGATGTTGCCAAGTGGCCAAGAAAAAGAAGACACTAGAATATTCAAGACCATTTTCAGTCAAGAGAGAGGAGAGAAGGATAAAGATGATCAAATGGCATAGGTGTAAACAGGTGGATAGTTGTCAAGAGTAAAGGACATGAGTTATCTTATTTAGTACATGAGTTGGCAATTTTGGCCAATGGAGAGCAGTCTTGGTGATTAAGTAGGAATGTCATTGGCTAGCCAATGAATGGTGTTTTAATGTGTAAGGATTAAACCTCATTTGCTAGGCAACATGATGAAGCCAAATAGCTAAAAACAAGGGATGAAGGTAGGGGACGAGAAGCAAGTTTCGGCCAAGCTAGTATTAGGCCTAAAGGAGATATTTTTTTCAACTATTCACTCTTCATTTGAGAGCACACGGCAGTAGCTAAAATCACCAAAGGATAAAAAAAAAATGAAGAGAGAAAAAGGAGGAAAAAGGAGAAGGTTGAGAGGTCTTTAGTGAAGCTTACCTAGGTAGCTTCCTTTTCTTTGCTTGTTCTTGGTTTTTCTATTCATTTCATGTTCTTTTCTTCTTCTTTTATGTATGATTTTCATTTCCTTTTCTTCAAAACAAAAGGTTTCAAAAGGGTTTTCAAATGAGTTCTTCTCTTCCTCTTCTCTTTTTCAAGAAAACAAAGTTTTCACAATTTTTTTCTCCTTGTTTGCAAGTTGGCCGAAACTTGGCATGATTTTTAGTGATATTTCTTTTGTTGTTTCATGCTTCATCTTTGATATTTAATGCTTGTTGGTCTATTGGATTATTTTATTCCATTTTCTCCTTGTTTTCTTCTTCAAAGGTTATGAGCTTGATGATCTTGGTTTACACCAAGTGATGGTTAGGCCGGATTAACATCCAAGTGGCCAACCTTGATCCAACCTTTATTTTTGTTGTTTATCTATGTTTTTTTCTTATATATTGTCATCTTCATGTGCATATCTTGCTGCTTATGAGTTGATTGTGGAGCATTCTCTTTCTTACATATTTATTTTCTATTCGAAAAGAATGATTATAAGCTTGATGATCTTGGTTTCTATCAAGTGATGGTTAAGATGGATTTCCATCCAAGAGGCTAGCTTTGAGCCAATCATTTTTGCTTACTGTAAATCATGTTTTCAAACCATTTCCAGCATGATTTTGGTTAGATCAACAAATGTTCTATAGCCAAAATCTTGATTTCAAACTAGTTGAAAAAGCACTATTTAAAGGTTGGAGTTGCTGATTTCGAGTAATATTTTTCCTATGCATTTTTGTCCAAATAAAAAACTGTTTTAACCGCATTCGATATATCCTTATATGAGTCCATGGTTAAAATTTCAGATTTTTTTTTTAATTTTTTTAAGGGTTAAAACAATAGTCTAGTAAAACCGGCTTTTTGAAGTTTAAAACAAGTTTTTAAACTAGCGAAGGTTTCGATTTTTTTACATAAAGAGGCAGGGGCCGGCCGAGACCCTTAGGTACTGTTTAGAGGTTGTTTTCATGGTATTTAAAGCTTGAAAATAGTTTTTAAGAAAGTCGGGTCATGGGTAGATAAAATGAGCTTAAAAAAGAGCAAAAACTAGGATTTCCACACTAAGACCATTCGATCACTTTAGCCTTTCCTTCAAAAATTACATCATTTTTAAACTTGTTTTGGCTTTCAAAATGTTTCCATTCAAGGCTCCTCTAGAGGAATTCGGATGTCAAACAATGGCATTCGGATATCCTCTTAACCCGAGCAAAAATCTATGCTCGAAATCTTTATATTTTAAAATCCAATTAGACCTAACAATTTCGGACACGAAACGAATATGAAAAATAACTAAAACACGAAAAAATAAAACTAACACAACACAAATGCAAGAATGTGTCAAAATCTGTCAACACGACAAAAAAAAAATAAATAACGGGACACAAAATTGAGAGTTATTTGAATAGTGCTAATTAGACCTGACAATTTTAGACCCGACACGAACACGAAAAAATAACAAAAATACAATACAACACGAAATAATAACACTAACACAACATGAATGTGTCAAAATTTATATATATGTAATACCATTTGTCTCAACCTAAAAAAATAACAAGTCTCATCTCAAAACTTATATATTCGTTAAGCGTGACATAAAAAAAAAACCGAGAAAAGTCGACTTAATTCCTCTTGAAAAATGAAGGTTTTGAAAATGACCTTGAAAAAGACATGGAGTCACCACCAATCTTTTTTGGCTAGGTGTGATTGGCCACCTATTAAAACCGATTTTGTAAAACATTTTAAAATTAATTAAAATATTTTTTAAAACCAATTTCAAGTTCGCGTTTTAAACCAGAGAAATCAAAGAAGCGGGTTCGGGACTCGATTACGTGTGAGGAAGGATTAGCACCCCCACGACGCCCGTATAAAATGGTACCTTATTAATCATGTGTTATCTCAAGTCTCGATAAAATTCGATTTTAAATTTGGTATTTTAAATTAATTCTCAATTTAAAGAAAAATAATTCCATTTTTAATTGAAAATGATCCGGAATTTATTAATTCAAAATTTTTCTATATTCCCCAACAAACGTGGCAAAATATAGAAATTTTTATTAATTTGGAAATTTTTTTGAATCTTTCTCGTTTTAAAGAAGATATTCCGTTATTAATGATAATTGATGATATCCTCCCCAGCAAACCCGGCAGAGAACTTATAAATTATTTTAACTCGGGAATATCTTTATTTTATTGAAAATCATTATTTTTTTTTCAAAACATTTAAAAAAATATGAATATGAATATGTGTGACATAGTGTAATCTAAATGACATGAAATAATCTAAATAAAATGATGTAACCTAAGTGTCATAATATATTCTAAATGAAATGAATAGAACCTAAGTGAAATAACATATTCTAAATGAAATGAATAACCTAGGTGACATAATAGATTCTAAATGAAATGAATAACCTAAGTGACATAATATATTTTAAATGAAATGACTAACCTAAGTGTCATAATATATTCTAAATGAAATGAATATAACCTATGTGACATAATATATTCTGAATGAAATGAATAACCTAGGTGACATAATATATTCTAAATGAAATGAATTATTTTAACTCAGGGATATCTTTATTTTATTGAAAATCATTATCTTTTTCAAAACATTTTAAAAAAAATGAATATGAATATGTGTGACATAGTATAATCTAAATGACATGAAATAATCTAAATGAAATGATGTAACCTAAGTGTCATAATATATTCTAAATGAAATGAATAGAACCTAAGTGACATAACATATTCTAAATGAAATGAATAACCTAGGTAACATAATATATTTTAAATGAAATGAATAACCTAAGTGACATAATATATTTTAAATGAAATGACTAACCTAAGTGTCATAATATATTCTAAATGAAATGAATATAACCTATGTGACATAATATATTCTAAATGAAATGAATAACCTAGGTGACATAATATATTCTAAATGAAATGAATAACCTAGGTGACATGAAATGATATAAAACATAAAATAATATTGTCATGAAATATGTATGAAAATAAAAATAATAATGCATGAACATAGTAAATGCTAAATGATGTGACAAAAATAAATGACTAAATAAAAAGCATAGGATAGCATGAAATATTCAAAACCATATAACAAACAATATAACATCATAAAATGCAAATCAAAATAATAATAATACCATAGAAAATATCATAGCAAAAATCACATATTAAATAAAATGCATGAACATGGAAAATGCAATGCATGAAAGTGTATTTTTTCCTTTAATTAAGAAAATCCGTATATCTAAAAAGATATTTAGCTACCTTAGGAAAAGACATCAAATTAAATTTTCTAAAAAAAAAAAAACTTTGTGATTGTTTGATAACAATTTTGAAAATATTGGATGAAAATTAATTCATGACCGAATTCCCTTTTAAAAATGGCTCTAATTTTCTAAGTTTAAAATCCAGGACTTGACCACCCTTAACCCGAGGTTTATAAAATTATTTTTAAAGTTTAAAATAGTCTAAAAACCAAACTAAGACAGTAGCTAAAGTTCCTAACCAACCCCTATAAAATGTCTTAACCAAATCCAACAATTGTTTTTCTTTTGAATTCAAATCTGACTCTACTGTCCAGTTTTAAATCACGATTATTTTACCTATTTTTAAAATTTCAAAAAAAATCTAAAAAAATACTGGAGACTTAAAACATTTAAAAATACACAATAAAAAATTGGCTTAATTTTATGATTAAAGATGACTTCCCAAACAAATCGGTAAAGTCCGAGTACTGGGTGAAAAACTGTTTTACCAAAACACATTTTTTTGCCTTTGATAAAATCATTTAAAAATCAAAATAAAAAATGTTGGAGACTCTCCTAAAGACCTAAAAACAGTAGCTAATACTTATAAAAAGACAAAAATTGGCTAATCACAAAGGTAGAATAATCAATTTGACAACTCTTTAGTTTTCCACAAGTATGCTCAAGTGGGCATGACTTTGAGTCATTGATTGGCCTAAGTCATAAACCATGTGGCATGACATGAAATGCATGAAAATACAGCAAATTGAATGCATGATTTAAAACCTAAATGACATGAAAAATGCATGGCAATACAAAATAACCTAATGCCTAGCATGAGTTTGCATGGCAATAAATGTAATCCTAACCTAAGTATGCATGAGATGCATAATAATGCAAATGAGACTTAGACCTAAAGTGACATGAAATGCATGGCAATACAAAGTGACCTAAGACCTAAATAGCATAGCAAATGCATGGCAATACCAATATGATTTAGGACCTTATATGCATGGGAATATGCATGGCAATACAAAGATGGCCTAGACCTAAAATGTGATAAGAATGCATGAAAATATCATGAACATATAATGACCAATCAAATCTAATACTAATGCATGAACAAACAGCAACTAATACACAATCTCAAGGCATATAATGCAAAACATGGTACCTAAACAAAATGCAAATGCACACATAAAGCAAGGAGTACATGAAGAGGTCGAAAGGCCATTAATTCTATATGGAGAAATGTAGCAAGGCATTAACACAAACACATGGAAAACTAAATAAAAACACACAATATTATGGCATGAAATGCAAACCTGTCACCTAAATAAGATGAAAATGCACATGCAAAGCATAGGAAATAGAGGAGGCCGAATGGTCACATGGTATTCTAACATGGCATTTTCACAAACACATGGCATGGTTTAGAACTAAGCTACCACAATCAAGCTAATCTAACACAAGAAAGCTAACCTACCACAACAAATCAAATGAGTAAAATCAAACACAAAGTCATTTAACAAAACCCAACCATTCGGCCAACATGAAAGAAATAGAGAAAAACTTGCTTTCTTGATTTCTTTTAAAAACAAAGTAGAAGCTCCTTAGAACTTATTTTAAAAACAAATTTATTTCAGAAAAGAGAATAAAATAACAATCAAAATAGCAAGATCATGTCAACAAAGTATGAAAAAACCGTGAAATAACATAGCTACCTTGCTCTAGCTTTCCAAATCAAGAAGAAGCAAGCCAAAACCTTTCTTTTCCTTCTCTTTTTTTCTCCTCTCTTTTTCCTCTCTTTTTTCTCTCTTTTTCTCCTTCGATACTGCCTCTTTTCAACCTTTCAAGCTTAAAAAAAAAAAAATGAAATCAGCCCCCTCCAATAGCTTGGCCGAATGGCCTTAGAAAGGTGTAGTAGGTTCTAGAATTTTTCCTACCAATTTTCATCCAATGGTCTTTGATCAAAGATGCTTTCTATGTAGAAATCCCACTATTAGATTGGAATAATCAGCCCCTAAATATATGATGTCATGAAGATGATGTCATATATAGGATCATAAATATGACATCATCCCTCTCCAACCATTGGTCCATGTGTTGCAAATTCAAAGGCTTGATCACAAAAATAACTATCTTCCTCTTCTCTCTTGACCCTTAGATGAAATGGCACAACAAAATCAATCTCCATCATGGGCTTGGCTGATTGCCCTCTTAAAATCCAGCCCAATTCCATTGCAAGAATGGCCCTTTTCAGTTTCTTCGATAAAATGACCTTTTTGACCCCCGAACCTAAATAAATAGCAAATGGACTCCAAATTCAAATTTTATTTTTTCAATAATTCCAAAATAATAAAAAATTAAATTCTGAAAGTTTTCAAAATTTTCCGATTCCATTTGCTATTTTTTTGGATTTTTTCTTCCAAATTGCCCTTTTGTGTACCCCGAACTTTTACCATTTTTTAAACGAGTTCCGAATCTAGATTTTTCCTCACCAATCTCTTCCAAATAAATTAAAAGTGTGATCTGGAAGTTTTCATAATTTTTGGAGCTCATTTGCTATTTTTTCGGGATTTATGTCAATCTCTTCCAAATAATTTAAGAATGAGATCTACAAATTTTCAGAATTTTTGGAACTCATTTGCTATTTTTCCGGGATTTATCTTTTTGAATTTCTACATAATGGGCCCGGAATTTGGCCATTTTGCAAACGAACTCTGAATCCAGATTTTCTTTCGCCAATCTCTCCAAAATGATTTAAGAATGAGATCTGCAAATTTTGGTAATTTTGGAGCTCATTTGCTATTTTCCCAAATTTTCCAATTTTGCCCTTTTGCCTCTGAAGCTCGATTTTGCTCAAAACAAGTCCGATTTTTAGATTTTCTTTTTCTAGGCCTTTGTCACATATTGAATTGGAGTTGGTCCGAAAACGCCCAATTTTTACGATCAAATTCTCCTCTGATTTGATTTTTCCTTTTTTACTATCGGGAATTTCCTCGTTTTTCCGTTTTTCCTCCAATCGGCTCTTTTCTCGAAATTTCTTCAAACTGAGCCTTGGGCTATCCTTGTTTAATCACTCCTCATCAATTAGGGGCTTTAGTTTTACCGAATCGGACCATTTCTACAATTTTCCCCAATTTCACCAAAATCCACTAAAAACCCTAATTTTCGGTTTTCTTCCAGATTGACTTTTCCTTCAATTTTTCTTCCAAGTAGACTTTCCAATACCCGTAGTCAATGCTTATCTTGGAACCTTCAATTCTAACCAATTTGATCATTTAAGCATTTTTCTCCAAATTTCCGAACTAGGGTTTTTTTTCTATTGAATCTCCGTAACCCAACTTCCGAACTCCATATCTTTCAATGTAGACCTCAGATTATCAAAATTCCTTCACCATTTTACAATTGAACTTCAAATCTTGATTTTGAAAGTGGGTTGACTTTTTTAGTAGTTGACTTTTTAAGGTTGACTTTTTCGGGGTTGACTTTTTCAAGTTTGACTTTTTATGCTTGCCTTCTTAGACTAAGTCTCGGAGTACCACCTGTAGGATGAGAAAAGCCTTTTTGCATTCTGAAACATCACTTTAGGAAGAAAACATATCTGATTTAGTGGTCGGGACAAAATTAGGTGTCTACACCCTTAATATTATAACACAAAAAAATAACATAAAACAACACGTGATAATTATAAAAAAAAAATTAAAAAAAAAAAAGAAAAAAGAAATTAGAGTTGCTTAACACGTAGCAAGCAATGACCCTCAATTGAGGGAGCAATTGCTCCATCAATTGAGGGGATTACTTTTATTTCTTTTATATAGTCATATAGATGAGTAAGTAATCAATGTCATCACTTAGGAGATTTATATTTACTTTATGTATCCATCATAAACCCCTAAAAATAGTTAAATTATTCATGTTATATAGCAAGATAAAAAATTTAAACAAATGTAAGGTATCTTTAAAAGCAAGATTTTTTTCGTTAAGCAATTTGATCTCGATTCGACATTGCAACATGATGGAACTTGAATCACTCATTTCAATTTGTCAAGACATCAACATTAGTTTTTTGCAAGATTTAAAATATTTATGGTAATAGACATACTAAGTAAGATTTCACAAAAAAATAACTATAAGTCATATATATTGCCACAACTGAATTAATTATACGAACAAACATTTGATAAAGCTTTTGTTCAATTTGAGTATAGTAAAGTATATTTTTTTATGTCTAATTTTTTATAAAACCTTGAACTAAAAATCATTAACATAAACCACAACTCAAATACCTTAAAATTACAAACTACTCTATCCAAGTACCTTTGACATTTAATGCACAAAACAATTTGCAGCTATGTACGTAAAATTATAATTAGATGTACATGTATCATAAATACATGTACATTCAACAAAAATATATGTATATTTTACCAACAACACCCAATTATAAGTTAGAATACAATTAAGCACTTACGTGTTTTTGCTTCTTAAAATGAATAAGATATTAAATATATTGATTGATAGGAGATAAAAAAGGTATTAAATATATAAATTTTAATAATTTTAGTTTTTGACACATGCAAACATAGTTCTTGAGGTGTTTATGAGGTACAAGTATTTATAGATGGACCCTAAACCCTTAACTTAATCTTTCAATACTATAATTATATGTACATTTTACCAACAATAATCCATCGTAACTCACTTTATGACAACTAAATTACATGTTCCTTCTCTTGAAGTCAACAAGGTATTAAATATATATTAAAAGATAGTAGAGAAAAATTATTAAATATATAAATTTTAGTAGAGAAAAATCAAATTATTAAAATTATTAAATATATATTAAAACAATTTGAATTTTTTGACACAAGTAAACCTAGTTCTTTAATTGAATATAAATACCAATATTTATAAAGGGATCCTAAACCTTAAATCCTAAATCCTTTAGCTTAATCTTTCACTATAACTATATTTACATTTTACCAATATTAACACATCATAACTCACTCTTTGACAACTAGATTACGTGTTCCTCCTTCAAGTAAACAATGTATTAAATATATATTAAAATATAAGAGAGAAAATTTATTAAATATATAAATTTTAATAATTTGATTTTTTTGACATAAGCAAACCTAATTCTTTACTTGACTATGAGCTACAAGTATTTATAAAGGGACCCTAAGAGAAAGGATTGTATACGGTTACTTAAAGTCAGCATATATCATTTTCATACAAATCATGTCACGTAATCAAAAATTTAAAAATAGTCAACTATTTATTACAAGATTCATTAATGAATTGTTATAATAAATATTTATGATTTAATTATTATATGTAATGTGTAATAAATACTTGATTTTTTTTTTTAAAATTTGATTGCATGGCACGATTTGAATGAAAGAAATATATACTGACATGAAATAACTATTTCATATAATCCTTTCTGGTTGTCATAAGTAGTCTTACTGACATGAGGGGCATATATAGGTTTTAGTCAATACATGAAATGCATTCAGAAACTGAAATATATTGGATTGGTCAATTCTGCAATTGCTGTTTCTCCCTCTTTTATAAATAGAAGAAGATGTTCTTACCAAATTTGAGAGATCATGCACATGGTACTTGCAAATTGTCAGATCATTGTGAGCACATCCTTAATGTTCCTTAAATTTTTCACTTTTTAGATCTGCCAGATAGTGTTAAGGGTGTAACATGTGTAGAAGAGATGCATGAGAGTGCACCATGGTGCAAACAATGTACATAAATACTTGATTGCAATTAAAAATCTCGATTGCGATCAATTTGGCGCAGGTAAGCCTTGAAATTACGATCAAATCGAAATCCACGAGCTTTTTCCTGCAACAAGGTAAATTAAAATCTTTATTATCAAATGAGAGTACGTTTAATCTTATTTCCCTACATGAAGTATTTTAAGCCACATCAATCATCTGAATGCTTAGTTGGCCAAAATTGTCACTTGACAACTGAATTTTTTTAGGGTTCTTTGTTTTATTTTTTATTTTTTGCTTCAATCTTTCCTTTTCTTCATTCTGTTTCATTGACTGGCCGCTGTCAAAGGAAATTAGCCATGCTGAGCTAAACAATGGATTTCACCTTTTTTATTTTGGGTCTGAACAATCATATCCATTATGTGGCTTTTGTCTCTTTCTATTTCTAGTGATCTACAAACTGTGAATTTGTATTGCAATTTGCATTTGGGGTTAATGAGATTTTAGAGTTAAGACAGCGACACCATCATCCGTTCATTCCTTCTTTTCGTAGCATCAATCACTTTGGCTTTTTTGGCCATAACAACCATTAAAGCCACGGTGATGATAGGTTACTTAGAACCATGCTTAGGCTCTCTCTAAAAGCATATATTTACAATTGGAGGCTTGATTTCTCCAAAAGTTTTTATAACTCAAACTGCATTGACAACTAGTATAGAGATAAATCTAGTGATCATTTAATTAAGATGGACTTTTCCACCCAAAAAAATACATGAAAGATGGTTTGCAAATTGCAAGCCAATCAATCAATTTCTAAAACCGAATGTACGCTTCAGTTTCAAAATTCAATTGATTGAACAATGAGCTGTACCCACAACACCCAGTTCCAACACTTTTAGAGAGACAATTTATCATATGAGATCATGCATCTTACAACTTTGATTGAAAAAAGATGTAGGCTTTAATGTGAAACAAAGATCCATTTTTCTAGTTTATTTATAAACCATGAATGAGAATTTTGAGAATTATTTTTAAAAAAGACATTCCTTAGTTGCAGAGAGAAAGAGGATGAAAAGACTTTAAGAAAGAGATGATGATGTGGCTTAAAATGTGGTTCGGAATACCTCATTTGAAAAAATTAGATTAAAAGTACTTTTATTTTAAAATAAAGATTTCAATTTACCTTGATTTAGGAAAAAACTCCGAAATCCACAATATCAAAACTGGGCCTTAGTAATAAATCCAAGCCATCACTTCATTACTCCATGGGTTGGACTTGGAAGGGGCTAATGGGTAAGGATTAAAGTACTTTATACAAAAGTCAGTAACCTAGTAGGGAAGGAGAAAAAACATCATAAAACCCTGATTTCTGGCGTTTTCATCACTCACAAAAGAAAGCAGATTTTCACTTTCTACATAGCAAATTACTAAATTGAAAAGAAAAATGTATTTCCGTGGCTTCACTCTCCTCAGTGTCTTCACCATTGTTCTCTTCACACTCTTCTCATCTGTTCCTCAGGTACATCATTGAACCCTGATCAATCTTGTTTGTTTCCCTAGAAGAAAAAAAAAAGATCAGAAAGGGAAGTGAAGAAAAGAAAACAATGAAGATTAATTAGTGGATAATATAAAGAAAACCCATTTTGTGAGTGCAGGCATATGGAGCAGGAAACTCTGAAGATCGGAGCTTTAAACCTTCTTCACCATTTTCACAAGCTCTTGAGACTCTACAGAAACAAATTGGGCAAGTTTTTTTATTTTCTTTTTCCTTTAAGTGTCCCTTTACTTTAGATCATCAACTCCCTTTTGATGAATTATTCCGTGAATGATAGTTATTTTGCTTCTGTATAATACCTGTTTAGTACTGAAAAATAGAAAGAAAACCCAGAAACTGAAATGAAAAAAACGAACCGTTTAGGTTTGTAAAGCAAATAAAATCAATAAAGAAATTTTGGAACCTTTTCTCTCATAAAGATTTTTTTCCCGTTAATTTAAAGTAATAACCTTTCACTTCTTTAGTTATGGAAGCATGGGGTTGCAGAGGAACTAATCAATAAATTTAATATCTAAATTATTTTGTTTATCTATTACTTGGATTTTCTTATTATGACACACAAATGAGGCTTCTTGCTTATTTGAAACCCACTTTCAGTTATACTTTTAAGAGCATTGGTCTGCTCCGGCGAGCCATGACCCATGCCTCCTTTTCTGAGGAGAACAACAAGGCATTAAGCATTCTGGGCACCCATGTAATTGAGACATCAGCTTCGCTCCGTTCCCTTGAAAAAGATATTGATATGTCTTCAAAAGAACTCAGCAAGCTCATTTTGGAGATTTCCAATGTGGAATCTTCCTGTGCTGTTGATGGGGCACGATTGGGCCTGCAAAAAGTGGTTCGAGTTTCTCCAAAGACTGATCCTTCAAGCCCAACCATAGTTTGCGTTGCATTTCGAGCAGTATTTGGTGCTATTGCTGTTGATTCTGGGAACACTGATGAAGCTGCACAAATCTTCTGGAGCGTTCATAATGGTAAGGTTGGAAGAGCTGTTTCGTTGTAATTTAGGTTCTGTTATTTGCTGTTAAAATGTATTGTAGATGGTTTGTGTTTGTTCAGCGTTTCATATATTATGGTATTAACAGTTTGTAAGTTGCTTGTGCTTTTTTACAGTATGTTAAATTTAATGTGGTTGGTGAACAAACTTAACCTGCAGTGATACCTTTAGTGAATATTAAGAGTACATGTTGTCTATGTTACTTGGATTCGGGTGTGAGTTTTGGATACAGATATGTGTCTGACACGGATATGTTCAATTTTTTAAAATTTTTTCATGTATTTGGAGAGTCATATCTTCATACCCATGTCCGGATATGTATCGCAGACGGGTGTCAGAGACAAATACTTCAAAAAAAAAAAAAAATTGAAGAATAGAAGCAACATAACATGTTGCCATTTCAGTGTGTAACTTCATGGTGTTTTTAATCTCTGTTGCAATATACCCTGTAATTCTTGAGAGATGCAGATATCTTCTGGGCTTTAGGGAATTATAAATGTTTATTGCTATTAAGGCTTGGGAATTTCAAAACAATATTTGGAGAAAAGCTGCCAAAAAGGAGTCAAGAGGAGACTTTGTTGTCTCTAAGTTACTACTTCTAATAGGGGAGTGTTCAAGTGTCGAATACGTATTCGATATGGACATAGCGAAATACGTGTCGAACATGTGAAGACACGTCAAAAAAATAAAAATAAAATCGAATACGGTCAAACATGGTCAATACATGGTTAGATATGTCTGAACACGGTTGGACATGTTCGGATATACGTTGAAGGTTTTATTTTTGTATTTTTCTTTCAAATATGAAATCAACAATGAACAATTTGGTTTTAATGGACTTTTTAAAATTCAAGTTTTTAAATTCAAAAATAATTTTAAAAAATTAAAAAGTTATTTGCATATTAATATTTAATTAAAAAGTATCAATTTTATATTTTTATTATACATTATATTATTATATAAAAAATATTTTTTTATTGCAGTGTTTGGTCGTTGTCTTGCCGTAAAATTTTGTGTCGTTTTGTTCGTATCGTGTCTATATTTCGTGTTCCTGCCACTTTTTAGCTCTGTTGCCGAAACCATTGTGATTATAACACCTTATTAGTTACATTTGTTGTGGTATATTAGACACGATAAAATGCTTGGATTGGAGGATGTTAAAAATGCTCGGTATTTCGCTTTAAGTCATTAAGTCCTATCATGACCAATCTAGGTGATTTTTTCACAATGCTTGTTTCTTGGATAAGTGTTTTCATCATGTTATATTTACTGAAGGACTTGGTCAGTCCAGTGGTCTTCAATCTTTTCTGTTAATAAGGTTCAATGCACTTATTAGCTATGTTAAATGGATTCAAGTGTGAGTGTCGGATACGGATATATATTCGAAACGGGTATTTTCCTTTTTTTAAAAAGTTTTTTCATGTATTTAGAGGGGTCTTGGAGGATCATACCCCTATACTCATATCCGAATATGTGTTGGACACGAATACTTCATGAAAAATGAAGAGTCGGAGCAACATAGCTTATCAGGACTATCAACAAACTTGGGTATTTACAGTTCATGAGTGGGGTTTTAGGCTTGCCTAGATCTATGTTACTTGAACTCAGGTGTGAGTGTCGGATTGGGCTGTGTCCGATCCGGATATATTCAATTTTTTTTTCAAGATTTTCATGTATTTGGAGGGTTCTTAGAGAATCATTTTCTTATACTCATGTTTGGATATGCGTTAGACACGGATATTAAAAAAATGAAGAGTCGGTACAACATAGATTTGGATTGCCTGATATGTGCATTCATGATCATTTCTTTAAAAGTACTCTGAAGAATCTAAACTCTTACAGATTATTTTTACTCGTTCAATCGTTGAATTTGAATTCAGACTTAGGAGTGGATAGATTCAGGTGCCAGAATGGATGGGGTGGTTGCAAGGTGAGGTGCCTATTCACTTTGAAATCAAGAAGTTCATTCGGTTTTATCAATGTCATATACCGGGTAAGAGTGAGGGGCCACAATGTCTCAATAATATATTTCCTAATTAGATGCACAAGATAAAAGCTGTTTCCAGATTATGATATTTGCTTGTGCCTGTGGAAATTTCTAAACAGTGTAAAACCTAGTGTATGAAATAGCCGTCTTTGTTTCTATATTACTCGAACTCTGATGTGAGTATCGGATACGGGTATGTGTCTGATATGGGTATATTCAATTTTTTTAAAGTTTTAACATGTATTTAGAGGGTCTTTGAAAGATCATATCTTCACATTCATCTCCAAATATGTGTCGAACACGAGTGTTAGATACAAATATTTCAAAATAAAAAATAAAAAAATAAGAGCAGCATAGCTTTGTTTTGCATTCATAGTTCAAACTCACTTTATTGTGTGAGTAACTGAGAAAAAGCATAGATTAGTCATCTCATCTGGCCAACCTTTTCTGAAAAGTGCATTAATTGTTGTAAGGACCATAGAAACAGGGAAGCAAATATAGAAGTATTGAAGAATATTCAGCTCAATCTTTGTGCCTGATTTGGGTTGTCTATGAAACTTGGACAGTTTTTATGCCAACTTGCATAGCTGTCTTATTTTAGTTTCTCTGAAGAATGAGGTCGTAGAGAAAATTAACTGATGTCATATGGATATGTGAATGATAGGCAGTCCCTCTATGCACAAACGAGTATACAAATAGTCAAACATTCCTTTGTCTTCAAAGCTGATGAGTAGAGTAGCAGCTAACTTCTCTTGGTTAGTGATTTTATATTTTGTTGTTGCAATGGATTGTATAGAGGTGGCAATTGGTCGGTCGCATTTGGGAAAAGATTATTTTGAGTCAGATTAGATCGTAGAAAATTCAAGTCATTTTGAGTTCAGATTTTTCAAATTTGACACTTGGATTATTCAGATTCATGTCATTTTAGTTTAAATTGTTGAGTTTTAAAATCAAATCAGTTTAATTTCGGATAATATTTAAAAACTAAATCGGAGGTTGAATTGGTAAGGTTTTCGATTCAATTGGTCGATTCAATTAAATGAGAATTTTGTTGTCCGAAACTTGATTTTTAGTATTAAATGCAGTAAACATTTAACCAAAACATACGCTTGGCTTAAGTAATTAACCTGAAAGGATAGAGGTTTAAATTCTACTATCCATATAAAAAAAATACTTAAAATCAATTCAATATCAAACTAGTTCGGTCTAACCCAATTAAATCGGTGTTTGACTGGTTCGATATTTTTTTCCGATTCTTTATGTGTTAAATGGATCGGACATGTCATTGATTCTCAATTTAATCGATTTGATTGATTGGTTCAGTCTTATTTTTCAACACTAATTTCGGGTCATATTCGAGTTAATCTTTTGAATTATTTGAATTTAGAATATTTCGAATTCAAGTTGAACATATTTAATTTATTAATTCTTTTTAATCAAATTGGATTAAATCGAATTCAAACGGTTTTTTCCAAGTTCGTATAAGCTTTTTCAGCTCTAATTGTATACCTAATAATTTCACTAACATTATAAGTTTGCCTGTTATAATAAGCTAATGTTACTAGCATTTTAAGCTTCAGTTATATGGTTTAGAAGTGTTCAAGGATGGATTGACCGTCTAAGATGGTAGGTTTGATCCAACTCAAATTGAGCTTGAAGATAAATTCTTAAACCTGGTTGAGTTTTGCCAGACTCGACGTTACGTGGTTAGTTGAATGAAATAAAAGAAAATAAAATAGTTATACCATGGAAATAAAATTAAATGAGAATAAGTATTGCATAATTTAGTTCGTTGATGCTCCTCTTGCTCAAAGAGCAGGGTTCGAATTCCCTTTTCCATATTATCAAAAAAATAAATAAAATTATGATACTATTAGAATATGATAGTTCATTATTGAGCAAATATATTAAGTCAATAATACTAAAATTAAATAAATATTTATTTCAAAGAAAAAAAATTTTAGTTCGTTGAATGGAATAGAAGAGGAATATTATTATATTGTTTGAATGGTTTAAATCATATTAAGAAACTAACTTTTTGACACGTGCAATGCACGTAAATTATTTAAAATGTAAATATTATAATTTTTTACAATAAAATCTTATTAATAATTTTTTTAATTAATTAATTTGATGTAATAATTTTAAAAATATATAATTGATAATTTAATTGTAAGTTAATTTGTTAAATTGCTGTAATTTTTAATTTAAATATATAATTTGAATTAGGTATTATAAAGTTGATAATATTTGTAAAAATATATAATTTTTATACTTGATTAATAAGTTATATACATTTTTACAATTATAACTATGAAATTTACTATTATCTTCCAACATTTATTACTATATTATCAATTATTTATTATTATGTTTATATTATTTACTATTATATTATCCATAATATTTTTACTCATGTGTTATAAATTATTTATTAATATATTATAAAGTGTTTACTACTATATTATTAATCGGTTACAACTATGTTATCATTTACTATTATGTCATACATCATATACTATTACTTTATAATTATTTATCTTTATAATTATGAAATTTACTAATATGTTACCAATCATTACTAAGTATCTAATTTTTTTTACTAATAATTTTATTTAATAAATTTTTCAATATCTAAAAGTATGTAAGTTGATAATTAATTATGAGTTAGCATGTTAAGTTAACATAATTTCGAAATTTAAATGTCTAATTACAGTTAGATGTTATAAAGATAATGAAATTTTGTAAAGTATAAGATTCTTTTATCGTTTATATATTAATAGCTTATGTAATTTTTAACAATTATAATTATGAAATTTACTATTATGATATCCCTTATTTACTACTATATTCTTTCAATTACTAACTATCCATAATTTTTACTAATAATTTTATTTTAATAAACTTTTTAACCTAAAAATATGCAATTTGATGACTTAATTGTAGGTCAACCTGCTAAATAAACATAATTTCAAAGCTTAAGGTATAATTACATTTTGATATTATATAGATAATGGTATGTTGTCAATAATTTATTATTATGTCATCAATCATTTACTATTATATTATCCTTATTACAATGTCGTTAATTATTATTATATTATTAATCATTTACTACTATTTTATCAATCATTTACTATTATGTTATTTATCATATACTATTATTTTATAATTATTTATCTTATAATTATGAAATTTACTATTTTGTTATCAATTATATATTATTTTATCAATGGTTTACTACTAAAATTATTCATTATGTACTACCACTTTACAATTATTTATCTTTATAATTATGAAATTTACTATCAATCATTTGCTATTATATTATCCATTACATGCTAAGTGCTAACTATCAAAAACTTAAACCAATAATTTTATTCTAAAAAAGTTTCCAATCTAAAAATATGCAATTTGAAGATTCGATTGTGAGTTAACTTGCTAAATTGATATAATTTAAAAGTTTAAACTATAACTATAGTTTGATGTTATAAATGACATTTTTAAATGTATACAAATTTTTTATTTTTTATTAATAGCTTATGCAAATTTTTATAATTTTAATTATAAAATTTATAACTACTATCTTATTTATCATGATTTACTACTATGTTATTAATTATTAACTACTATTTTATCCTTCATTTACTACAATATTATTAATATGTTACTACAATGTTATTAATCATTTATTATTATTTTATTCATCATTTAATAAATATTTGAAATTTTTTACTAACAATTTTATTTAACAAAGATTTTTAATTTAAAAGCATTTAATTTTAATTTGATGACTAAATTGTGAATTAACATGTAAGTTGAAATAATTTCAAAACTTAAAAGCATAATTACAGTATAATGCTATAAAAAATATGATATTTGTAAGTATAAAAATTATTTTATTTTGTATTAATAGCTTATGTAATTTTACAATTATAACTATGGAATTGATTATTATGTTATCTATTATTTACTATTATCTTATTCATAATTTTTTTATTAATAATTTTATTTTAATAAGGATTTTTAATTTAAAAAACATGCGACATAGACTTAATTGTGATTTAACATACTAAGTTATCATAATTTCAAAACTTAAATATTTAATAATAGTTATGTGTCATAAAGATGATGTTTATAAAAGTGTAAAATTCTTTTATCCTTTATATTAATAGCTTATGTAAAATTTTATAATTATATATAATTATGAATTTTTCTATTATGTATTCATTATTTACTATTATTTTATCAATCAATTATTAAATGTCCAAAATTTTCTTCTAACAATTTTTATTTAAAAGAATTTCAATCTAAAAGTATACAATTCGACGACTTAATTGTGAGTTAACATAGGTTAACATAATTTCTAAACATAAAATTATAACTACAATTTGATGTTATAAAGATAATGTTCTAAAAGTATAAAATTATTTTATTATTTATTAATAATTTATATAAATTTTTACAATTATAATTATAGAATTTACTGTTATAATTAATTATTTATTATTATTTTATCAATAATTTACTATCACGCTATTCATTTACTAATATGTTATCAATTTCTCTACACTGTTATTCATAATTTACTAATATGTTATTAATAATTTAGTACTAGGTTATTAATCATTTATTGATATATTATGAAAAATCTAATACACGTTATTAATCAGTTATTTCTATATTATTAATTTCTTACTTCTATGTTATTCATCATTTACTCATCATTTACTAATTATTTGAAAAATTTTAACAATTTTTTAATTAGGTTTTTAATCTAGATGCATTCAGCATGATGATTGAATTGTGAATTAATAGTAGATATGGATTTACTAAAATATTATATAACTTTATAACTTTTAACATTGGTATACAAAACCAATAAGCTTAAGATGTTTTACTGTTTTCTTAACCATTATCTCATGCTTCAGAAACCTCATAAGTATTTTGCAAGAAATATCTATAGATATTCATCAACTTAAAAGTTATTGAATATAAGATACTTAGTTATTGAAATAAGAAATAGTTCTATAACTTTTAAAATACATTAATTTACAAAATCAAGATTATTTTCGATGATTTTGATCTATTATTTAGTAATCATGTACATACATGTACTTTGTCAATAACTTTTATGGAAAAACATGAGAAAAATTTAGTAACATAGTGTTACTAAATTAGTAGATATATAGCTATTGAATTTTAGATAGTTTCATAACTTTTTACTAACTTTGATATGCTAAATTAGTGATCTCCAAGTATTTTATTTTTTTTTCATAACTTATAACTAATCTCAAAATGTATAATTATTTTTCATAACTTTCATATAGCAGTTAGTATTATGAAAGTACTTTATCAATAACTTTTACGAAAAGTATGAACAAAATTTAATAATTTAGGGTTATTGAAATAGTATATAAGAGTTACTGATATATTCAATAACTTTATAGTTTTTCAATAACCTTCATTCGCAATATCAATAATCTCAAAATATTTCATATTTTTCATAAAATTTATCTATTATTTAGTAATCTCATACATTTTTGTTATAAAACTTCTTTATAAATTAAGTAATTTTAGATTTCTGAAATTGGATACATAAGTACTCAAATAACTTATAGTTTATAGCTTTTCAACAACATTAATTTACAAAATGAGTAACTTCAAAAATGCATGATTATTTTTTTGTGCCTTCATCTACTATTTAGTAATCATGGATGTAATTTGACAATAACTTTTCTAAAAACTTGAGCAAAATTTAATAACTTAATGTTACTAAAATAGTAATTATAGAGTTACTAAAATATTATATAGATTTATAATTTTTTTAATAATCTTGGTTTGTAATCAGAAACCTCAAAATGTTTTCCTCTTTGGAAGTTGGGTTACGGAGATTCAGTAGAAAGGAAATCCTAGTTCGAAAAATTTGGAAAAAAGTGCTTAAACGATCAAATTGGTCAGAATTGAAAGATAAGTACTGACTACGGTAATGGAGAAGCTACTTGGAAGAAAAACTGATAGAAAAGTCAATTCGAAAGAAAACCGAAAATTAGGATTTTTGGTGGATTTCGGTGAAATTTGGAAGAATTACAGAAATGGCCCGATTCGACAGGACTAAAGCCCCTAATTGGTGAGGAGTGATTAAACAAGGATAGCCCAAGGCTCAGTTTGAAGGACTTGTTTTGAGCAAAACCGGGTTTTGAAGGCAAAAGGGCAAAATTGAAAAATTTGGGAAAAATAGCAAATGAACACCAAAAATTCTAAAAATTTTCAAATCTCATTCTTAAATCATTTCAAAGAGATTGGTGAGAGAAAATCTTAATTCGAAGTTCGTTTGCAAAATGGCCAAATCCCGGATCCCCTATGCAGAAATTCAATAGGATATGTCTTGAAAAAATAGCAAACGAGTTCCAAAAATTCTGAAAATTTGCAGATCTCATTTTGAAATTATTTAAAAGAGATTGACGAAATAAAATCTTGATTCGGAGTTTGTTTGCAAAATGGCCAAATCACGGGTCCCCTATGTAGTAACTCAAACAGATAAATCCCGAAAAAATAACAAATGAGCTCAAAAATTATTAAAACTTCCAGATCACATTTTTAAATTATTTGGAAGAGATTGGTGAAGAAAAATATGGATTCGAAACTCATTTAAAAAATGGTAAAGTTTGGGTGCATAAAATGGGTAATTTTGGAAATAAATCTAAAATAAATAGCAAATGGACTCGGAAAATTTTGAAAACTTCCAGAATTCAATTTTTTATTATTTTGGAAGTACTAAAAAAAGAAAATTTGAATTTGGAGTTTGTTTGCTATTTATTTAGGTTCGGGGGGGCAAAAATGTTATTTCATCGAAGAAACAAAAAATGGCAAATTTGTAATTAAGGAAAATATGAAAGAAGAAGGAATTGCTGGGATTTTACCTCCTTTGATCAGCCAGCATAGAGGAGAAGAAGGAAGCTTGAACAATTTAATTCCTCAGTCACTATCAAGCTCACATGCTACCACTAACACCTTGCAAGTGGTCCCCCCTTTATCCAATGGCTTAGGTGCCTTGTAGGAAAGTTGAATGCACCATCCAATGGCCAAGTTTAAATGCCAAGATGACATTTTTATTTTTCATGAAAGAACCCTCATCTAATGTCCAAGAATGGAAGAAAAAAATATGAGCACAATTCATCCAAAGGTGAGCATCCATTCGACCAAGCAAAGGAGTGCATGGGATTGTATCTTTTCATCCAATGGCTTAGGCCATCTACAGGGGCTAAATACACATGTTGAGGACTGGATTTAATCTACAAGATGTCATTTTTATGTTGTCCTCATCCAATGACCAAGAATGGAAGAGCACAACTCATCCAAGGGTAGGAAGTGCATGGGATTGGTCCTCTTTCGCATCTAAGGGCTGAGGTTACTACAAGGGCTGAGTACACATCTTAAAGCCTGCTATCAATTGGCAAGATGACATTTTTATGTTGTCATCAAAATATCTTAATCTTAGGGCCAAGATTGGGGGAGAAAAAGTGAAAATTTCATCCAAGGGTTAGAGGGCCATTCGGACAAGCTATTGGGGGGGCTGATTTCATTTTTTCATAGATTTTTTGGCTGAAGTCAGTAGCTAATTTAGCAAGAAAAAGTTTTTGGAAAGAAAGACAAAAAAAGGTTTTCAATAGAAGAGCTTGAAGGTAGTCATCTTTACCAAGCTCTAGCATGGTTTTCTTCTTGTTTTCTATGTTGATTTCTTGATTTTCTATCTTGTTTTTCTACTACATTTTTCATAAGAATAAAGTTCTTTAAATGTTTACTTAAGTTTTCATCTCTTCTTCTTCATCGAAATGGTTGAAAACAATTTTTTTTACATAGTTCTTAATTTGGCCGAATGTGGCATGTTTGTTTGCCTTGGTTTTTTCTTTTTTCTTCCTTGCATGTTGTTGTGAAAAAAACGATTTTTAGAAGGTTTGTTTAAGTATTTTATATTCTGATTTTTTACAAAAAGATAAAGCGAAAAGGTTGCAATGGCTACATGATCTTGGCAAGACCAAGTGACCATGGTTAGGAGAGAGGCTATGCCCATTTTTACCTACCATGAAGCTCACCATAATTTTGTTGTTTAGCATGGTTTATTTTCTGATTTTTGAAATGAAAAGGCTTCATGATCTTGGCAAGACCAACTGATTATGGTTAGGTGAGAGGCTATGCCCATTTGATACCAACTATGGAGCTTAACTTTCTTTGTTAATTTACTAGTTTTGCTTGTTATTTGCTTTGCATGTCTATGCTTAATTTTTTTGTATGTTCTTTACATTATTTTCTATGCTATATTTGTTTCTATATTTCATTTCCATGCTTAATATTTTTTCCTTATAGATTTGGCCTTTGTGTTCATTTGATTCATATTGTGCATTTTTTTTCATATATAATGTCTTATATTACAAACATGTCTTATAATGGTCATATGACCATTTGGTTACTCCATGTTGCTATGCCTCACATGTGCATTTTCATCTTGCTTCTTAGCTTGTTTGCATCTCCATGCCATGAGCTTGTGTATTTTGATTTTAATATGTCATATGCTTGTGAAAATGTCATGACATTATGTATCTTGATATGATTTGTCATAAACTTGTGCCATTTACTAGATAGGATTGCATTAGAGTATCATGTGACCATTCGGCCTCTTCATGCATTCCTTGCCTTGTCAAGCATTGCATTTTGTTTAGGTAACATGCTTTGTATTATCATGTCTCGAAATTGTGTATTAGTTGCTGTTTGTTCCAGCATTAGCATTAGGTTCATTGGTCATTGTATGTTAATAGTATTGCTATGCATTTTCATTACATTTTAGGTCTAGGCCATATTGGTATTGCCATGCATATTGGGTCTTAAATCATATTGGTATTGCCATACATTGCTATTCTACTTAGGTCTTAGGTTATATTAGCATTTTCATGCATATTCATAACATATTAAGTCCAAGTCATATTTGCATTATCAAGCATTGCATGCATGTTAAGTTAGGATAGCATTTATTGCCTCGCAAACTCATGCTAGGCATTTAGGTTATTTTGATTTGTCATGCATTTCCTTTACCATTTATGCTTTAGACCATGCATTTCATACATTTCATTTGTTGTATGTTCATTCATTCCATGTAATTGCCACATGATTTATGACTTAGGCCAATCAATAGCTCAAAGTCATGCTCTCTTGAGCATACTTGTGGAAAATTAAGGAGTTGTCAAATTGATTATTCTATCTTTGTGATTTTTTTTTTACTTAGCCAATTTTTGTTCAAGGTTTTTAAATGTTGTAGCTACTGTTCTTAGGTCTTTAGGATGATCTCCAACAATTTTTACTTTGATTTTTGAATGACTTTATCAAAGGCAAAAAAAAAAAAAAAAGTGTTTTGACAAAACAGTTTTTTTTTTTCACCCAGTACTCGAACTTCTCTGATTTTTCTAGACAGTCATCTTTAATCAAAAAATTAAGCCAATTTTTGCTCGTGTATTTTTACATGTTCTGAGCCTCCTGTATTTATTTTAGATTTTTTTTTGAATTTTTAAAAATAGGCTAAAAAATCGTGTGTCAAATTCGGACAATAGAGGCAAATTTGAATTCAAAAGAAAAACAATGGTTGAAATTGGCTAAGGCATTTAGAGGGGGTTGGTTAGAAGCTCTAGCTACTGTCTTAGGGTAGTTTTTAAGCCTATTTAAACTTTAAAAATGATTTCATAAATCTCGGGTTAAGAGTGGTCTATTCCGGGATTTTAAACTTAGGAAGTTAGAGCCATTTTAAAAAGGTTTGGTAGGGGTTTTAATCTTTATTCAAGTTTTTCCTCAAAATTGTTCTCAAACAATCACAAAGTATTTTGATTTTAGAAAATCTAATATGACATATTTTTCTAAGGTAGCCGGATATCTTTTTAGATATACGGATTTCTTTATTTAGAGGAAAAAAATACATTTTCATGCATTGCATTTTTCATGTTCATGTATTTTATTTAATATGTGACTTTTGCTATGATATTTTCCATGATGTTATTATTACTTTGATTTACATTTTATGATGTTATATTGTTTGCCATATGATTTTGAATATTTCATGCTATCCTATATTTTTTATTTAGTCATTTATTTTTGTCATATTATTTAGCATATACTACGTTCATGCATTTTTATTTTATTTTCATGCATATTTTATGATAGCATTATTTTATGTTTCATGTCATTTCTTGTCATTTAGATCATATTCCATGTCATCTCATATCATTTAAAATATGCCATATCATTTAAAATTGCCATGTCATTTAAATCATTTTATATCATTTAGAATATACCATGATACTTAGGATTTTTTATTTCATCTAGAATATACTATGCCAGTTAAATTATGTCATGTCATTTAGGTTGCATTATATTATCTAGACTTTGCTATGTCATACATGTTAATATTCACTTTTTTAAATTTTTTTTAAAAAAAAGAAGGATAGTGATTTTCAATAAAAAAAATAAAGATATTCCCGAGTTAAAATAATTCATGGGTTCTTTACCGGGTTTGCTGGAGGGAATGTCATCAATTATCATTAATAAAGGAATATCTTTCTTTCCAGAAACGAGAATGATTCAGAAAGTTTTCCAAATAAATAAAAATTTCTATATTTTGCCGATTTTGTCGGGGAATATAGGAAAATTTTGAATTAATAAATTTCGAATCATTTTCAATTAAAAATGGAATTATTTTTCTTAAAATTGGGAATTAACTTGAAATACTAAAATAAAAAACCAACTTTTTACCGAGACTTGAGATAACACATGATTAATAAGGTACCGTCTTATATGGGCGTTGTGTGGGTGCTAATCCTTCCCCGCACATAACCGAGTCTCGAACCCTATTCTTAGATTTTTTCTGGTTTATAACGCAGACTTGAAATTGGTTTTAAAAATGTTTTAATTAATTTTAAAATGTTTTATAAAACCATTTTAATAGGTGGCCGATCACACCTAGCTAAAAAAGATTAGTGGCGATTCCATGTCTTTTTACGAGGCCATTTTCATACCCTCGACCTTTTATTTCAATCTAGAGGAATTAAGTCGTCTTTTCCTCTGCTTCTGTTTCCCCCTCACTCGAATGGGTCCCCGCGATCCAGGATCACGTATCAATAAGGATTTCCTTAAAAAAATTAATAATAATGTTTGTGAATAAATCTACTTTCATGCATATTATTAATAATTACTTGTTAATTATTGTTCTTGCCTTCTTGTTAATTATTGCCCTTTATGTTATTCATTCTTTTTAATAAATTGTTTGAGCATTTGGAATAAGGGTTGTAGAATAGGTGGTCAAAGGTTTGTTTGTTCCTCCTCACACACTGCACTTGCATTTGCATAACATGAGCTCTATTCTCAGGCTCTGTCCTTTCTAAGTGGGAGTAAAGTAGCTATGCTTTCGTGATGATCCTCCGTATGGGCTAGTGAAACACTTATGGAGTATAAACTACCTACGCTTTCATGATTAACAATCCGCATAGGCTAGGGAAATATACTCTAACAAATTGAACCCATTCCTTCAGATCGGGGTGCCTCACTAGTCATCGCGGATGATAGTGAAGAGCAATTTGGGGCCTTTTAGAACCAATCTCGAACCTCATATAGTGAATCGTAAGGAGCCAGCCTAGGTAGGGCCATGCTGAATTTTTGTTAGAAGTCACCATACTAGGAATACATGGAGGAACACTTCCGACCTTCTGCTATTTATTTTTCATTCCGAAGAAACACCGAGCAATGATGAACGTACATCGTATCACCTACAATAAGTTTAATATTCCGCCCCAAAGGCACCGTGATGCCTAAATAAGTTGATTGTTGTTGGGGCAAATGTTCATTAACTTTCTTACTTTGTATTGATGATTTTACTTCTTTACTGCTTTACTTTTTTTCATGCATCATTTGTAATAATACCAAAAATCAGTATTTTTGGGTTATTTTTAAAATTTTCTCTTATACTTGTATTTTTTAGGAAATTTTAGAAAATAAAAAAGGAGTTTTTATTCAACAAAAAGAATGAAAAATATTTCTTTTTGAAAAAAAAAAGAAAAAAAAAATGAGAAGAAGAATAATGAAAAAGTTCTTTTGTGGTGGAGTAGTGTTGTGAAAAAAAAAAAAAAAACTCTTTTTCCTTGATCTTTTCATTGCATTTTGCATAAAATTCATATTATTTGAGAAGTTGTAGATATGAAAATTCATTTCTTCAAGTATCGTTGCATTCTGTACATTTCATGCATTAATCATCATTACATTCATGCATATGTGAATAGGGTATGTACATTTATGGTTGTATTTTTTATCTCATTCCTTTCAATAAACGAATGGTGATAATGTTAATCTCATTTGTTAATTGCATAAAAAGGGTTAAAATATGGGAAATGAATTGGAGGAACACTTCTTACTTGTTACTGCTTATTTTATGATTAAATAAGAATTGTAGACCGGTAGTGTTGAATAAACATTTGGATACCTGTGGCATAATAAACCTATTGCCCCAAATTTTTTATGGAAAAATTTTGTTTTGAAATGATATTTTTGACTAAGTTTTAATTTTTTACGGGGAAAAAGTGTTTCAAAAATCGTGGATTAAATTTGGGGGCAAATCTTGTATAGTGAAATTTTTGAATAATTAAGATTGGTCCCACCAATTTAATTTTTATATAATTTCTCTGTGTATAAGTGCATTAATTTGTTTATTCTTTACATGCATCATATTGGAATCGTATTGCATTCACAACATACATGGTCATTCATCGTGGAATGCATTTGTGAGATGAAAAGGAAGGTATGTGAGGTTAAAAAAAACACCGAGGAATAGCTAGTCCAGAACGGAGGAATTTTTGTTGACCTCACGATGAAAGCACTTGTCTCATGCTGACATCTTTTTGAAATAAATAAATTTTGAGTTTTAAATGCTTTGTGTCATATTGTGCTTTAGCAATAATTTGAATTTGCAAAAGAAAATATTGAAGAAATTTTTTATTGAACAATAATAATGTGTTTTTAAAAGAAATTTGTTTTTCACATTAAGAAATAATAGAGTCTCGAGAATATTGATGATCATTGTTAGAATGAACCAACACCCTCACACTTCTCTTTCGGGCTTTCCCATGCCTAAATCTTTTGAATCAAGACCCCTGAAAGACCTAATGTCTCAAGGAATATAAATATTAAATTTCATAAACCATGATCACTGCAAAATAATAAAGGTGGGAATTCTGGCCTAGGCAATGAACAATGGAAGGAACTTTTTGAAAATTTTTGAGCTCCTTAGAAACTCAAACAAATCAAATATTTTTTTTTCAAGAATCCATATCGTGGTAATTTGATGTGTGTCAAGGTTATGCCAATACCATCTACATCTCTTCCAATACCGCAAAAAGGATAAATTTTGCAATCATTTCCCAAACATCACTTTGGATTTACATCTCAAGGCATATTGACTGAACATGGCTGTCCAATACCCTTAGAAAACCTGATTTATGTCATACACTTTCCCCTTGTTCTAAACAACCCAGGGTGAAAAATCAATTTTTTCTTTATAAACCCAAAAAAATGAGATTTGAGATGTTCCACATAATAATACGAATTCTCATGGGGCATCATATGTAGATAGGGTGGATAAGGATGAATTAATGCATGAATTATTGGGGCATGCATAAAAAAATTAAAAAAGAGTGTAACATCATGCATGTATGAAATTCAATATGGTTTCAAGAAAAAAAAAAAAACCTTTTCAACATTTTTCCTCTAAGGAATGACTCTTCAGTCTAATTAGTTGTGTTCGAGATGAAAAATGGTCATCTTTCATCACTTTTTCACAATTATGAAAACTATTCCCTTTTGCTACCCCTGTTGAGCCTAAGGATTTCTTTTTTCTTTGAACCCTGATTATGGATCACCGTCCATACTGGGGGCAAATGCGAGGAAGGATCTTTTCAAAGATCATAGATGAATGAGTCCTAGTTCAAAGACATCTTGAGGCAAATTGAGCTCCCAGATAAGTACAGGCTCACTCTGTCAAAGAATAAATGCCCAAGAAAAAAGAAAAAATGGGGAAAATGGCGAAAAAAGAGCCTAAAAACAAAAGGAAAAAAAAAGAAGCAAAAATCAAAAGAATGAAAGAGAAGTTCAGAAAGGACAAATATTTTGAAAGAAATCCTCCTCAGGAAATGATCCTTGATTTTGATTATCCTTAAACATACATTTCAGGCCTATTTATCCTTTCCTTTTGAACCCCGAACCTTGGCCTACGCTACGTACCTTGAAAAGACCATTTTGATCAAGCATGGTTATCTAAACTGATGAGTTTATTCCTGGAGAAATGGACGAGGCTTCGGTCTCTTTTCTTAGCTAAAACTATTCTTTCTGGATAAGTTTTGAATTCTTAAATGCATGATGATGCAATCAATGAAAAAATGAAAAGAATGAGACTCTAAGGTGAAAACCAAAAATTGACAATCTAGAGTAAAATGAGAGAATTTTCGATGCCTCCCATGGTATCGCTGAGGCTATGACAAAAAAGGAAGACATTTTGAATAAATCAAGGATCATCTAGGTAAACATCCCAAACTGTTAGCTCTCATTTAGAGGATTGATTTCGAAAAATAAACTTGTTTTTCCTTTCCAAATTGACCTTCTAACCTTGAACATCCTGGCTAATCTTGACGCTTGTTAAAACTCCATGATTCGAAAGCTAAAAGAATGTCAAATTTGCTTGATCTTCGAGGAATTCATGTTTTATAATACATGTTTCATTTGTGAGCCTAGAAGGGACATACATTTTTCTTATTGTAAAGTTTTCTTGGATCAACCAAAATCTTGTTGCACCAAGCCCTTCAACTCAATTTGAATAAGCCAAATTGACACTCAAAAAGTTTTCTAACAGTGATCATCAGTCTTCAAGAGATTTGGATATCACACACTGTGGGGATAACATTTTTGGCTCAAAAGTTTTCACTAAATGAGTAAATTCTTAAGAGGGAAAACAAAGAAAAGAATGAGAATATTTTAGAAGTAACCATTTTTGAATAAAAATGGTGTTTTGACATAAGACAAGGGTTTTTCTGACCCAAGGGAATGGAACTACTGAGGTAGATCTGGACTCCCAAAAATGAGAAGAAGAAATAGAATTTGGCTGATAAGAGTTTAGAAATTTTCGGGGCAATGAGATAACAAAGGATTGTAAGATGGATGATCTCTTATGGTGCACGAGTGTTCAGGATACACTCTGATTTGAAAAGGAAAAATGAATTGGAAAGGCTAAGCCAAATTTAACAAAACCAATTGGGGCATTAAGAGGTTGTGATCATCAGATGCATTATTCGCAGGCATTTGCATTTGCATCATTCATGAGCATTTGCATCATTGTTGATCTTTGCATCTGCATCGTGTCATGAAGCATTTGCATCATTCATGACTACTTGCATTTGCACCGTTCCATGAGCATCTGCATTTTATCATTGCATTTACATCATTCATGGACTTTCTCAAGCAATTGTATCATTTCTAGGATCATTTCATCTTCACTATTGCTTGGTAATTGCAGTTACACCATCCGTGGATCATTTACATAAACATGTAAATGATTAAAGATAATTCGTAGGGGCATCTGCATCATTTCATGAAGCATTTGCATTATTCGAGGATATTTGCATCTGCATCTTTTTAAGAGCATTTGCATCATTATTGATCTTTGCATTTGCATCTTTTCATGAAGCATTTGCATCATTCGAGGGTATTTGCATCTGTATCTTTTCACAAGCATTTGCATCATTATTAATCTTTGCATTTGCATCTTTTCATGAAGCATTTGCATCATTCGAGGGTATTTGCATCTCCATCTTTTCATAAGCATTTGCATTATTCGAGGGTATTTGCATCCGCTTCTTTTCATGAAGCATTTGCATCATTCAAGGGTATTTGCATCTTTTCATGAAGCATTTGCATCATTCGTGGGTATTTGCATTTGCATCATTCGTGAGCATTTGCATCATTATTGTTCTCTACATCTACATCTTTCATGAAGCACTTGAATCATTCGTGGGTATTTGCATTTGCATCATTCGTCAGTGTAGACACCTAATTTTGTCCGAGCCTCTAAACAAGGTAAGATTTTCTACAAATTCGAGTTTGTAAATTCACCCCAATTTTGTGGTTTAGCATCTTAACGTTTGGGTTAGGTAATGTGGGCAAGGTTTGGTGTTGATGCTTTGGTTAGAGAAAATCTACATGAGAAAAGTCAACATTGGAAGTCAAAAATGGAAAAGTCAAAGTTGACAAAAGTCAAAGTCAAGGTCAAAGAGGGAAAAATCAACTTTGGAAAATCAAGATTAAAAAGGAAATTTGGATGTTTAAGAGGTAATTTTGATAATTGGAAAGTCAACTTTGAATAATGGAAGGATGATTTCTAAAGGAATAAAGTAGAGAGTAAAATGGAGAAAGCTTGTTGGAAAATTCAAGACAAGGTTGGAAGCCCTTTTTTTTTTACCCAAATAGTAGAATTTGGTGGAAGTTGGAAGTCCGTTATTTTTATCCAAGTGGTAGGAATTTTGGTGGAAAGATGGAAGCCCGTTTCTTAAAAAAAATCCAAATGGTAGGAATTTTAGTGGAAGGTAGAAGCCTATTTTTATATATCTAAGTGGTAGGATTTTCAGGTGGAAGATGGAAGCTCATTTTTTTTATGGCTCCAAGTGGTAGGAATATGGGAGCCTAACTTTGTAAGAAAATATGGAAGGCCCAACCTTAAGGGTCCAAAAAGAGAAGAAAAATATGGAAGGCCCAAAGTTAAAGTCCATGTAGAAAAAATGGATGGGAGAAAGAGAGGTGGGAATAGAAAAAATAAAAAGTTGTAGGAACATTATGTAAATAAGTGTAAGGTAAAGTTGAAATACAAAGGAGGACTGGAGGATGCTCTTGGAAGGATAAATGGCAAGGTAGTAAATAAGTTAATGAGTCATGAGAATAATGACATGACTTGTGAAGTTGGTTCATGAGTTGGCATTTTTGGCCAATGAGAGCCATTCTTGGAGGCTAAGTTAGAATACCATTGGCTTGCCAATGGGTGGTGAACTTAATGAGGAAGGGATGAATCCCATTGACTAAAGAATAAGTGCATGACATGTGGCTAAAAAAATCAAGAGCTAGAAGGAACTACAAGGGAGTTTTCGGCCAAAGGATTGATTCATTCACTCTAGTTTTCATTTTTCACCAAAAACAAAGAAAATAAGAAGAGAAAAAAAGAAAGTTTTGCTAGGAGAAGCTTAGCTAAGCTAGCTTTCTTTCTTCTTTTTCATTGTTTTCTATTTTCTTTTGAAGCTTTTTTTCTTCTTCTCCTTCATGCTTTCTTATTTCTTTTCTTAAAAATTTGAGGTTTTCAAAAGGTTTTTCAAAAACTTCTCTTCTCTTTTTAGAAAATATAAAGTTTTTGCCAAAATAATCTCTCTTCTTTACTTCTTAAAGTGACGCAACTTTTGATTGTTTTACTACAATTTTTATATCATGTGTTTATCTTGATATATGGTATTGTTGTGGTCTATTGTGGTTATTTGATGATATTTTTTTTCCTCTTGAAAATAAAGAAGTTATGAGTTTTATGATCTTAGATTTTTCTAAGTGATGGTTAGGCCGGATTAACCATCCATGTGGTCAACTTTGAGCCAACTTCTTGTTTTTTAAAATCATTCTCTATACTATCTTGTTTATATTTTGGTTATCTTTAATGTTTGCATATTGTTGACTATGGTTTATTGTGGAGCATTTTTTATGTTGCATATTTTCCTTCTATTTAAGAAAATGTGTTATGAGCCTGATGATCTTGGAGCATTTTTGCTCTAAGTTATGGTTAGACCGGATTAACTATCCATGAGGCCAACCTTGAGCCAACCACTTTTTTTTGCATTAAAACATGTTTTTAAAATTATTTCCAATGGATTTTGGTTAGGATTAACCAATAGTCCATAACCAAGGTTTTGTTTTTCAAAGTGTTGGGAAAATCAATATTTTAAAGGTTGGATATGGACATTGTGGGCAGCGTGAGGCTATGCATATTTTAAAAGAATAAAAATTTGTTTTAATCCCATAAAATCATGTCTTGGCCGAAAACTAAGGGGTCCAAAGTTGATTTTGTCTTTTTTTTTTTTAGGTTAAAAACATGGTTTTGAAAAAACGAGTTTTGGTTAGCAAAAACGAGCTTCAATTTACTGATTTGATTTAAAACTCAACAATTTAAATTAAAATGACATGATTTTGAATAATTTGAATGTCAAATATGAAAAACCCAAACTCGAAAGGATTTGAATTTTCTATGATCCAATCTGACTCAAAATAATCTAACCCAAATGCGACCGACCAATTGTCACCTCTATGCAATCCATTGCAACACCAAAATATAAAATCACTAACCAAGAGAAGTTAGCTGCTACTCTACTCATCAGCTTTGAAGACAAAGGAATGTTTTGACTATTTGTATACTCGTTTGTGCATGAAAGAGGGACTACCTATCCTTCACATATCCACATGATATCCGATAATTTTCTCTATGACCTCATTCTTCAGAGAAACTAAAATAAGACAGCTATGCAAGTTGGCATAACAATTGTCCAAGTTTCATAGACAACCCAAATCAGGCACAAAGATTGAGCTGAATATTCTTCAATACTTCCATGTTTGCTTCACTGTTTCTATGGTCATTAGAACAATTAATGCATTTTTCAGAAAAGGTTGGCCAGATGAGATGACTAATCTATGCTTTTTCTCAGTTACTCACACAATAAAGTGAGTTTGAACTATGAATGCAAAACAAAGCTATGTTGCTTCGATTTTTTATTTTTTTTTTTTGAAATATTTGTATCTGACACTCGTGTCTGACACATATTCGGACATGGATATGGAGATATGACCCTTCAAAGACCCTCTAAATACATGTTAAAACCTTAAAAAAAAAATTGAACATACCCGTATCAGACACATACTCGTATCCGACACTCACACCAGAGTTCGAGTAACATAGAAACAAAGATAGCAATTCCAAACACTAGGTTTTACACTGTTTAGAAATTTCCACAGGCACAAGCAAATATCATAATCTGGAAACAGCTTTTATCTTGTGTATCTAATTAAGAAATATATTATTGAGACATAGTGGCTGGCCAAATCTAATATGATGTTTTACAAAGTCATTTGGTTGGTTTTTCAAGGTTTATGAATGATGTTTTAAGATGAACAAACTTTGGGTAGTTAAAACAAACTTCAAAAATGAGTTAAAACTTTGATTTTTACACTAGGGGATATTCGACCATTACATAATTTTACTTAAAAAATTGCATCTTTTGATTTCTAGGCTTTTCAAATATTGCATTAAGGTTAATTGAGGAGCATTCGAATGCCCAAATACCAGCATTCGAATGCCTCTCCCTTTTTCAAGTTAATTAACCTAATCTTGTTTCGAGGCTATCTGAATACCTTTTACATAAGTATTCGGATATCCCCTTTAATTCGAGCAAAAACTCGTGCCAAAAAATCCGTCTTTGTCTAAGTCCAAATTAAGTTTCTTCCAAAGGTATTAGGCTACCTCTATAGGTATTCGGATGGCCTCTCTTCAAGAGAGAAACACATTTCGATAATGGTCCCGTTTTCATGCATTTCTTACTTTCAAAAAGCATGTTTTCCAAATTTATCATAAAAATGTGCCTTCTTGGTTTCATAAAAATTTGGCGAGAATTATTTCTTAATCTTTGCTGGGTTTGCCGGGGAGGTTAGGAAATTCTTCAACGCACGTGTTTATGAAATCCTAAATGATGGTTTTCGTTTTACTTGGAATTACGTACGTGTTAGGCGAAAGAATGTTTTTCTAAACTTTGCTGGGTTTGCCGGAGAGCTTGATGATCTTGGAGCATTTTTGTTCTAAGTTATAGTTGAGCCGGATTAACAATCTATGAAGCTAACTTTGGGCCAACCTCTTTGTTTTCTCAAAAACATGTTTTCCAAAACATTCCCAATGGATTTTTGGTTTGGATTAATCAATAGTCCATGACCAAGGTCTTGTTTTTCCAAGTGTTGGGTATACTAAAGTTTGAAAGGTTGGATATGGAGATTATGGGCTAAAAGCGTCTATGCATTTTTTGCTAAACAAATAATTGTTTTGAAGCATTCGAAAATGCTTTGGCCGAATCCTATAAGGGAAGGTAGAAAATTTTATTTTTCGATTTTTCAAAGCTTACAAACTAGGTTTTAAGAAAAAAGAGTTTGGGTGGCTAAAACGAGCTTAAAAAAAAGAGTCAAATTTTGGTTTATTGCACTAGGTATGGTTCGGCCAACCTTGTTTTCCTTTAAAAAAAAATTGCATTCTTATAGTTTTCTTCGATTTTCAAAACATTACATTAAGGCTAATCGAGGGGTAATCATATGTCTAGACAATAGCATACAGATGTTTCTTTTTTTTTTCGAGTCAATTAGCCTAAACTTGCTTTGAGGCATCTAGATATCTTTCCAATAGTATTCAGATACCCCTCTTAATTTGAGCAAAATTTTGGTGTCCAAAAATCCATCCTTTTTCTAAGTCCGATCAAAGTTTCTTCTAAGGAATTCGGATACCTCTATAGGTATACGGATGCCCTCTCCTCAAGGGAGAAACACATTTCTGATAATGATCTCGTTTTAGTACATTTCATGTTTTCTTAAAAAGCATTTTAAAATTTATTACAAAAACGTACTCTCTCGGTTACATAAATAGTAGGCGAAAGAATAATTTCTTAGGCTCTACCGGGTTTGCCGAGGAGATTAGGAAATTCTCCAACGCATATTGATGTGAACCCTTAGGATTGAAACCCTTTGAACCCACTAACAATTCAAATATCCTCACCCAAGAAAGCTAAGATTCAGGTTGAAGAATCTAGACCTAATGAAATCTTATTTCAAGAACCTAGATTTGGTTGTTGAACGCCACAAAGGAAACCTTTGATAAGTTCAGAAGTTCTTTCAAGAACAATAAGAGAAAACCCTCTCAATTTGATAAAAATCAAATTATACAATGAACTAACTTGCCATAGGCGGCTAAGAGAACTATTTCTATCCCTTCTAACTTAACCTAGGTCGGCTAGGGCTTAAACACAATGATAATAGGCCCTAGTCGGATAACACACTAATAATAGTACTATGGTCTGAACATACTCAAGCCCAAAACCTAATAATTGAAAATAGGTCCAACTAGATTAATGAGGTAGCCCTCACAAACCCAATAGACTTAATACATAAAATAGGCCCACATGCCTATGTTTTTAAATGAATTAAAACAAGCCCACTCTTGGCACATCAATTAATGAATTAGGATGGCCCCCACACATGCCATGTCAATTAATGAAACAAAGTCAGGCCCACTTCAATCCTCTCTTATACGGCCACTTCACTAGCTTGGATCACATGGACCAAAGTTGGTTCCTCTTCATTCAAGCCCTCTTGAATCTCTTGACCTTGCTTAAAAGACTTGTAGATTCTGCCCAAGTCATTTCCTTGCATTGCGTCCTTGATTCAGCCCAAGTGAAATCCTTGCATTGCTTCTTGAAAACTTGGTCCATTTTGGATCCCATCATCCCCCCTTTCCTCGAAAGGATTCAAACTCGAATCATCGCCTGTATCATAAGGAGAAAGATCAAAAACATTAAAAGTAGTAGAAACAATATACTCACTTTGAAGATCCACTTTAGAAACATTATTATTAATGTTCTCAAGGATTTGGAAAGTTTCTCACTGAAGAAAGCTATGGGACGTCTATTATGCAACAAAACAACTCCAATCCTTATCCCTGTCGCATCACATTCAATCTTAAAAGTCTTGATAAAGTTAGGTAATGCTATCACAAGTGTAGAACATAACCTTTCTTTAATAGTAGCAATTGTACATAGTTCCCTAAAACACAAATCATATTTATCACATGCCATGTATGAATAAGAAAAATCAGCGTCATTGGCATACATACCTTGCATATATTCAAACCTAAGCATTTGAGCACTCATAGAAGTAAGAATATATCTTCTTGATAAAATATAAGCAATAATGGTCCCCTTAAGCTTAGGTACGAAATCAATTGGATGTTCAATGACTTTTATGGAAGGCAATCCATCCGGCTTCCTCTCCGGAAATACATGCTCGAACACCTACAACAAAGAAAAAGACAAGCTAGGAAGAGATTTGTTAGTTTGAGCAATAGTAAGAACCTCACTCCCCTTTGCATAAAAGCTCATCTTTGTTTTTGCTTTTCTCTCTTGTGGCTCCACTCTTTTTTTTTTTTCCAGCCACCTCTCTTTCTTTTGCACCCTATTTTTTCGGCCTCACTCTCATTTTTCTTTGCTCTCATTTTTTCCTCATGTGTTTCGGCCTTACTCATTATTTTTCTCTCAAAATCACTTTTCAATTTCAATTGGTCTTGATATACCTGATTTGGAGTTAAAGCAAACAAGGTTATTGGTCAACCCATCTTTTACAAAGCTGTACCTATTCCTAAACCCATCATAAATAACCCTCCTATCATACTGCCATGGCCTCCCCAACAATAGATGGCCAGCATGCATAGGCATTACATCACAAAGCACCTCATCACTATACCTCCCAATAGTAAAAGCTACCAAAACTTGCCTATTCACCTTAACTTCCCCATATTCATTCAACCATTGCAATTTTTAAGGTTTAGAATGTTTAAGCAAAAATAAACCCAACTTTTCAACTAGGGTGGTACTAGCTACATTGGTGCAACGCCGCCCATCAATAATCATACTACATACCTTGTTATTGACAAACATCTAGTATGAAATATATTTTCTGTTTGCTACTCTACATCATATACCTTAGTTTGTTTATTTAATGCATGCCTAGCAACAAGAGACATACCTTCCACGGGGAAGTCCAAATCATCATCATCACCATCACTAGCATTTTCCAATTCTGGCATCTTATCTCCATCATCCTCATTTTCGGTCATCACCTCACTATTGGCATGCATGACCATCACCCGTTTGTTTGGACATTGAGATGCAATGTGTCCTAAACCCAAGAATTTAAAACATTTAATATCTCTATTCCTTGAAGGATAGGTAATTACCTTAGGTTTTTATTTACTAGTGCTCTCTTCTTTCCCTTTAGGTGGTTCAGTCTTCCCCTTGACAACAGCCCGTTCACTTTTTTCCTACTTTGGTTTCCAAGGAGTGCTAGAAACCAAAGTATACCTTGCTGCCTCCTTTCTCTTTAGTTGCCTCTCCACCTTCATAGCCATGTGCACCATGTCTTTTAACTCCACATAAGGCTACAACTCAACTACATTGGCTATATCTCAATACAAACCACTCAAAAATCTCGCCATAGTGGCTTCCCTATCCTCCTCTACATTGGCCCGAATCATAGCCACCTCCATCTCCTTATAGTAATCCTCTACACTCCTAGACCCTTGGGTAAGGTTTTTTAGTTTTTGGTATAGGCCCCTATAGTAGTGGCTAGGTACAAACCTCTTTCTCTTGAGAACTTTCAACTCACTCTATGTCTCTATAGGTCTTTCATGATTCCTTCTCCTATTGGTCACTAATTGATCCTACCAAACAATGACATAATCAGTGAACTCAATGACTGCCAACTTCACCTTCTTCTCCTCTGGATAATTGTGACAATCAAATATCAACTCAATCTTCTTCTCCCACTCCAAATACACTTCAGGATCAGTTCTACCTTGGAAAGATAGAATTTTCATTTTTATGTTCCTAAGGTTCCTATCTTCTCTATCTACCCATTCACGACCCCTTGTATTTCTCCTAGGTCATCCTCCATGCCTAACTCCTCTAGGCCTACCTATATCAACCTCATCACCATCTTCTTCTTCGAATTCAGGCTTATCAACTACACTAGGCTCACGCCTAACTTCTTTATTTCGCCCACCTTGTAGACTCTTAATGCCTGCCTCTTGTCTATCCATCTTCTCTGTTATCTCTGCCATCACAATATTTAGACGTTCAAACTGTTGTTGCATAGCCTGCAACGTAAAGAACGGATTATTCTCCTCCTTGTGTGATGATTCACTCTTATGAGACATCTTGAAGTTGCTGCAAAACAAGATTTGTTAGTGATGAAAGAAATAAGCTTACACACTCCCTTAGTGTTTACACTCAATAAAATATCACTCAAACTCGTGTTTCACTCTTTTAGGCTTTTTTCTGTAATAAGCTCACTTCCTCTTGCCTTTTACCACTCTTATTTTCTCTTTCAAGTTCTTTAGGAACTAGTAGAACTCTATCAAGAACTCTCTTGCTTAATTCTAACCAGCACAAGATTCAAGAAAACAAGAAAACAACTAGAATGATATAAAATAAGAACAATAGGCTAAGAAAGATAAATAAAGAACAAGATGAATGAATTTCTTTCAAATTCTTTCTTCTTTTTCTCTGTCTTTTCGAATTCTTTTCATTTTCTTTCTTTCTTTTTCTCTTCGAACTGACTTTTTTTTTTACGAGACTTCTTGATTTTCTTGATGTCTCGAAATACTTTCTTTCTTTTTTCTTTTGCCTAGTCGAACTGAATACTAAATTCTTGATTTTTTTTCAAGAACGAATCAAGAATCGTCAAGAACGGCCAAGAACGAATTTTCTAGATCAAGAATGCAAGAAGCAGTAATCTTGATCTAAGTCAACTGACAAGAACGAAACCCCAAACAAGACTGCCTAAAAACTATAACCCCAAGACAATAATGCCTAAAGCTATAACCCAAGACAAGAATGCCTGAAACCCCAAAATCTTGTGAGATTGATAAAAAGGATATCACCCTAAACCCCATTGTAATATGGTATAGAGGATAAAAAGATTAGACCTTATTGGAAGCCTAAGCTCTGATACCAAATGATGTGAACCCTTAGGATTGAAACCTTTTGAACCCACTAACAATTCAAATATCCTAACCCAAGAAAGCCAATATTCAGGTTGAAGAATCTAGAACCAATGATATCCTGTTTCAAGAACCTAGTTTTAGCTAGACTCAATGAAATCTTGTTTCAAGAACCTAGATTTGGTTGTTGAATGTCACAAGAGAAACCTTTGATAAGTTCAATAGTTCTTTCAAGAACAATAAGAGAAAACCCTCTCAATTTGATAAAAATCAGATTACACAATGAACTCACTTGCCATAGGCGGCTAAGGGATCTATTTATATCCCTTCTAATTGAAACTAGGTCGACTAGGGCTTAAGCACAATGATAATAGGCCTTAGGCGGCTAACACACTAATAATAGTTCTATGGGCTGAACATACTCAAGCCCAAAACCTAATAATTAAAAATAGGTCCAACTAGATTAATGAGGTAGCCTCCACAAAAACCCAATAGACTTAATACATAAAATAGGCCCACATGCCTATGTTTTTAAATGAATTAAAACAAGTCCACTCTTGCCACATCAATTAATGAGTTAGGATGGTCCCCTCACATGCCATGTCAACTAATGAAACAAAGTCAGGCCCACTTCAATCCTCTCTTATGCCGTCACTTCACTAACTTGGATCACATGGACCAAAGCTGGTTTCTCTTCATTCAAGCCATCTTGAATGTCTTGATCTTGCTTAAAAGACTTGTAGATTCTGCCTAAGTCCTTTCCTTGCATTGTTTCCTTAATTCGGCCCAAGTAGAATCCTTGCATTGCTTCTTGAAAACTTGGTCCGTCTTGGATCCCATCACATATGTTTATGAAATTGTAAAGTATGATTTTTGTTTTACTCGGAATTACGTAAGTATTAGGTGAAAGAATTATTTTCCAAGCTTTGCTGAGTTCGGTAAAAAATTTCGACGCTTTCCATTTAAGTAATTTCATAAAAAAAATGATAAAAGGATTTTCAAATCAAGGTTGTGTGCATATTTCTTTATTTATGTTTTTTAATGATTGATGTTCGTATTAGTTTCTTGTTTATGCTATTTTATGATTCATGTTCATATTTTCTCTCTTATGTTAGCATCCTTGTAATGTTTTGCATATTCATGATTCATAATAAGCGAGTTTAAATGCATATGAAAGTTGGCACTTTCTTAATAAAATGAGGCAATGTTCCCAAGTTAAAATAATTCATGAGTTTTCTGCCGAGTTTGCCGGGGAGAATTTCATCAATTATCATTAACAACGAAACATCCTTTTCATGAAAAAAGAGAATGATAAAGATGATTTTTAAAATGAAGAAAAATCTTATATTTTGCCGAATTTTCCGGGGAGTATAGAAAATTTTATGATAATAAAATTCCGAATCATTCTTAAATAATGTGATTATTTTTTAAGGGAATTATCTTTAAATACCGAATCTAAAACCAACTTTCATCGAGACTAAAGATAACACATGATTAATAAGGAATCGTTTTATACGGGCGTTGTGGGGGTGTTAATACCTTCCCCACAAGTAACCGATTCCCGAACCCACCATTGTTTTTCTCTGGTTTTACACGCAGACTTTAAAATTGGTTTTTAAAAAAGGTTTTAATTAATTTTAATTTTTTTTATAAAAAAAGGTTTTAGTAGGTGACCAATCACAGCTAGCCAAAAAAATTGGTGGCGATTCCATTTTTCGATATTTTCAAAATCCAAAATTATTTTTGAGGACATATTATCTTTTACACTCCCAACGTCATTAGCGGTCGCGAGATTGTTATGAAAATTATGATTTATTTTTTGTGTCCATTCACGTATACTCAGAATTAATTTAACTTGTAAGACATAGAAAAAAAAAAAAGAGTTTAAGCATATAGCTGACTTTGGCAAGCAAAAAGTTGTACACGACAAATGAATTCACTTTGGCAAGCAAAAAATTGTACACGACAAATGAATTCATTGTTACAACTTTGTTTAAAGATAGCATGCTTTAGTGTTAATGACATAGATAGATATTTGTTTTTTGACCAATCATGTATATATTTAATATATTTTGGTAGGTAAATAAAAGGACTTTAACTTGAAAATTTCTAAGAAAAGCTCCTTATTGTGAGCTTCCCGTAGGCTCCATTACATATGTAATTTATTATGTTTATATGTAATTTTTGTCATGTTTATATGTAAAAACGAAATTACATATGTAAAAAAAAAAAAGAATTACACTATTTAAAAAATTACATATAAACTGACAAATATGTCATGTTTATATGTAATTTATCATGTTTATTTATAATTTATCATGTTTATATGTAATTTGTCATGTTTATATGTAATTGTCATGTTATATGTAAGTTGTCATATTTATACGTAATTTGTCATGTATATATGTAATTTGTCATGTTTATATGTAAAAAAAAATTACATATAAACATGATAATTTTATGTAATTTATCATGTTTATATGTAATTTTGTCATATTTATATGTAATAGAGCCTATTTTAAGCTCACCATAAGGGAGCTTACCCTAGAGCTCTCCAACTCATTATTCATAATTGACCGGGTTTGAAACTAACAATGCTCCATTAATTTACATTAGTTACCTCATCATCATTCCGGTTTAGAGTAAACACTGTATATATTAATTAAAATATTTTAATTTTATGTAGATTCTATTTTTAAATATGTAGTTTATTTAAACTTAAATAAATTAATAAAAAGTAAATATTTAAATAGGACAAATTTATTAATTTTAAAATAGTTTAATATCATGTGGACTCTTTTTTAAAATATTTATTAATTTAAATTTAAATAAATTAATAAAATTACATATTTAAATAGGATAACTTTGTTAATTTTAAAATCTTGAAAGGGTATTTATGCCGTTCACTTTTAGTACTTTTGGAGTTCACAAAGATTTATTTAGGTATTGTTAGCGATAAGGTTGAATTGTATGAAGAGATTATAAAATATATAGTCAGAGAAATCAACCATTGTTATAATCAAACATGTATATATATGTATATGCATCATAAAAATCAAGCATATATAACATTTATTTAATTGGTTTAAATAAATAAAATGATATATGTTTAAGGACTTATGAGTCATTTGTAGACATTAAAGAAGATAATAATAAATTATGGCTTATTTTTTTGTGTACATTCACGTATACTCGGAATTAATTTAACTTGTAAGACATAGAAAGAAAGAGTTTAAGTATATACAGCTGACTTTGGCAAGCAAAAGGTTGTACACGATAAATGAATTCATTATACTTAAGCAAGCAAAAAGTTGTATACGACAAATGAATTCATTATAACAACTTTGTTTAAAGATAGCATGCTTTAGTGTTAATGACATATATATATATATATATATTTGTTTTTTGTCCAATCATGTATATATTTAATATATTTTGTTAAGTAAATAAAAGGAGTTTAACTCATTATTCATAATTTACAGGGTTTTTGAAACTAACAATGCTCCATTAATTTACATTAGTTACCTCATCATCATTCCGGTTTAGAATAAACACTCTATATATTAATTAAAATAGTTTAATTTTATGTAGATTCTATTTTTAAATATTTAGTTGATTTAAACTTAAATGAATTAATAAAAAGTACATATTTAAGTAGGACAAATTTATTAATTTTAAAACAGTTTAATGTTATGTGGACTCTTTTTTAAAATATTTATTAATTTAAATTTAAATAAATTAATAAAATTACATTTTTAAATAATATAACTTTGTTAATTTTAACATTTTAAAAGGGTATTTACATTATTCACTTTTAGTACTTTTGGAGTTCACACTTTTACATATAGATCATATGTAGGGAATATGTATAAAATAACTATTTTACCCTTAAATTAAATAAAAATATTTTATTTTTAAAAATTAAACTTATCTTTTCAATCTCTTACAAACTATTATTAATAGTTATAAAAAATATTGAAATATATTATATTGAGTAATAAATTATAAAAATATTAAAATTAAAATAATAATGTTTAGAAGTATTTTAATATACTATATTTAAAAAATATTATTGATATTATTTTAATATATTAGATTTATATTTGCATATAAATATTATTTTTAAAATATTATAATTAAAAATAATATCTAAATAAATTATATTTAAAAATAATATCTAAAATTATCATGAAAATAAAATAAAAAATAATATTTAAAATTATTTAATTGCAAAATATTAATAGTATTTTTCATAATATATAAATACCTTTTTTTTATCCATTTTCCTCTCTTCTCCTCTCTCTAAAAATCTATATTTCTTAATTTATCAACTTACCGGAAAACCTATATAACCCAGAAACCATCACCTAAATCCAGTTTTCGTCTGTCGATCGCCGTCGTCGCTCACCCTGTCCACTATCGTCTTTCAACTCAAAATTTTTCCAAATTTCACCAGAACATTCTTCTAAATCTCCTCTTTTCTATTTTTTACTTTGTTTTCCTAAAAACCCCAAATAAGCCTATATCTACAAAGTTATCCCGCGATTTTCATCCTCCTTTTCGTCATTCTTCGCTGCTCAAAATACCTCCAATAGTCCTCTTGTTGTCCTCTTTCTCCTCCCAAATTTGGAGCCCCAAATCTCTTTATAAATAGCCTAACCCGAAGAGAGAGATAGTTTCTCTCTCCTTCATTTTTTTTTTGAATTTTTTGCCATTTTGTTGTTCTTTTGATTTTTATGTTGCTTCCCCTTTTGGAGATGATGTTTGAAAAAAGTTTACTAATTTTTATTTTTGTTGCTGTGACTTTTTTTTTTTGGACAAACTATCAAAAAAAATTCTTTTATTTGGTGGCATAAGGAATGGGGTTTTTTTTATTTAAATATAGCAAAAAAAAAAATTCCCAAAATACCGTTGCTTTTAGATTATTTCCCAAAATCCGCTGGTTTTAATACTAGCTGGGAAATCGCCACCCCCCATGGCGATTTCCCAGCGTAAAAAAACATATTTTGGCTAAAAATACCAAGGGAAATCGCCATGGGGGTGGCGATTTTCCTTGGTGTTTTTTGCAAATTTGGCTAAAAATACCAAGGTAAATCGCCACCCCCCATGGCGATTTCCCTTGGTATTTTTAGCCAAATTTGAAAAAAAGATGAAGGAAAATCGCCATGACGGGTGGCGATTTCCCTTCATGTATAATTCTTTTTTTAATTAATAAACAAATTTTAATTTTTTTTTAATTTGTAAATTTTATTTTTTAATTTTAAAAATTATAAATTAAATTAAATTTCCTATTAAATTTAAATATGGAAAATGTTTTTTGTTATAAAAATTAAAAAAACAAAATAATATTTCTTCTTAAATTTGTATATCAAAAATTTTATTTGTAAGTTTTGTTTTAATTTTAAAAATTTGTAAGTTTTGTTTTTTAATTTTAAAAATTATAAATTAAATTAAAATAATTTTTTATAATTTAAAAAAAAAAAGAAATTTCGTAAGGTATATTTTATTATTTAAAATTTATGAACAAATTTTTTTAAATTTTGTTAATTGATTTGTATTAGATAAAAACAAAAAACAAAAAACAAAAAAAAACAAAAAAACAAAAAAACAAAAAAACTTGCATTACATTTTCATAAGCAAACAAGTGCAGAAAATATTGAAACTTGATTCTTTCTGCAATGGATAAGACTGATAATTTAGGGTTTTAGACAGGTTTCAGCTATTTTCCAGTCCATCAAATGCTGCAGAAAATATTGGAACTTGATTCTTTCTGCAATGGATAAGACTGATGATTTAGGATTTTATACAGGTTTCAGCTATTTTCCAGTCCATCAAATGCTACAGAAAATATTGGAACTTGATTCTTTCTGCAATGGATAAGACTGATGATTTAGGGTTTTAGACAGGTTTCAGCTATATTTCAGTCCAGCAAATGTTGCAGAAAATATTGGAACTTGATTCTTTCTGCAATGGATAAGACTGATGATTTAGGGTTTTAGACAGGTTTCAGCTATTTTCTAGTCCATCAAATGCTGCAGAAAATATTGGAACTTGATTCTTTCTGCAATGGATAAGACTGATGATTTAGGGTTTTAGACAGGTTTCAGCTATATTTCAGTCCATCAAATGCTGTAGAAAATATTGGAACTTGATTCTTTCTGCAATGGATAAGACTGATGATTTAGGGTTTTAGACAGGTTTCAGCTATTTTCTAGTCCATCAAATGCTGCAGAAAATATTAGAACTTGATTCTTTCTGCAATGGATAAGACTGATGATTTAGGGTTTTAGACAGGTTTCAGCTATTTTCCAGTCCATCAAATGCTGCATAAAATATTAGAACTTGATTCTTTTTGCAATGGATGAGACAAATGATGGGATTTATCAATCACATTTTGCATTGAATAAGTTATAACTTTTTCAGTCAAATAGTCCTAGGCAGAATATCAGAATCAGATTCCATCCTATACAAAGGATGGGATTTGTCATATGGTACAACATAATGAACCATTATAAATTCATAATACTTATGAAGGTTTACAATACCCCCTACAACAGTTTTTCAATCAGATTTTTCCTGACTGCTAAAACCTCCTCATTCTCATTCTCATCCTTCTATATTTCTTCTTTCTTTTGCGGAGTGATAATACCTACATTCTCATCTTTCTTAGTTTCATTACTACACAACATGAGCAATAGAGTGATCGCATTGGTCTACTATAATGGCCAAATTCATAATACTGACGAAGGTGCTACCTTTGATTGTGAACTTCCAAAAAGTTTTCGTGTTGAAGACGACGTCACATTAGAGGAACTGAAGCTGCAAATTCATACAAAAATTAAAGCTGGAAATAGAAAAAGAGTTTCAGAGGTTAAGTACAGGCATCCTCTTTCTATTGGTGAAGGATGTGTCCGATATAGAACATTTCCACTTGAAGATGATGATGATGTCAGATGCATGTTTTATGCTCATGAGACATTTGCAAATGTTGGTGTACTTGAGTTATATGCTGACATAGATGATGTTGACGATGATTGCGGCCCTTCAAATGTTCGCACAACAGAAAACTTTCCCATAGAAGATTATGATTCTGGGTCGTTCTATGTTCACACTACATACGACGTTCCCACAGAAGAAGTCGTGCCCTTATCTCAAGCTACAACTTTTCAGACTTCATTAGTCTCACAAACCCTAATTCCTACTACCCTCGAAGATGAGCCAGCTGGTGTTGATCCTGTTCGTCCACGTGGAGTCCATGGTGAAGATGTTGGTGAATTTAGTGAGCAGGAAGAGGATGCTGAATTCGCAAGTGATGACAATACTGATTCTGACCCAGACGTCGTCCCTGCTGAGATCAACACTCATGGAGATATCAACACTCATGGAGATATCAACACTCATGGAGATATTCCCCCATATGAGGCTGCATCCCATATGCATACACTGGATCTGGAGGCAATGCATGTGCCGGAATTTTCAGAGTATGCTCATACATTAGCTATGCCTCTAACATTTGATCCATCTGCAGTTGATCTGTGTGTTGGGTTACAATTCCCAACGAAAGAGGCTGTGCTTTCAGCTATCAAGCACTATAACATCAAAAACTCTGTAGATTACAGAGTAATTGAATCTGAGCGGACGAAATATTATGCCAAGTGCGTAATGTATGGGAATGGGTGTAATTGGAGAATAAGGGCAACTTTTATGAAGAAGAAACAGCTATGGGAGATTAGAAAATATGAAGGGCCTCATACTTGCACATCGGGGAGGATTTCACAAGATCATTGCAAGTTAGATTGTAACATGATCTGTTCATGCATTTTGTCATTGGTCCAAGCAAATCCGAAGATTTCCGTTTCAGTTCCGATCGCTGAGATGCGAATCCGGTATGGATACATCACCTCCTACAAGAAAACATGGCAAGCAAAGCAAAAGGCAATTGTTTGAGTATTTGGCGATTGGGAAAGATCGTACAATGAGCTACCTAAATGGTTAGGTGCAATGCAACATTTCGTGCCTGGTACAATTGTGGAATTGCAAACGGTACCTGCATATCACGGTGATTGACTGGTCCAGGGTAAGAGAATATTCCATCGACTATTTTGGACATTTAAGTCGTGCATTGAAGGGTATCCGTATTGTAAACCTATTGTGCAAATAGACGGTACTTTCTTATATGGAAAATACAAAGGCACATTATTGTTAGCTATTGCACAAGATGGCAACCGAAACATACTGCCAATTGCCTTTGCCATTGTGGAGGGTGAGACAACAGAGGCTTGGTCATTCTTTCTCAGTAACTTGCGCAGACACGTGACAAAACAGCCTGGCATTTGCTTGATGTCTGATCGACATGAAGCCATCAAAGCTGCGATTAGACGCGATGGTGGATGGAATCCTCCACATGCATATTCAGTGTACTGCATTCGACACATTGCAGCGAACTTTATGAAAAAGTTTAACAATAAGGAATTGCGTCGACAAATTGTTAACATGGGTATGGAATCAAATCATAGTTATTTTATCTCTTATATTTCGTTTAGCATATAAAATAATACTGAAATTCACAAGTTTTTTGTTTTCAAATTTATTAGGATACGAGTTGAGGCGACCGAATTTTCATTTCATGTATGACAATCTTTGTGGAGAAAATGCAGAGGCGGCTAATTGGCTTGATAGGATCCCCAAGGAGAAGTGGGCGCAGTCATATGATCAAGGAAGACGTTATGGCTATATGACAACCAACCTAGCTGAATCTATCAATTCGGTGTTGAAGGGAACGCGTCATCTTCCCATTACTGCTTTAGTGCAATCAACATATTATAGGTTGGCTGCACTTTTTGTTAAGATGGGGAACAAGCAAATTGCCATGATGGAGGGAGGGCACACATATTGTGAAACAGTCACACAGGCTATGCAAGAAAATCGCAGGAAAGCTAACTCCCACATTGTTCGTAATTTTACGCGAGCAAATCAATCTTTTTTGGTTGAAGAGTTAGTTGATCCACAAGAGGGTGTTTCTGCAATGAAGTACAAAGTCAACCTTAGTGACATGTGGTGTGATTGTGGAAAGTTTCAAGCACAAAGGTTCCCTTGTTCACATGTAGTTGCTGCATGTGCACATGTCCATGTAGATTGCATGCAATATGTGGACAAAGTCTATAGACTGGAAACTATATTGAATGTTTATAGACATGAGTTCGAAGCTGTTGGAAATGAAGGTTACTGGCCTCAATATGATGGTCCAGAAGTGTGTCCCAATCAAGAAATGCGGAGAAATCCACATGGTCGGCCAAAATCAAGTCGTATTCGTAATGAAATGGACCTCAGGGAGAAAGGCCAACCAAAACGTTGTGGATTATGCAGAAATGAAGGTCATAACCGTCGAAATTGTCCGCATCGATCTGGCACATTGGGGGAGACTTCGCATCAACAATAAATGAATTACATGTTTTTGTCAACTTATCATGTACTTTGGATTATTATTGTACATATAAAATAAAATGTAATGCAAGTTTTTTTTTTTTTTTTTTTTTTGTTTTTATCTAATACAAATCAATTAACAAAATTTAAAAAAATTTGTTCATAAATTTTAAATAATAAAATATACCTTACGAAATTTCTTTTTTTTTTTTAAATTATAAAAAAAATTATTTTAATTTAATTTATAATTTTTAAAATTAAAAAACAAAACTTACAAATTTTTAAAATTAAAACAAAACTTACAAATAAAATTTTTGATATACAAATTTAAGAAGAAATATTATTTTGTATTTTTAATTTTTATAAGAAAAAAAATTTTCCACATTTAAATTTAATAAGAAATTTAATTTAATTTATAATTTTTAAAATTAAAAAATAAAATTTACAAATTAAAAAAAATTTTAAATTTGTTTATTAATTAAAAAAAAAATTATACATGAAGGAAAATCGCCACCCCCATGGCGATTTCCCTTGGTATTTTTAGCCAAAATGTTTTTTTTACGTTTGAAAATCGCCATGGGGGGTGGCGATTTCCCAGCTAGTGTTAAAACCAGCGGATTTTGAGAAATAATCTAAAAGGAACGGTATTTTGAGAATTTTTTTTTTGACTATATTTAAATAAAAAAACCAAGGAATGGAGCTAGAATAACCATTTTTGGGTGGGAGCAAAAAATGGCTAGTCTGTGATTTCACTGAGTAGGCCATTCGATGGAATGCTTATTAGGTGAAAAAAAATGAATCAAACAACAGTTTTGAAAAATCGGATCGGATTAATTCAACCGAAAATCAAATATTTGTTAGGTTCTATATATACCTTAAAATCGAAACTTTGCCGGACTGATAAAAAATATATTTTATATTTTATATTTTTTTAATTTTTAATTTTTTTTATAAGTGATGTGATTTGAATCTTTAACCTTTTAATTAAAAAATATATCACTAAACCAAATGTATATTTTTATTAATTAATTAATTATTATATTTATTATTTATTTAACATTAAAAATATTATTTTAATATTTAAATTGTTTAATTTGAATCAACCAATTGAACCATTAGATCGAGAAACGAATGTTTAACCAGTTTGACTTTTTCAACATTACCAAACGATAAAATAGGTCATTCCACCAAATAACCCTAAATGAAATTCCTATTACAATAAACCAAACAATGGAATTTATCACACTCACTTTGTGGATGAAAAATTATTTTTTTTAAAAAAATTTATTATATTTTAAAAGAAAAATAAGTTAAAATAAAAAAAAAAATAGATAAGTAGTTTTTTAAGTGAGTATATTTTCTAAAAATTGAAAAATCTAAATACTCATAATTTTCTTTTATTATTATCTATACTATTATAAAAGAAGTGACTGAGTTGGTATTACGAGTCAAGTGACACTAACTTAGTTGAGAAAAATTACCTAATTTTATTAAAAAAATTATAATAATAATTATAGAATAAGTGATGTTAATGTTTTTTTAAAACAGATTTTTTATTCAAAACTTTTATAAAAGTTATCCATTTTTATATTAAAAAAATTATCTAAAAAATTAATTTCTCTTAAAAAAATAACTACTTTGCTAAAAAAAAAAAGTTCTCACCCACATAATGGGTGTGCAAATTCTAGTAATATTAGTTTGATTTTTATGTAATTTTTTTTAATTAAAATGATGTCACTTGATTCTTGACATCAATTCAATCAAAATTTTTATATATAATATAAATATTATAATACTAACAGAAAAATATTCCATGACCCGTTTTTTAATATCCCGCCTATCATCCCGTCTGACCTGGCAAAGTCTACGTCAAAAATATATTGCTACGCAATCGTCTTTGATTATTTAGAGTCTGGTCGGTGGGAAGAGTTACTATTGCTTTGGGCATTCTCTCCTTTTTTTTTTGCCTTATTATAAGTTTTCTTTATTTTAATTAATTTTATTTTTGGGAATTGAGATTTAATCTTAAACTTTTTATGCTTTTAATAATACTAGATAAATGCTGTAATATATCAAATGTTAATGTGCTAAGGTCCAGCCGGGCTGGTCATAGATCACTTGAGAACCGAATTTGTCCCAATATTACTTTCCAAGTTAACTACAAGTGGTAATGATTAAAGTGGTTTATACTAGTAGTTTACTACAAGTTACAAAAGTCAGTAACTTATTAGGGAAGGAGAAAAAACATCATAAAACCCAGATTTTTGGCGTTTTCATCACTTACAAAAGAAAGCAGATTTTCACTTTCTACATAGCAAATTACTAAATAGAAAAGAAAATGTATTTCCGTGGCTTCACTCTCCTCGGTGTCTTCACCATTGTTCTCTTCACACTCTCCTCCTTTGTTCCTCAGGTACTTCATTGAACCCTGATCAATCTTGTTTGTTTCCCCAGGAAAAAAAAAAGACCAGAGAGGGAAGTGAAGAAAAGAAAGCAATGAAGATTAATTAGTGATAATATAAAGAAAACCCATTTTGTGAGTGCAGGTATATCGAGCAGGAAACTCTAAAGATCGGAGCTTTAAACCTTCTTCATCATTTTCACAAGCTCTTGAGACTCTACAGAAACAAATTGGGCAAGTTTTTTATTTTTTTTCTTTCTTTTTCTTTGAAGTGTCCCTTTACTTTAGATCATCAACTCCCTTTTGATGAGTGATTCCGTGAATGATAATTATTTTGCTTATGTATAATACCTGTTTAGTACTGAAGAATAGAAAGAAACCCAGAAAATGAAATGAAAAAAAAAATGAACCGTTTAGGTTTGTAAAGCAAATAAAATCAAATCAAATCAAAGGTAAAAGACACGGTTTAATTAAAAATTCACTTACTCCATTTAATTTGAAAAACACTCACTTATCCCCTAAGATTTAACATAAAATATAATAACCTCCTAAGTAGAGGTGCTCATGGACCGGGCCGAATTTGGCTTAGGTTTAGATATGGTATCAACATCATATATGTTTGTTCAAGCCCTGTCAGACCCGAAATATGGGTCTCAAATCAAATTCTGCCTAAGCCTACCTATATTTATAAATGAGTAATCCAAACCCGTTTAGACCCGCCTATATAATTTTTTTTTTATAAAAAAATTTAAACAAATATTTTTATTATTATTTAATTTTAGTAATTTTATCCTCTTTTTTTTTTCTTCTTTTACTAAGTTCTAAAACATGGATAACTTATCATATTTTTAAATGTTTACATTATAATATTACAGATATTTATTTTTTATATGATATAAATTATATAATATATAAAATATAAAAATAATTATTATATAAATGAAAAGCGGGCTAGGCCGGACTCGGACCTTGATTGTTGGAGCCAAGGCCCGGCCCATTTTCTAAATAGGCCTAATTTTTTATCCAAGCCCATATTTTGGGCTTAATATTTTTGTCCAAACCCTCCAAAATATGGGCGGGCCTTCAGGTTTGGGCGGGTAGCCCGGCCCTTGAGTAGGTCTACTCCTAAGGTATTATTTTTAAGTTAATTTTAAATAAAAAGACAAATATATCATTTATTAATTATTAATCATTTATTATTATGTTTTTTTTACTCAAAACTTTTTTAATTACAAAAAAATGAGAATTTATTTAGTTTTAAAATTTTCTTTAATTATTATTAAATTAAATTCTAATTAAGTTATATTCTAATTTAAATGCATGTTAAATATTTTAAACTTTTCTTTAATTTAATTATATATTAACTTTTAAATGAGTTTATTAAAATATATTTATTTAATTGATTATCGTTATTTAACAAATTTAATGATAATGAAATTGGTTAAAGAAAAAAATGAAAAGAAAGGGAAGGAAAAAAAAAGAATAAAAAATATATATAATTATCATTCATGAGATTTTATTGAAAATAAACTTACCCTTATTACTTTAAAAAATACATTTTATCTCTTGAAAAAATAACTATGTTAGCATTTCGTTAATCAAATTAATATTTATTCAAATTTTACTTTAAATATTAAAAATATGATTTTTATTTTATTTTTTCGATCTATTTTTCATTTTTTATTTTAATCAATTTTTTTATCATTAAAATTTTTTAAATAATGATAATTGATTCATTTTTAAATAAAAATAACATAATATACTAATATCAAAGTTAATATATATAATTGAATAAAGATAAATTTAAAATATTTTTTTTTTACAAAAAAAGTTTAAGTGAGGGGAGGCTACCCAATCCTAGGTCAGGGCACGTCACAAACCTTAGAGAGGCTAACAGTGGTATTTATAGATCAATCACCAAGTGAAACTGCTGGTGAGACTCGAACCCTAGTACTTGTCAAGATACTAATGAGTACTTAACCAATGAACCAATTCACATTGGCATAAGTTTAAAATATTTAACATGTATACTTGAATTAGAATATAATTTAATTAGAATTTAACTTGATAGTAATTAAAGATAATTTGTATTTAAAAAAATTGTGAATAAAAAAAAAATTAATAATTAACAAAAAGTACATTTATCTTTTCATTTAAAATTAACTTAGAAATAATATTTAAAAGGGTAGTGTATTTTGTGCCAAATCTTAGAGGGTTGGGGTAAAGTAGACTTGCTCACGGGCCGGGTAGCCGGCTCGGCCCGGCCCGTACTAGGATGGGCCTGGATAGGGATTTTAGTGACCCGGACCGGACATCCTCGGCCCGGATCACTGTTCATCCAATAAAAAAATAATATTTTTTAAATTTAATTTTAAAAATATATAGAAAAAATAAAAAATATATAATTTTTATTTTAATATAGTGAACAGTAAATATAGGCCGGTGGGCCGGCCCGACCTAAGGTCGGGCCTGGGCAAAGAAATAAAAAAAATTCGGGTCGATGTCTAGCTCAGCTCTTGAGCACCTCTAAGGTAAATTGGTGTTTTTCAAACCTTAAGGGTAAATGTATTTTTTATCTGATACTTTTTCCTAAAATCAATAAAGAAAATTTGGAACCTTTTCTCTCATAAAGATTTCCCCCCCCCCGGTTAATTTAAAGTAATTATCTTTCACTTCTTTAGTTATAGAAGCATAGGGTTTGTAGAGTAGAGATGTTCATGGGTCGGACCGGGTCAGATTCGGATCGAGTTTATGTATGGTATCAACATCATATGTACTTGTTCAAGTTCGACTCGGCCCGAAATATGAGCCTCAAGTTCTATCCAAGTCCGTCCATATTTGTATAGTACAAACCCATTTAGGTTGCTCATATTATTTTTTTGTATTTTTTTAAAAAATACAATTTTTTATTTAATCTTTAACAATTTTATATTTTTTTATTAAATTCTTAAAAATGGACAACTTTAACATATTTTTAAAATTTACACTATAATACAAGTTGATGAGCAACTGCATCTTGTAAACTTTTCTCATTGTGTTTAGGTGTACTGTTTTATATCCACTAACAGTTACTGCATCATTTCTAGCTTTGAGATTTTTGCAGATGCCATCTTCTCCCCTGTATGGATAATTTTTCTCAGTGGTGATTTCACCATTCTTTATAATGAATTCATATGCTTTGTGCATGTACAAAAAAATATTATATATATTTAATTTTTATATGATATAAATTATATAATATATATAAAAATAATATATTATATAATTAGAAAACGTGTCTGGTTGGGTTGGGCTTTGAATATTGGAATCAAGACCGGATTAATTTTTTAAACGGGTCTTATTTTTTTACTCAAATCTATTTTTCGAACTTAATATTTTTGTCCAAACCCTCCCTAATATGGGCGAACCTTCGGACTTGGACTAATAGTCCGACCCTTGAACAGGTCTATTGCATACTGAACTTGAATCAATAAATTTAATATCTAATTTATTTTGTTTATCTATTAATTGTATTTTCTTATTATGACACACAAATGAGGTTTCTTGCTTATTTGAAACCCACTTTCAGTTATACTTTTAAGAGCATTGGTCTACTCCGGCGAGCCATGACCCATGCCTCCTTTTCTGTGGAGAACAACAAGGCATTAAGCACCCTGGGCACCTATGTCATTGAGACATCAGCTACGCTCCGTTCCCTTGAAAAAGATATTGATATGTCTTCAAAAAAACTCAACAAGCTCATTTTGGAGATTTCCAATGTGGAATCTTCCTGTGCTGTTGCTGGGGCACGGTTGGGCCTGCAAAAAGTGGTTCGAGTTTCTCCAAATACTGATCCTTCAAGCCCAACCATAGTTTGCGTTGCATTTCGAGCAGTATTTGGTGCTATTGCTGTTGATTCTGGAAACACTGGTGAAGCTGCACAAATCTTTTGGAGCGTTCATAATGGTAAGGTTGGAAGAGCTGTTTCGTTGTAATTTAGGTTCTGTTATTTGCTGTTAAAATATATTGTAGATGGTTTGTGTTTGTTCAGCGTTTCATATATTATGGTAAATAACAGTTTGTAAGTTGCTTGTGCTTTTTTACAGTATGTTAAATTTAATGTGGTTGGTGAACAAACTTAACCTGCAGTGATACCTTTAGTGAATATTAAGAGTACATGTAGCCTATGTTACTTGAATTCGGGTGTGAGTGTCGGATACGGATATATGTCTAATACGGGTATGTTTAATTTTTTAAAGTTTTTTCATATATTTAAAAGGTCATATCTACGTACTTATGTCCGAATATGTGTCATTTCAGTGTGTAACTTCATGGTGTTTTTAATCTCTATTGCAATATACCTTGTAATTCTTGAGAGATGCAGATATCTTCTGGGCTTAGGGAATTTTAAAACAATATTTGGCGAAGAGCAGCCAAAAATGAGTCAAGAGGAGACTTTGTTGTCTGCTAAGTTATTACCTCTCTTTCTGTTGCTATTCAAGTTTACAGAAAACACAACACTTACAAAAAAGGGCTGCCACTTTTTAGCTCTGTTGCCCTAACCACTGTGAGTATAACACCTTATTAGTTACATTTGTTGTGGTATATTAGACACGATAAAATTCTTGGACTGGAGGATGTTAAAAATGCTCGGTATTTCGCTTCAAGTCATTAAGTCCTATCATGACCAATGTAGGTGAATTTTTCACTATGCTTGTTTCTTGGATAAGTGTTTTCATTTATGCTATTTTTACTGAAGGACTCAGTCAGTCCAGTGGTCTTCAATCTTTTCTGTTAATAAGGTTCAATGCACTTATCAGGACTATCAGCAAACTTGGGTATTTACAGTTCACGAGTGGGGTTTTAGGCTTGCCTGGACCGTCTCGATAAGTGCATTGATGATCATTTCTTTATAAGTACTCTGAAGAATCTAAACTATTACAGATTATTTTTACTCGTTCAATCATTGAATTTGAATTAAGACCTAGGAGTTGATAGATTCAGGTGCCAGAACGGATGGGGTGGTTGCAAGGGTGAGGTGACCATTCACTTTGAAATCAAGAAGTTCATTCGGTTTTATCAATGTCATACCGGGTGAGTAAGGGTGAGGGCCACAGTGTCTCAATAATATATTTCTTAATTAGATGCACAAGATAAAAGCTGTTTCCAGATTATGATATTTGCTTGTGCCTGTGGAAATTTCTAAACAGTGTAAAAACTAGTGTCTGGAATTGCTGTCTTTGTTTATATGTTACTCGAACTCTGGTGTGAGTGTCAGATATGGGTATGTGCCTGATACGGGTATGTTCAATTTTTTTTAAAGTTTTAATATGTATTTAGAGGGTCTTTGAAGGATCATATCTCCATATCCATATCAGAATATATGTCAGACACAAGTGTCAAATACAAATATTTCAAAAAAAAAAAATCGAAGCAACATAACTTTGTTTTGCTTTCATAGTTCAAACTCACTTTATTGTGTGAGTAACTGAGAAAAAGCATAGATTAGTCATCTCATCTGGCCAACCTTTTCTGAAAAATGCATTAATTGTTGTAAGGACCATAGAAACAGGGAAGCAAATATGGAAGTATTGAAGAATATTCAGCTCAATCTTTGTGCCTGATTTGGGTTGTCTATGAAACTTGGACAGTTTTTATGCCAACTTGCATAGCTGTCTTATTTTAGTTTCTCTGAAGAATGAGGTCATAGAGAAAATTACCTGATATCATGTGGATATGTGAAGGATAGGCAGTCCCTCCTTCATGCACAAACGAGTATACAAATAGTCAAAACATTTCTGTCTTCAAAGCTGATGAGTAGAGTAGCAGCTAACTTCTCTTGGTTAGTGATTTTATATTTTGGTGTTGCAATGGATTGTATAGAGGTGGCAATCGGTCGGTCGCATTTGGGGTAGATTATTTTAAATCAGATTGGATCATAGAAAATTCAAATCCTTTCGAGTTTGGGTTTTTCAAATTTGACATTCAAATTATTCGCAATCATGTCATTTTAATTTAAATTGTTGAGTTTTAAAATCAAATCAGTTTAATTTGGACAATTTTAAAAACCGGATCGAAAATGAATTGATAAGGATTTTAATTTTCGATATTAAATGGGAATTTTGTTGTGCAAAACTTGATTTTTAGTATTAAATGCAGTAAACATTTAAAACATACACTTCGCTTAAGTAATTAACTTGAATGGATAAAGGGTTTAAATTCTACTATCCATTTAAAAAATACTTAAAATCAATTCAATATCAAACTAGTTTGGTCTAACCCAATTGAATCGGGTGTTTGATAGGTTTGATATATATATATATATATATATATATATATATATATTTGGATTTTATGTGTTATCAGATCGGACATGTCATTGATTTTCGATTTAATCAATTTGATCGATTAATTCAATCTGGTTTTTCAACATTGATTTTGAGTCATATTCGTATTAATCTTTTGAATCATTTGGATTTAACGAATTCAAGTTGAATGGATTTGATTTATTAACTTTTTTAATCAAATTGAGTTAAATCAGATTCAAACGAATTTTGCCAAGTTCGTATAAAGATTTTTCTGCTCTAATTGTATACCTAATAATTACACTAACATTATATATTTGCCTGTTATAATAAGCTAATGTTACTAACATTTTAGCTTCAGTTATATGATTTTGGTTCGTTGAATGGAATAAAAAAAAAATTAGTTATTAGGTGAAAATAAAATAAAGAAAAAATAAGTATTACGAATATATATATATATATAATGACTAATTTATTTTTGAATTAAATAATAATATTTTATTTATAAATATTAAACCTATCTTTTTAATCTTTTATAAACTATTATTAATAGATACAAAAAATATTTAAAAATATTATATTGCGTAATAAATTATAAAAAAATATTAAAATTAATAATAATATTTAGAAGTATTTTAATATACTATATTTAAAAAATATTATTGATATTATTTTAATATATTAGATTTAAATAACAAATCAAATTTTAATTTATATAAAATTTAAATAAGAAATCAAATTTTAATTTATATAAAATTTAAATAAGAGATACATTTTTTAAAATAAAATTGTATTTTATGTAAAATTTAAATAAGAAATAAAATTTTTTGTATAAAATTTTAATAAGAAATATTTTTTTTATAATTTCAATAAGAAATAAAATTTTACTTTTTATAAAATTAACATAATAAATTTTATTTTATTTTATTTTATTTTTTTAAAAAAATTCAATAAAAATTAAATTACATTTTTTACAAAATTAAAAAATTAAATAAATTATAAAATTTTAGTATATATATTTAAAAAAATAAAAAGAAACGAAGATAATTTTTTTTATACCTGTTTATTACAGATCTCACATATAAAATTTAAATAAGAAATCAAAATTTTTATTTATATAAAATTTAAATAAGAAATAAAATTTTTTATATAAAAATTTAATAAGAAATATTATTTTCTTTTTAAAATTTGAATAAGAAATAAAATTTTAATAATAAATTTTATTTTATTTTTATAAAATTAAAAAATTAAAAACTTTTAATATATATTTCAAAAAAAAAAACCAAGATAATATTTTTTATTTAATTTGTAATTTTTAAAATTAAAATACAAATTTTAAAAACAAATTTGCTTTTTCTTTTTTAAATTTAAGTAAAAAAATATATATCACCAAGGGATATCGCTATCCTCCATGGCGATTTCTCTTGGTGAAATTGAAAAAAAAATTCAAAATACACCAAGGGAAATCGCCAAAGGGGTGGCGATTTCCTTTGGTGTATTTTGAAATTTTAAAAATTTTACGTTGGGAAATCGCTATGGGGATGACGATTTTTCAGCTAGTTTTCAAACAAACGGATTTTGAAAATTAATCTGAAAATAACGATATTTTGATAAATAATTTTTTTAGCTATATTCTGATAAAAAGACCATTAGTGAAATCATCGACTAGCCATTTTTTGCTCCCACCCAAAATGGTTATTCTAGCTCAATTCCTTATGCCACCGAATAGAAGAAATTTGTTTTGGCAAGTTTGCCCATGAAAAAAAAGGTCACAGCGAAAAGAAAAAAAAATGAACAATTTTTTTTTTACAACATCATCCCAAAAGAGGAAGCAACATAAAAATCATAAGAACAACAAAATGGCCAAAAAAAAAAAAGGAAAATGAGCGAGAGAGAAACTCTCTCTCTCTCTCTTTATGTTAGGCTATTCATAAAGAGATTTGAGATTCCAAATTTAGGAGGATGAAGAGGACGATAAAAGGACGAATATATCAAAAAATGAAAGCATTTGAAGCAACGGAAGACGAAGAAAAAGAAAGGTGAAAGTCATTATCACTTTTTAGATCTAGGCTTATCTAGAATTTTTAGGAAAACAAAGTAAAAAATAGAAAATAGGAGATTTAAAGGAAAGTTTTTGTGAATTTTGGGAAAATTTTGTGTTGAACAACGATGGTGGATGGAGGCGAGTGACGACGGTGATCGATGAACAAAAACTGGATTTATGTGGCGGTTTCTAGGTTATATGGGTTTTTCGGTGAGTTGATAAATTTTAAGAGAGATAGATTTTTAGAGAAGATTAGAGAGAGAGAGGATGAGGAGAGCGAAAATAGAGAAAAGAAAAAAGATATTTATATATTATAAAAATAGTATTAATATTTTGTAATTAAATTAATTTCTTATTTAAATTTTATATAAAATTAAAATTAAATTTTTTATTATTATTTTAGTTTTATGCTGTAGAAATTATTGGAATTGGATTCCTTCTGCAATGGATGAGACTAATGATTTAGGGCTAGGGTTAGGGTCAGTTATTTTTCAGTGAATCAAATCCTGCAGAAAATATTGGAATTGGATTCCTTATGCAATGGATGGGACTATTGACCAGATTTAGGGTTAGGGTTTCAGCTATTTTCCAGTCAATAAAATGCTACAGAAAATATTGGAATTGGATTCCTTCTGCAATGGATGGGACTAATGATTTAGGGTTAGGGATAGTTTCAGCTATTTTCCAGTCAATTAAATGCTGCATAAAATATTGGAATTGGATTCTTTTTGCAATAGATGAGACTGATGATTTAGGGTTAGGGATAAGTTTCAGCTATTTTCCAGTCAATCAAATGCTGCAGAAAATATTGGAATTGGATTCCTTCTGCAATTGATGGGACTAATGATTTAGGGTAAAGGATAGGTTTCAGCTATTTTCCAGTCAATCAAATGCTGCAGAAAATATTGGAATTGGATTCCTTTTGCAAATGATGGGACTAATGATTTAGGGTAAGAGATAGGTTTCAGCTATATTTCAGTCAATCAAATACTGCAGAAAATATTGAAATTGGATTCCTTCTGCAATGGATTGGACTATTGGACAGTCTGGTATAAAGGATGGGATTTATCATCAGTTTTTGCATTGAATGAGTTATCAGTTTTTCAATCAATTAACCCTAGCCAGAAAATGGGAATCAGACTCCATCTTGTACAAAGGATGGGATTTGTCATCCGGTACAACATAATGAACCATTATAAATTCATAATACTGATGAAGGTTTACAATACCCATACAACAGTTTTTCAATCAGATTTTTTCTGAGTGCTAATACCTCCTCATTCTCATCCTTCTATATTTCTTATTTCTTTTGCCGAGTGATAATACATCCATTCTCATCCTTCTTAGTTTCATTACTACACAACATGAGCAACAGAGTGATTGTATTGGTCTACTATAATGGCCAAATTCATAATACTGACGAAGGTGCTACCTTTGATTCTGAACGTCCTAAAAGTTTTCGTGTTGGTGAAGACGTCACATTAGAGGAACTGAAGCTGCAAATTCATACAAAAATTAAAGCTGGAAATAGAAAAAGAGTTTCAGGGATTAAGTATAGGCATCCTCTTTCTATTGGTGAAGGATGTGTCCGATATAGAACACTTCCACTTGAAGATGATGATGATGTCAGATGCATGTTTTATGCTCATGAGACATTTGCAAATGTTGGTGGACTTGAGTTATATGCTGACATAAAGGATGTTCACGATGATTGTGGGCCTTCAAATGTTTGCACTACAGAAAACTTTCCCACAGAAGATAATGATTCTGGGCCGTTCTATGTTCACACTACATACGATGTTCCCACAGAAGAAGTCGTTATGCTATCTCAAGCTACAACGTTTCATAATTCATTAGTCTCACAAACAATTCCTACTACCCTTGAAGATGAGCCAGTTTGGTGTTGATCTTGTTCCGCCACGTGGAGTCCATGGTGAATATGTTGGTGACTTTAGTGAGCATGAAGAGGATGCTGAATTCGCAAGTGATGACAACAGTGATTCTGACCCAGACGTCGTCCCTGCTGAGATCAACACTCGTGGAGATCTTCCCCTATATAAAGTTGCATCCCATATGCATACCCTGGATCTGGAGGCAATGCAAGTGCCAAAATTTCCTGAGTATGCTCATACATTAGCTACGCCTCTGACATTTGATTCATCTACAGTTGATCTGTGTGTTAGGTTACAATTTTCAACGAAAGAGGTTGTGCTTTCAGCTATTAAACACTATAACATCAGAAACTCTGTAGATTATAGAGTAATTGAATCTGAGCGGACCAAATATTATGCCAAATGTCTAATATATGGGAAGGGGTGCAATTGGAGAATAAGGGCAACTTTTATGAAGAAAAAACAGGCATGGGCGATTAAAAAATATGAAGGGCCTCATACTTGCACATCGGGGAGGATTTCACAAGATCATTGCAAATTAGATTCTAACATGATCTGTTCATGCATTCTGTCATTGGTCCAAGCAAATCCGGAGATCTTCGTTTCAGTTTTGATCGCTGAGATACGAATCCGGTATGGATACATCACTTCTTATAAGAAAGCGTGAAAAGCAAAGCAAAAGGCAATTGTTCGAGTTTTTGGCGATTGGGATAGATCGTACATTGAGCTACTTAAATGGTTAGGTGCAATGCAACATTTCGTGCCTGGTACAATGTGGAATTGCAAACGGTACTTGCATATCACGGTGATCGACTGGTCCATGGTAAGAGAATATTCCATCGACTCTTTTGGACATTTAAGTCGTGCATTGAAAGGTATCTGTATTGTAAACCTATTGTGCAAATAGACGGTACTTTCTTATATGGAAAATACAAAGGAACATTATTGTTAGCTATTGCACAAGATGGCAACCGAAACATACTGCCAATTGCCTTTGTCATTGTGGAGGATGAGACAACAGAGGCTTGGTCATTCTTTCTCACTAATTTGCGTAAACATGTGACAAAACAGCCTGGCATATGCTTGATGTCTAATCGACATGAAGCTATCACGGCTGCGATTAGACGCGATGGTAGTGGATGGAATCCTCCACATGCATATACAGTGTACTGCATTCGACACATTGCAGCTAACTTTATGAAGAAGTTTAACAATAAGAAATTGCGTCGACACATTGTTAACATGGGTATGGAATCGAATCATAGTTATTTTATGTCTTATATTTCCTTTAGTATATAAAATAATACTGAAATTCACAAGTCTTTTGTTTTAATTTTATTAGGATACGAGTTGAGGCGACCGAATTTTCATTTCAGGTATGAGAATCTTCGTGGAGAAAATGCAGAGGCGGCTAATTGGCTTGATAGGATCCCCAAGGAGAAGTGGGCCCAATCATATGATCAAGGAAGACGTTATGGTCATATGACAACCAACCTAGCTGAATCTATCAATTCGGTGTTGAAGGGAATGCGTCATCTTCCCATTACTGCTTTAGTGCAATCAACATATTATAGGTTGGCTGCACTTTTTGTTAAGATGGGGAACAAGCAAATTGCAATGATGGAGGGAGGGCACACATACTGTGAAACAGTCGCATAGACTATGCAAGAAAATCGTAGGAAAGCTAACTCCCACTTTGTTTGTAATTTTACGCGAGCAAATCAATCTTTTCTGATTGAAGAGTTAGTTGATCCACAATAGGGTTTTTCTGCAATGAAGTACAAAGTCAAGCTTAGTGACATGTTGTGTGACTGTGGGAAGTTTCAAGCACAAAGGTTCCCTTGTTCACATGTAGTTGCTGCTTGTGCACATGTCCATGTAGATTGCATGCAATATGTGGACAATGTCTATAGACTGGAAACTATATTCAATGTTTATAGACATGAGTTCGAAGCAGTTGGAAATGAAGGTTATTGGCCTCAATATGATGGTCCAGAAGTGTGTCCCAATCAAGAAATGCGGAGAAATCCACATGGTCGGCCAAAATCAAGTCGTATTCGTAATGAAATGGACCTAAGGGAGAAAGGCCAACCAAAACGTTGTGGATTATGCAAAAATGAAGGTCATAACTGTCGAAAATGTCCGCATCAATCTGGCATATCGGGGGAAAGTTCACATCAACAATAAAGGAATTACATATTTTCATAACCTGTAATATTTACATATTTTGCCATTAACGGAAAATATTATGCAAGTTTTTTTCTACTTATCATGTAATTTGGATTATTATTTTATATAAAATTTAAGAAATTTTATAAAAATATATTGAATAATATATTTTATTACATTTTTATAAATTAAATAACAACATTAACATTTTAGTTAGATATGCCGAATAAAAAAATTAAAAATAACAATTAATTTTCCAACAAATTTAAAATAAATAACATGAAATGCAAAACATATAAATTTATATATTACAAATTTAAAATACATTATTCTCGTTATATTAATAAAAGTACATTTATTCTAATTATTGCATGGTGTAGAGCAACAGTGTCGAACTCTCCAAGTGCGTGGTGGTTGGACCCGTCGTTCAACCTCGTCAGTGGCACGTATTCGCGGTCGACCACGACCTCTTGCTATAACCGCCACTGGTTCCGGTTATATGTCATCCGTTATTTCTTCTGTATCAAAATTTTGAAATCCACTGCTGGAGGAGCCAACACCTAGTTCACCCATAAAAGGAATCTGACTACTAGATGGATCCAGAAATGATGTACCATCAAATGCTGACGCATGGGTTCCAAACTGATACATTGATGTTAGATATGCTGAACTTGGACTTAGGATGGGGAGCTGGTCATCTAACCTCGTCATCGGCGGTGATGGTCGGTAACACTCATCAACGTCATATCTAGGGTGACTGACGGAATAACGATGACTGGATGGTACTCCATGATCCCGTTCAGGTTCAGGATGACTAAATGACATCCTCGGTGCTGTGAACTCCGATGAGGCCGGTTGACGCGTCCGTCTATGTTGTCGGCTAGGTCTAGGAGCTTCCATATCTTGTGTAGGAGGGACTGGAGTTGAAGTTCGTCCGGTAAATGGCATACTCCTAACATCCTCATACACCGACGGTGGACAAACAAAAGGCCGACCTTCATTTTTATACCATCCTATGTAATCATCAGATGGGTTGAAATTATTACCAACAATCGAATAACCTGTCGGAATTCGTTGACAACGTATATTCCACCAATGGATCATGCTTCGCAGGCCAGAATTCCTCATGACGACCACGCATGTTGATCTTGTGAAGCTTATCAAGGTTTACCGGGGCTTGCGAAATTGGTTGTTGCATCCCAAATTGTCGCAACACCCTGTCAGTTTGGTGCCACTCTACATATGAAAAGCATATCAATGCTGTGTTTGCTTTCTATATATTACAATTATTGTAGGCATCTGATGGGAGGTATGCCATAATTTCACTTGAGGAATATGGCATCCACAGAAACTGCGAATAATTATTACAAGTTATTAGTTTCATATGGATTAAATACAAAAATACTTGAATGTAACAATCGAAATATTTACCTTATCATATCCTACTCGATCTAGTCGCAATCTTATACTTGCAAGGTCGGTTGGAGTCTCGATAAAATCTCGACTCCTACTCCTACTTCACCTGTTAAAATGAATATAAAATCTTAATAAACCTATAAAAATACAAGTTCGTACAAAATTAATAAAATAGTGAAGATTATTATCTGCTTGCAAGGGGGTATACAGCCGAAACATCCACGCGCAGAGCAAGAAATGGCAGCCGATACCAAGCCCATGATTGTAGAAGCATTAAACATCCACCTATGTCATGGCTTTTTGGAACTGTAGCCCGGCACAGTTCTCTATACAAAACCGTCAAACACGCAGAACCCCAACTATGATTTGCTGCATGCTCTAAATCACGTAGTAATAGAAGATACATTAAATGTACCCGACTGCTCGATTTTCAGGCATTAGTAATCCTCCAATCAAACGTAAAATATATGCTTTAGCAGTATATTGTATCTGTTCTTCAGTTGCGTGTAATGGAAGATTTTGAAAGGGTTTCAACCAATTTAGTCTCACCGTTGAGCCAGATACATACTCATCTGGAGGTACTACGCCCAATAGATTTTGACACTCCATTCCAATCTAGCAAGCTTCCGCCTGTAACTGCATCGCCATGGACCAGAAGTCCAAGTTGAAGCGCAACATCTTCTAGAGTTACCGTGCATTCACCAAATGGAAAATGAAAAGTGTGCATCTTGGGTCTCCATCGTTCGATCACTGATTAAGTTGGGTTGTATAAAAAATCGTCGAATTTGAGTTGCGTGATAAAATCCGACTTTTCTTAAGTGATCGATAATAGATGGATGCGGGTCCTCCAATGTAAATTTCCTCGAACGTAACACGCGACGAGTATCCTATTGATAATTAATTAAATTAAATAAAATAATTATAAAAATTAGTATATTATAAAACTATAATAATTAAAAAATTAAACAATATAAAAATTCTAAAATTCTAAAACTATAAAATAACAAAACAATAATAATATAAAATTTTAAAATTATTTATATAATTATTAAATAATTAAATAATATAAAAAATAAATAACTATAAAATGAAAAAAATAATAATTAAAAAATTATAAAACTATAATAATAAAAAATAAAATTATATAAAACTATAAAATGAAAAAATAAAATTATATAAAACTATAAAATGAAAAAACAATAATAATTAAAAAAACTATAATAATAAAAAATTAAACAATATAAAAAATAAATAATTATAAAACTATAAAATGAAAAAACAATACTAATTAAAAAATGATAAAACTATAATAATTAAAACATTAAAAATATAAAAGATATAAAATTATAAAACTATAAATTTACAAAATAATAATAATTAAAAAATTACTTCAAATTTATAATGTAATACAAATAATATTACAACAATTTACTTACCTCTTTAAATATAACCTCCGATATGTGATTTTCTTGCAACGTCAATAGTGATGATGAAGCTATTTTTAAATATTATTGTAGAAAAAAATTTGTTGGTAGAAAAAAAATTGATTATAGAAAGAAGAAAGAAAATAATAATAAGTTGTAGAAAATGAGGGGGGGTTATTTATAGAAGAGTGGTGTGTGGGGGGGGGGGGGAAGGGGATTTTGAAGGCAACGGTCAAGTTACCGTTGCCTTCAAAAAATTTTGATTTTTTTTTTTGTATTTTATTATTATTATTATTTTTTTTGTTTCAAAAGATTATATAGTAAAATTTAACTAAAAAATTTTTAAAAAATTTCATAAAATTTAAATAAGAAATATACCGTTAGACTTTTAAATTTTTTTTAAAAAAAATTAATTTAATTTTTTATTTAATTTGTAATTTTTAAAATTAAAATACAAATTTTAAAAACAAATTTGTAATTTTTTTTAATTTAAGTAAAAAAATTAAAAAAAATACCACCAAGGGAAATCGCCACTCTCATGGCGATTTCCCTTGGTTTTTTTGAAAATTTTACGTTGGGAAATTTTCATGGGAGATGACGATTTTCTAGCTGGTTTTAAAACAAGCGGATTTTGAGAACTAATCTTAAAACAACGGTATTTTGATAAATAATTTTTTTTAGCTATATTCTGATAAAAAACCTTTCACTAATTAGGCCATTTGATGGAATGATTATTCAGTGAAAAAAAAAAAGTGAACCAAACGAAAATTTCAAAAAATTAGAACGGACTAGTTCAATCGAAAATCAGGGACTTGTTCGGTTCGATATGTACCTTAAAATTGAAAATTTGTTGGATCAATAAAAAATTGGTTTTATATTCTTTTTTTTTTTATTTTTTTTTTGTTGTAAATAATGTGATTTGAACTTTTAATCCTTTAATTAATAAATATACCATTAAATCAAATGTATATTTTTATTAATTAGTTATTATATTTATTATTTATTTAACACTAAAAGTATTTTTTTTAATATTTAAATTGTTTGATTTGAATTGACCGATAAGATTGAGAAACCAAAGTTCAACCAATTTGACTTTTGATATGATTTCTTCAATATTACCAAAAGATAAAATAGGTCATTCCCATTGGTGCATGGCCTAGGTTCGATTCTTGCCCTGGGAATCCCTGAAGTAAGTGGGCAGCCGCGATGGTGAGTTTCGTGCTACCGACCCTAGGGCTGAGAAAAAAATCGAGAAAATCGAAAATCGATCCGAATCGTATTGTTTGATTCAGTTTCAGTTTGATTTTATTAAGTTCGGTTCGATATCGGGTTGATTATTAATTCGGTTTATTCGATTCGATTTTTGATTTATAAGTAAAAAAACCGTAATTAACCGAATCAAACCGAATTTTATTTTTTAATTGATTTTTAAATTATTTTTTATTTTTATAATAGAAAAATAAATATTTAATTTCTAAATTAGTGAAAAAAACTTAAAAATATTATTAAAAAAAGACAATTTTTAAAAATTTTAAAAATTAAAAATACTTTGGTTGTGAAAATAGCATGTTAGCATAAATAACCGGTTAAAATAACATGTAATAAAGCCCAAAAATTCAAAAATAAAAAAATATATAAAAAATCGATAACCGAACCGAATCGAGCTATCGCGGTTCGGTTATAACCTATTCTTAAATTTCTTGTTTCGGTTACGAATATGAAAAAATCGAATTCTTCGATTCGATTTTTAAAATTCAAAAAATCGATCCGAATCGAACCGAACTCATCCCTAATCGACCCGGGGTTGGTAAGGAGGGGTGGGCCCGAAAGACCCTGCTTTCCCCAGATCCCCGTCTTAAAAAAAATGTCATTCCACCATTTTGGATGGGATAACCATTACCCAAAATGGAATAACTATTTTGGGTGGGAGAAAAAAATGGCTAGTCGGTGATTTCACTGATTAGGCCATTTGATGGAATTATTATTCAGTGAAAAAAATGAACCAAACGATAATTTAAAAATCAGATCGAATCGGTTTAATTAAAAATCGAAAGTTTGTACGATTTGATATGTACCTTAAAATCTAAATTTTGTTGGACTGGTAAAAAAATAATTTTATTTTTATTTTTTTCAATATTTTTTTTATGTAAGTGTTGTGCTTTGAATTTTTAACCCCTTAATTAACAAATATACTATTAAACCAAAAGCATATTTTTATTAATTATTTAATATATTTATTATTTACACTAAAAGTATTATTTTTAATATTTAAATTGTTTGATTTGAATTGACCAATTGAACCGATTAGATTGAGAAACAAAAGTTTAACCAATTTAACTTTCGATCTAATTTTTTTCAATATTACCAAACGGTAAAATAAACCATTCCACCAAATAACCCTAAATGAAATCTCTATTGCAATAAACCAAACAATAGAATTAATCACACCTACTTTGAGGGTGAAAATTTTGTTTTATTTTTAAAAAATTATTATATTTTAGAAGAGAAATAAGTTAAAATTTTGAAAAATAGAAAAATAATTTTTCAAGTGAATATTTATTTTTTTAAAATAAAAAACTTAAATACTCATATATTTAATTTAGTTTTTATGTAATTTTTTAATTATAATATCACTTGATTCGTAATATTAATTCAATTAAAAAAAATTATATATAGTATAGATGCTTATAAATGTAATATATCAAATGTTAATGCGCTAAGGTCCAGCCGGGCTGGTCATAGATTCAGAACTGTATTTGTCCCAAAATTTCTTTCCAAGTTAATTCTTTACAAATCAACTAAATAAGTTAATAAGGAAAAATATCTAACTCTTCTTTGTCGCAACCTAAAAAATAACGACGAGTCTCATCGCAAGACTTTATTATTCGTTAGATGTGACATTAAAAAATCGAGAAAAAGTCGACTTAATTCCTCTAGAAAAATGAAGGTTTTGAAAATGACCTTAAAAAAGACATGGAGTCGCCACCAATCTTTTTTAGCTAGGTGTGATCGGCCACCTATTAAAACCGGTTTTATAAAATATTTTAAAAATTAATTAAAACATTTTAAAAACCAATTTCAAGTCTGCGTTTTAAACCAGAGAAATCAAAGAAGCGGGTTCGGGAGTCGGTTACGTGTGGGGAAGGATTAGCACCCCCACAACGCCCGTATAAATCGGTACCTTATTAATCGTGTGTTATCTCAAGTCTCGGTAAAAAGTTGGTTTTAAACTTAGTATTTCAAGTTAATTCCCAATTTAAAAATAATTCCATTTTTTATTGAAAATGATCCGGAATTTATAAATTCAAAATTTTCCTATATTCCCCAACAAACGTGGCAAAATATAGAAATTTTTATTAGTTTTGGAAAACTTTCCGAATCATTCTCCTTTTGAAAGAAAGATATTCCTTTATTAATGATAATTGATGAAATTCCCTCCAGCAAACCCGGTAGAGAACTCATGAATTATTTTAACTCGGGAATATCTTTATTTTTATTGAAAACCATTATCTTTTTGAAAACATTTAAAATAAATGAATATGTATATGCATGACATAAATAAAATGACATAGCAAAATCTAAATAATATAATGCAACCTAAATGACATGGCAAACATGAATGATATGGCATATAAATTAAATGAAATGGAATATGAAATAATGCTACCATATAATATGCATGAAAATAAAAATAGAAATAATAATGCATGAACATAGTATATGCTAAATAATATGACCAAAAAAACGACTAAATAAAAGCATGGGATATCATGAAATATTCCAAATCATATGATAAACCATATAACATCAAAAATATAAATCAAAATAATAACAATATTATTATAACAAGAATCACATATTATATAAAATGCATGAATATAAAAATGCAATGCATGAAATGTATTTTTTTCCTTTAATTAAGGAAATCCGTATATCTAAAAAGATATCCGGCTACCTTAGGAAAATATGTCAAATTAAATATTCTAAAACCAAAATACTTTGTGATTGTTTGAAAATAATTTTGAGAAGCTTGAATTAAAAATAAAAACTAGGCTAGAATTTTTTAAATGGCTCTAATTTCCTAAGTTTAAAAAATCCGGACTTGGCTACCCTTAACCCGGGACTTGAAAAACCATTTTTAGAGTTTAAAAAGGCTTATAAATTATCCTAAGTCAGTAGCTAACCCTCCTAATCAGCCCACTCTAAGTAAATTAACCAAAACAAAAAAAATGGTTTTTCTTTAAATTCAATTCTGACTCCACTGTCCAGTATTAATCCACGATTTTTTACCCAATTTTTAAAACTTCCAAAAATTCTAAAATAAATACTGGAGACTCAGGACATGTAAAACTACACGAAAACAAATCGGCTTAATTTTCTGATCAAAGATGAATTCCCAAAAAAATCATAGATGTACGAGTTTTTGGAGGAGAAAAAACTGCTTTGTTTTTCTTTAAATTCAATTCTGACTCCACTGTCCAGTTTTAATCCACGATTTTTTACCCTATTTTTAAAAATTCCAAAAATTCTAAAAAAATTACTGGAGACTCACAACATGTAAAAATACACGATAAAAAATCGGCTTAATTTTATGATCAAAAATGAATTCCCAGAAAAATTAGAGATGTACGAGTTTTTTGAGGAAAAAAAAACTGCTTTGTTTTTCTTTAAATTCAATTCTGACTCCACTGTCCAGTTTTAATCCACGATTTTTTACCCTATTTTTAAAAATTCCAAAAATTCTGAAAAAATTACTGGAGACTCAGGACATGTAAAACTACACGATAAAAAATCGGCTTAATTTTATGATCAAAGATGAATTCCCAGAAAAATCAGAGATGTACGAGTTTTTGGAGGAAAAAAAACTGCTTTGCCAGCACATTTTTTGTCTTTGATAAAATCATTTAAAAAATCAAAGTAAAAATATTTGAAACTCATAAAATGATTTCCAAACAATAGCTAAGACTTTTTGAAAGTTAGATAAAAATTGTCTAAGTAAAAAAAATCACAAAGGTAGAATAATCAACTTGACAAACTTAATTTTCCACAAGTGTGCTCAAGAGAGCATGACTTTGAACCATCAATTGGCTCAAGTCATTATTCAAGTGGTATGAACATGAAATGCATGAAACAATGCAGCAAACATAATGCATGAAATGCATGGATCTAAACCTAAATGTAAGGAAAATGCATGACACAAATAATATGGCCTAGACCTAACATGAACTTGCATGGCATTTAATGTAACCTAGACCTAAGACATGCATGGCATTTTCACAAACACAAGGCATGCTTAATTCAAAAATCCAACCAAATATCATGCAAATGCAAAAACCTAACAACTAGCATGACAAAAATACAACACACAATGCAAAACACATGGAGTAGCCAAATGGCCCCAAGCTTCAACAAGCATGGCATTTTCACAAACACTTGGTATGCTAGCATGAAAAACTAAGTCATAACACAAAAATCACACAAGCATTTTCACAAACACCTAATATACCAAATCTAAAACATGCTCACTAAGATATAAAACAAGAATCATGCAAAGAATCACACAAGCATTTTCACAAACACTTAATATGCTAACTCTAAAACATGCTCAAATTTAAACAACATGAAAACAGAAAATTAAAAATGCAAAAACATGATATCTAAGACATAAATGGCAACAAATAAAGCAACCAAATTAAATATAACTTAAGAACATGAAATAACATAATATTTAAAACATCAAAAATAAAGAAAATAGCATAAACAATATGGTAAAATGAATCAAAAACAACAACTTAAAATAAATAATGTAGGCCATTTGGCCATGGTGAGTTTATTATAAAAACAAAATGTAAAAAAAAAATATACTTAAGAAAGGAAATGAAGGAAGAACAAGAAACATTATTTTAAAATGAAAACTCACCAAGTAGAGATTAAAAGAGCAAAAAATAAGAATAGAAAATGAAAGTGCAAGAGTTGGTGCTCAAGAGCAACCTCAAGAAGCTAATATTTCAAGCTTTTCTCTTCAAACTTTCCTTTTTTTCTAAACTTTTCTTTTTTTGCTCTCAACCAAGAAGATAAAAACTAAGAAAAACTAAGAGAAATCAGCCAAAATGGCAAAGAAGAAACCAAAATCTGCCTCCTCCCCTTAGGGCTAGCCTTAATGCATGGTTATATAGCCTCCAAGATGTTGTCATTTTTGTGTAACCTAATTTCCATCAAATGGCCAATAATTCAAGATGAAAAGTCATGAAATTACCACCTTTAGATTAGCATCTCAGCCCTCTCAAATTACAGCTATGCAAAAATAATGTTGACATCTTTCTTAACCTATGTGGTTTAATCACCATGGCTTGATCAAAGAGAATGGTTAACTAACTCTTGATTTTTAACCACTTGATTAAAAAAAAAAATTAGAAGCTTCCTCCTTTCTTTGGGCTTGGGCATGCCAGCACTTCTCTTTTCCAGCCCAACTCTGATTTTTTTGAAGGGCCAAAAAAGCCCTTTTCGGTTGCTTGGGTGAAATGACCATTTTGCCCCCCGGATGCAAATAAATATCAAACGGACTCCAAATTCAATTTTTCTTTTTTTAATGCTTCCAAAATAATAAAATATTGAGTTCTGGAAGTTTTCAAAATTATCCGAGTCCGTTTGCTATTTATTTGGATTTTTTTCTTCCCAAAATATCCTTTTATGCCCCTACTTTTTACCATTTTTTAAACGAGCTCCAAATCAAGATTTTTCTTCACCAATCTCTTCAAAATAATTAAAAAGTGTGATCTGGAAGTTTTCATAATTTTTGGAGCTTATTTGGTATTTTTTCGGGATTTATCGGCTTGAATTACTGCATAGGAGGCCCGGGATTTGGCCATTTTGCAAACGAACTCGGAGTCAAGATTTTCTTTCACCAATCTCTTCCAAATAATTTAAAAATGAGATTTGCCAAATTTCAGAATTTTCGGAGTCCATTTGCTATTTTTCCGGGATTTATCTTTTTGAATTACTGCATTAGAAGCCCGGGATTTGGCCATTTTGCAAACGAACTCGGAATCAAGATTTTCTTTCGCCAATATCTTTCAAATGATTTAAGAATGAGATTGACAAATTTTTCAGAATTTTTGGAGTCCATTTGCTATTTTTCCCAAATTTTTCCAATTTTGCCCTTTAACCTCCGAAACCCGGTTTTGCTCAAAACAAGTCCGATTTTAAGATTTTCTTCAATCTGAGCCTTGCACCATCCTTTTTAATCATTCCTCATCCATTGGGGGCTTTGGTCTTACCAATTCGGGCCATTTCTGTGATTCTTCCCGATTTCACCGAAATCCACTAAAAACTCTAATTCTCGGTTTTCTCCCGGATTGACTTTTCTTTCGGTTTTTCTTGCAAGTGACTTCTCCATTACCCGTAGTCAGTGCTTATCTTTCATTTGGAACCTTCAATTTCGACCAGTTTGATCGTTTAAGCACTTTTCCCCAAATTTCTCGGATTAGGGTTTCTTTTCTACTGAATCTCCAAATCCCAACTTCCGAACTCCATATCTTTCAATGTAGAACTCGGATTATTAAAATTCCTTCGCCATTTTTCAATTGAACTTAAAATCATGATTTTGAAAGTGGGTTGACTTTTTCAGTAGTTGACTTTTTGGGGTTGACTTTTTTGGGGTTGACTTTTTCGGGTTGACTTTTTCAAGTTTGACTTTTTATGCTCGCCCTCTTAAACTAAGTCTCGGAGAACCACCTGCAGGATGAAAACAGTCTTTTTATACTCGGAAACATCAATATGGGAAGAAAACATACCTGTTTAGTGGCCCGGACAAAATTAAGTGTCTACAGCTGCCCCTCTTTGGCTATTGCTGAGAATCAGGAATCAGGCAAAGATAAACCAACACTAATTTTGTACGGTCAGTGAAATCACATGGAAAGGAAAGGGGCTTTCTTTTTCATTTCTTCATTCATTTTTGCATTTTCCATTTTTTATGTTCTTTTTTTATTTTCTATTTTTTTCATTTTTTCTCATTTTTTCTCATTTTTTTTATTTTATTTTATTTTATTTTTTTTTTTGTTTTTTTTTTTGAAAACAGTAAATTGAAGATTTGTCCTTAAATTGAATTCCCTGACTAATCAAGGCTCGATTCGTCTTAAGGAAACGAATTCGATTTGCAAGAAAGGAAACGACCTCGACGATGTTATCGGGGCCTTAACCTTTCTTGTTCTCAGCTGTGTTTAAAATTCTGGATATCTCCTCCAGAAGCTTCGGCTATCACCACCAAAGTCTTGCTCATTTTTTTAAAATGTAAAAATTATGGGTATCACCTCCAGAAACTTCAGCTATCACCACCGAAGACTTTTTACCTTTTCAAAAGATTTTAAAACTCTGGATATCTCCACCAGAGGCTTCAGCTATCACCACCGAAGTCTTGCTCATTTTTAAAACTGTAAAATTCTGGGTATCATCTCCAGAAGCTTCAGCTATCACCACCGAAGACTCTCTACCTTTTCAAAGGACTTTAAAAAAAACTCTGGATATCTCCACCAGAGGCTTCAGCTATCACCACCGAAGACTTGTTCATAAATAAAAAAAAGTACTTCGACGATGATTTCGGGGCTCGACTCGCCTTAAGGAAACGAAATCGATTATACCTGAAAGCTTTAAGAGATGATGCAAATGCTTCATGATGCAAATGCAAATGTCTTTTGTTGATGCAAACGCTTCTTGATGTAGATGCAAATGACTTAGATTGGTGCAAATGTCTTTGATGCAAATGTAAATAACTTGATTTGATGCAAACTTTCTTGATGCAGATTTAACTAACTTAGATTGATGCAAATGCTTCTTGATGTAGATGCACATGTTGAAAAAATTCTGGATAACTCCTTCAAAATAAGATTTCTCATTTTTCAAAATTATAAAACCCTAGATATCTCCACCAGAGGCTTCAGCTATCACCACCGAAGACTTCTTCATTTTTAAAACTGTAAAATTCTGGATATCCCCACCAGAAGCTTTGGCTACCACCACCAAAGACTTGCTCAATATAAAATTCTAGATAACTCATCTAGAAGAAGATTTCTCATGTTTCAAAATTATAAAACCCTCGATATCTCCACCAGAGGCTTCAGCTATCACCACCAAAGACTTGCTCATTGTAAATTCTGGGTAACTCCTTCAGAATAAAATTTGTCATTTTTCAAAATTATAAAACCCTGGATATCTCCACCAGAGGCTTCAGCTATCACCACTGAAGACTTGTTCATTTTTAAAACTGCAAAATTCTGGATATCACCACCAGAAGCTTTGGCTATCACCACCAAAGACTTGCTCATTGTAAAATTCTGGGTAAATCCTTTAGAATAAAATTTCTCATGTTTTCAAAATTATAAAACCCTGGATATCTCCACCAGAGGCTTCAGCTATCACCACTGAAGACTTGTTCAATTTTAAAACTGCAAAATTCTGGATATCACCACCAGAAGCTTTGGCTATCACCACCAAAGACTTGCTCATTGTAAAATTCTGGGTAACTCCTTCAGAATAAAATTTCTCATGTTTTCAAAATTATAAAACCCTGGATATCTCCACCAGAGGCTTCAGCTATCACCACCGAAGACTTGTTCTTTTAAAACTGTAAAATTCTGGATATCCCCACCAGAAGCTTTGAGAAATGATGCAGATGCACATGTCTTTTAACAAGGTGCTCATGCTTCATGGTGTAAATGTAAAATATTTCTTAGTGCAAATGCAAATGGCCTGGATTGATGCCCATGTTTCATGATGCAGATGCCCCTACTAATTGTGTTCATGTAACTGGTTTATGAATGGTGTAACTACAATTACCATACAATAATGAAAATGCAATGATTCTAGAAATGATGCAATTGCTTGAGATGACGCAAATGCGAATTCTATGAAGAATGTAAATGTAAAGGTAAAATGCAGATGCTTGTGGAATAATGCCAATGCAAATACCCATGAATGATGCAAATGCTTACCGACACTGTGCAAATGTAAAAGCTCGATAAAGAGATGAATGCTCATGAGTGATGCAAATGCCCCCGGTTTTTTTTTTTTTTTTTTTTACTTTGGCTTAGCCTTTCAAATTCATTTTTCCTCTTCAAATCAGAGTATATCTTCAATTCATTTTGGCTATTCTCTTTGCCCCAACAGTTTTCAAACTTTCATCAACAGAGATCTGCACTGGGTTCGATTTCTTCTTCTCATATCTGGAAGTCAGGATCTATCCTGGTAGTTCTATACCTTTGGGTTAGAAAAACCCTTGTCTCATGTCAACATCAAAAATGGGTATTTCAAAAATATTTTTATTTGTTTTCGCATTTTGAAAACTTCTGAACAAAAAATATTAACCCCACAATGTGTGATATTTAAATCTTTTGAAGACTGATGATCATTGTTAGAAATTTCTATAAGTATCAATCAGGGTTTTTCCAACTGGGATTGGCAAGGCTTGGTATAACAAGATTCTGGCGTTTCCAGGAAAACTTCATGACAAAAATGTATATCTCTTCTAGGCTCACAAATGGAACTGGTTTTATAAATCATGAATTTATTGAGAACCAAACAAATTCAACATTCTTTTAGTTTCCATATCAAGGCATTTTGACAAACGTCAAGATTGGCCGGGATGTTTAAACTGGAAAGTTGATTTTGGAGGAAAAAAGTTTCAGTTTTTGAAGACAATCTTCTGAATGAGAACTGACAATTTGGGGGGTTCAGGAATTCCTAGATGTTCCTCGATGACCACTCCTTTAATAAGATCTTTTCTTTTGGGGTATCGGCACTATCATAGATGGCATCGAAAATTTCCAAATTTACTCTAGACCGCCCATTTTTGGATTTTCGCCCTAGAGTCCCATTCTTTCCATTTTTTTTTTTTTTGTTCTACCATACACTTGAGAATTATAAATTCTTCCTTAGTGAAATGATAATTCGATGAAATGGGATAAAATATGAGGAAAAACCTTTCAGATTAAATATTCATGCTTGATCAAAATGGACTTTTAAAGCATATAATGTAGGCCATGGCTCAGGGTTCAGAAAGAAAAGATAAATAGGCCCAAAATATGTGTTTGAGGGTAATCAGATCAAGGATCATTTCTTGAGTAGGATTCTCTTTGAAGCATTTGTCCCTTCTTGGACATTTCTTTCCTTTTGACTTTGCTCTTTTTCTTCCTTGCTCTTGGCTTTCAATTTGCCATGTCTTTCACACACATTTTCTTTTTCATTGTGTTTTTCTTTTGTTTTTCTTGGCTTTCATTTCACCATCTTTTTCTCTTCTTTTTCTTTGACAGAGTGAGCCCGTATTTATTCGGGGCTCCATTTGCTTTGTGTCTGTCCTTGAGCTATCACTCATTTCTCAATGATCTTTGAAAAGATCTTTCCTCGCATTTGCCCCCAGTGTAGAGGGTAATCCTTGATCAGGGTTCAAAGAAGAAAGAATTCTTTTGGCTCAAAAGGGGTGACTATGGATAATTTCTTTTTGTGTGAAAGGGATATGAAAGATGGCCATTTCTCATGTCAAGCACAGATATTCACATTGAAAAGCAATCCCCAGGGGAAATAGATATTCAGAATTTCATTTTGCACTTTGGAATCATCCGAATTCTCATATGCATGACATCACAATTTTTTTTTGTTTTTTTTTTTCGTCGCACGCCCCCAATGATTCATGCATTAGCCCATCCTTCTTCACTATGTATCCATCATTTCCACATATGATGCACCAATTTGATTAACCATGCGAATTTGTATCAACGAGGAACATTGCAAGTCTAGGTCTGTTTTGAAAAGGCTGAGTTTCCAATCTGAGTTCTTTGAAGAGACAAGGAAAATATGACCCAAAAGCAGGTTTTCTCTGGGACAAGGGATAATCTAGTTTAATCATTGTGCCCCAAGGTGTCAATCATGAAGTGATGTTTGGGCAATTAGTGTTTTATGGTCATTGGGAAAGGTCATGAATGGTTTTAGCACAATCCTGACACACACCAAATTATCAAAATCTGGATTCTTGAAAGAATGTCTCATTTGTTTGATTTTCAAGGAATTTGAAAATTTTCAAAAAGTTCGTTCCTTTGTTCATAGCCTAGACTAAGATCTAAGTCTTTGCTTATTCTGTGATGACAATGGTTTTATGAAGTCAAATCATTCATATTCCTTGAAGCATTAGGTCTTTCAAGTGGTCTCGGTTCAAAGGATTTAGGGTTAGGAAAGCCTAAAAGAGAAGGCTGAAGGTATTGGGTCATTTCTAACAATGATCATCAATATTGTCAAGATTGTTCATTATTTCATGTGAAAACCACTTATTTATTGTGTACCACAAATTTTCTCAAAGTTTCATTTTTTTTTTTTTTACAATTTCAAATTTATTGCTAAAATAAAATGAACACAAAATATTAAAATTCAAAATTTATTTATTTCATGTAGATGTCATCATGAGACAAGAGCTTTCATCATCAAAGTGTAGAAATATATGCATCAGAATGCTCCTATTGACATGCTTTCAAAGATAACAAATCTTATCCTCAAAATTCTTCAAGAGGAAATCAATCTATGGTAAAACAGATTTCCAATGTTCGATAAGCTCTGGAATCCAAATGCCATTGTGGATAAGACCCTCAATTCTTTCCTTCAGTTTTCTGCATTTTTAGTCGAATGCCCAATTGCCCCAATATGATACTCGCACTTGCTGTTGGGGTCATAGCTTTTAGCTGACGAAGAAAACTCTTCAAAGCTAAGCCAATTTCTATTTCATCTTATTAATGTGTTTCATGATGAATGAGCTATGAATGTCATGAGTGCAATTTGATGCATGTGAAGGATAAACAAAGTTATGTGTGGTCATATACAGTGGAAACATGTTGACCATGTATGTTATAAATGCAACACGATGCCAACATGATGCATTTAAAGAATAAGAAAAACCAATGCATGGATATATGCAATGAATGACCATGTATGTTCCAAATGCATTTCTCAATGAATGATCATATACACTATGAATGCCACACAATGTCAATTATGATGCATGTGAAGAATAAATGATTGACACAGAGTATATACAAAGAAAGTCATGCTGGCCGTGTATGTCATGAACGCAACCTGATGCCAATATGACAAATTAATGCATGAGCATATCATGATGACTATGTATGCCATGAATGCACCCTGATGCTAACATGATGCATGTAAAGAAAGAATAAATTGATATATGAATAGATACAGAAAAATCATGCTGACTATGAATGCATGAATGCAACTTGATGCTACCATGATGCATATAGAGAAAGAATAAATTGATAATGGATATATACAGAAAAATCATGCTGACTATGAATGCATGAATGCAACTGGATGCCAACATGATGCATGTAAAGAAAGAATAAATTGATATATGGATATATATACAGAAAAAATCATGCTGACTATGAATGCATGAATGCAACTTGATGCCAACATGATGCATGTAAAGAAAGAATAAATTGATACATAAGTATATACAAATAATGACCATGCATGTCATAAACGTATCTTACAATGAATGACCATGCATGCTATGACTATAACATGATGTCAAAATGATACATGCAAAAATAAATGAATTAATACAAAGGTATATACAAAGAAATCAATGATTACACGAAATTGGTGGGACCTAAATCTTGGTTATTCAAAAATCTCATTATGCAAGATTTGCCTCCAATTTTTTTTTTTTTTGATAAACCAATCACATCATTTTCAAAAGAATTTCAGGGTGGATCCCACTATGGTACCATATGCAAATGTTCATGTGACACTACCTGTTTTATGAAATCATCAAATGAAATTACCAACTGTTTATTACAAAGAATGAGATCAATAACACAACCAAAAATGTACATGCTCTATTCACACATGTATGAAATGTGCAACATGCAAAATGCTTAAAAAAGATTTTTTTTTTTTTTTTAAAAACAGCTAATGAACATCTGCCCCAGCAATATCTGCTTATTTAGGCATCACGATTCGAGGCGGAGTATCACATTTATTACGGGCGATGTACGTACATCGTTGCCTGATCTACCACACTTATTCGGAGTGTAAAACAGGTAACAAAAAGTTTAGAAATGTCCCTCCATGTGTTCCTATTTTCGGTATATCTAACGGAAATTCGGGATGGCTTCGCCTAGGTTCACTATATGAGGGTGAATCGGTTCTAAGGCCCCGAATTGTTCCTCACTGTCGCTGGTGAAGGCTAGTAAGGCACCCCGATAAAAGCGGGTTCAATCCGTTAGAATATATTTTCCTATGCCCGTACGGAGGATTATCACGAAGGCAATAGGTACTTTATACTCCGAAAGTGTTTCACTAGCCCATACGGAGGATCATCACGAAGGCGTAGTTACTTTACTCCCACTTAAAAGGACGGAATCCGGGTATAGGATTCATGTTATGCAAATGCACGTGTAGTGTGTGTGGAGGAATATCAAACCTTTCACTACCTATTCTGCAAACCTTATTCTAAATGCCCTAGCAATTAAAACATTCAAGAATAGTGTAACGCATTAACCGACAAGCAATTATAATATACAACCTTAAATAACTAGAGAACAAAAAAAAAAATGCACATGAGTATGAACATATTTAAAAACATTTTATTATTTTCAAAATTCTCCTTATTAAAAAAATGTGGGAATTAAAATTAAATACCAATTAAACCAACAAAACCGAGACTTTGATAACACACGACCAATTCTAGGCCTGACTCTCTAATAGTCCCCAGTGGAGTCGCCAAGCTGTCGCAACCTAAAAAATAACGACGAGTCTCATCGCAAGACTTTATTATTCGTTAGATGTGACATTAAAAAATCGAGGAAAAGTCGACTTAATTCCTCTAGAAAAATGAAGGTTTTGAAAATGACCTTAAAAAAGACATGGAGTCGCCACCAATCTTTTTTAGCTAGGTGTGATCGGCCACCTATTAAAACCGGTTTTATAAAATATTTTAAAAATTAATTAAAACATTTTAAAAACCAATTTCAAGTCTGCGTTTTAAACCAGAGAAATCAAAGAAGCGGGTTCGGGAGTCGGTTACGTGTGGGGAAGGATTAGCACCCCCACAACGCCCGTATAAATCGGTACCTTATTAATCGTGTGTTATCTCAAGTCTCGGTAAAAAGTTGGTTTTAAACTTAGTATTTCAAGTTAATTCCCAATTTAAAAATAATTCCATTTTTTATTGAAAATGATCCGGAATTTATAAATTCAAAATTTTCCTATATTCCCCAACAAACGTGGCAAAATATAGAAATTTTTATTAGTTTTGGAAAACTTTCCGAATCATTCTCCTTTTGAAAGAAAGATATTCCTTTATTAATGATAATTGATGAAATTCCCTCCAGCAAACCCGGTAGAGAACTCATGAATTATTTTAACTCGGGAATATCTTTATTTTTATTGAAAACCATTATCTTTTTGAAAACATTTAAAATAAATGAATATGTATATGCATGACATAAATAAAATGACATAGCAAAATCTAAATAATATAATGCAACCTAAATGACATGGCAAACATGAATGATATGGCATATAAATTAAATGAAATGGAATATGAAATAATGCTACCATATAATATGCATGAAAATAAAAATAGAAATAATAATGCATGAACATAGTATATGCTAAATAATATGACCAAAAAAACGACTAAATAAAAGCATGGGATATCATGAAATATTCCAAATCATATGATAAACCATATAACATCAAAAATATAAATCAAAATAATAACAATATTATTATAACAAGAATCACATATTATATAAAATGCATGAATATAAAAATGCAATGCATGAAATGTATTTTTTTCCTTTAATTAAGGAAATCCGTATATCTAAAAAGATATCCGGCTACCTTAGGAAAATATGTCAAATTAAATATTCTAAAACCAAAATACTTTGTGATTGTTTGAAAATAATTTTGAGAAGCTTGAATTAAAAATAAAAACTAGGCTAGAATTTTTTAAATGGCTCTAATTTCCTAAGTTTAAAAAATCCGGACTTGGCTACCCTTAACCCGGGACTTGAAAAACCATTTTTAGAGTTTAAAAAGGCTTATAAATTATCCTAAGTCAGTAGCTAACCCTCCTAATCAGCCCACTCTAAGTAAATTAACCAAAACAAAAAAATGGTTTTTCTTTAAATTCAATTCTGACTCCACTGTCCAGTATTAATCCACGATTTTTTACCCAATTTTTAAAACTTCCAAAAATTCTAAAATAAATACTGGAGACTCAGGACATGTAAAACTACACGAAAACAAATCGGCTTAATTTTCTGATCAAAGATGAATTCCCAAAAAAATCATAGATGTACGAGTTTTTGGAGGAGAAAAAACTGCTTTGTTTTTCTTTAAATTCAATTCTGACTCCACTGTCCAGTTTTAATCCACGATTTTTTACCCTATTTTTAAAAATTCCAAAAATTCTAAAAAAATTACTGGAGACTCACAACATGTAAAAATACACGATAAAAAATCGGCTTAATTTTATGATCAAAAATGAATTCCCAGAAAAATTAGAGATGTACGAGTTTTTTGAGGAAAAAAAAAACTGCTTTGTTTTTCTTTAAATTCAATTCTGACTCCACTGTCCAGTTTTAATCCACGATTTTTTACCCTATTTTAAAAAATTCCAAAAATTCTGAAAAAATTACTGGAGACTCAGGACATGTAAAACTACACGATAAAAAATCGGCTTAATTTTATGATCAAAGATGAATTCCCAGAAAAATCAGAGATGTACGAGTTTTTGGAGGAAAAAAAACTGCTTTGCCAGCACATTTTTTGTCTTTGATAAAATCATTTAAAAAATCAAAGTAAAAATATTTGAAACTCATAAAATGATTTCCAAACAATAGCTAAGACTTTTTGAAAGTTAGATAAAAATTGTCTAAGTAAAAAAAATCACAAAGGTAGAATAATCAACTTGACAAACTTAATTTTCCACAAGTGTGCTCAAGAGAGCATGACTTTGAACCATCAATTGGCTCAAGTCATTATTCAAGTGGTATGAACATGAAATGCATGAAACAATGCAGCAAACATAATGCATGAAATGCATGGATCTAAACCTAAATGTAAGGAAAATGCATGACACAAATAATATGGCCTAGACCTAACATGAACTTGCATGGCATTTAATGTAACCTAGACCTAAGACATGCATGGCATTTTCACAAACACAAGGCATGCTTAATTCAAAAATCCAACCAAATATCATGCAAATGCAGAAACCTAACAACTAGCATGACAAAAATACAACACACAATGCAAAACACATGGAGTAGCCAAATGGCCCCAAGCTTCAACAAGCATGGCATTTTCACAAACACTTGGTATGCTAGCATGAAAAACTAAGTCATAACACAAAAATCACACAAGCATTTTCACAAACACCTAATATACCAAATCTAAAACATGCTCACTAAGATATAAAACAAGAATCATGCAAAGAATCACACAAGCATTTTCACAAACACTTAATATGCTAACTCTAAAACATGCTCAAATTTAAACAACATGAAAACAGAAAATTAAAAATGCAAAAACATGATATCTAAGACATAAATGGCAACAAATAAAGCAACCAAATTAAATATAACTTAAGAACATGAAATAACATAATATTTAAAACATCAAAAATAAAGAAAATAGCATAAACAATATGGTAAAATGAATCAAAAACAACAACTTAAAATAAATAATGTAGGCCATTTGGCCATGGTGAGTTTATTATAAAAACAAAATGTAAAAAAAAAATATACTTAAGAAAGGAAATGAAGGAAGAACAAGAAACATTATTTTAAAATGAAAACTCACCAAGTAGAGATTAAAAGAGCAAAAAATAAGAATAGAAAATGAAAGTGCAAGAGTTGGTGCTCAAGAGCAACCTCAAGAAGCTAATATTTCAAGCTTTTCTCTTCAAACTTTCCTTTTTTTCTAAACTTTTCTTTTTTTGCTCTCAACCAAGAAGATAAAAACTAAGAAAAACTAAGAGAAATCAGCCAAAATGGCAAAGAAGAAACCAAAATCTGCCTCCTCCCCTTAGGGCTAGCCTTAATGCATGGTTATATAGCCTCCAAGATGTTGTCATTTTTGTGTAACCTAATTTCCATCAAATGGCCAATAATTCAAGATGAAAAGTCATGAAATTACCACCTTTAGATTAGCATCTCAGCCCTCTCAAATTACAGCTATGCAAAAATAATGTTGACATCTTTCTTAACCTATGTGGTTTAATCACCATGGCTTGATCAAAGAGAATGGTTAACTAACTCTTGATTTTTAACCACTTGATTAAAAAAAAAAATTAGAAGCTTCCTCCTTTCTTTGGGCTTGGGCATGCCAGCACTTCTCTTTTCCAGCCCAACTCTGATTTTTTTGAAGGGCCAAAAAAGCCCTTTTCGGTTGCTTGGGTGAAATGACCATTTTGCCCCCCGGATGCAAATAAATATCAAACGGACTCCAAATTCAATTTTTCTTTTTTTAATGCTTCCAAAATAATAAAATATTGAGTTCTGGAAGTTTTCAAAATTATCCGAGTCCGTTTGCTATTTATTTGGATTTTTTTCTTCCCAAAATATCCTTTTATGCCCCTACTTTTTACCATTTTTTAAACGAGCTCCAAATCAAGATTTTTCTTCACCAATCTCTTCAAAATAATTAAAAAGTGTGATCTGGAAGTTTTCATAATTTTTGGAGCTTATTTGGTATTTTTTCGGGATTTATCGGCTTGAATTACTGCATAGGAGGCCCGGGATTTGGCCATTTTGCAAACGAACTCGGAGTCAAGATTTTCTTTCACCAATCTCTTCCAAATAATTTAAAAATGAGATTTGCCAAATTTCAGAATTTTCGGAGTCCATTTGCTATTTTTCCGGGATTTATCTTTTTGAATTACTGCATTAGAAGCCCGGGATTTGGCCATTTTGCAAACGAACTCGGAATCAAGATTTTCTTTCGCCAATATCTTTCAAATGATTTAAGAATGAGATTGACAAATTTTTCAGAATTTTTGGAGTCCATTTGCTATTTTTCCCAAATTTTTCCAATTTTGCCCTTTAACCTCCGAAACCCGGTTTTGCTCAAAACAAGTCCGATTTTCAGATTTTCTTCAATCTGAGCCTTGCACCATCCTTTTTAATCATTCCTCATCCATTGGGGGCTTTGGTCTTACCAATTCGGGCCATTTCTGTGATTCTTCCCGATTTCACCGAAATCCACTAAAAACTCTAATTCTCGGTTTTCTCCCGGATTGACTTTTCTTTCGGTTTTTCTTGCAAGTGACTTCTCCATTACCCGTAGTCAGTGCTTATCTTTCATTTGGAACCTTCAATTTCGACCAGTTTGATCGTTTAAGCACTTTTCCCCAAATTTCTCGGATTAGGGTTTCTTTTCTACTGAATCTCCAAATCCCAACTTCCGAACTCCATATCTTTCAATGTAGAACTCGGATTATTAAAATTCCTTCGCCATTTTTCAATTGAACTTAAAATCATGATTTTGAAAGTGGGTTGACTTTTTCAGTAGTTGACTTTCTGGGGTTGACTTTTTTGGGGTTGACTTTTTCGGGGTTGACTTTTTCAAGTTTGACTTTTTATGCTCGCCCTCTTAAACTAAGTCTCGGAGAACCACCTGCAGGATGAAAACAGTCTTTTTATACTCGGAAACATCAATATGGGAAGAAAACATACCTGTTTAGTGGCCCGGACAAAATTAAGTGTCTACATTCTTAACCAAAAATCATGAATGCTTTTGAATAGAATATATATATATATATATATATATTGCTTTTATTAGCCAATGAAATACTAAATTTACCAAAAAAGAAAAGAAAAGATGACGTAATTGGAAATTACCTAGAAAATCAATAAATAAAAAAAAGGTCCCAACTATCATGTTGGCTTGATCTGGAAGCATTGCTGGCGTATCTCCTTAGATGGGATCCCACCACCAACCTCCTCCCTCATTAATCATCCTTTGATTAGATTAGATTAGATTAGATTCCTCTTAATCAATCATCATTCATTTTAATCAAAACACAATTAGAATAACAAACCCCCAACCGATTTCCCACCCAATCCTGTCGCTCCATCCCGCGCTTACTGTTGGCGCCGCACCGAATCAAAACCACAACGGCTCCAGTTGGCGGACGAATTTACCAAAACACCCTTTTCCGCTATTCAGTCAACCCTCTCCTCAATTGTTTTCCGCTATTTATTAGTCTCTCTTTTTCTCTCTCACGGTGACAGACACAGACACAGAGACAAGAGAGAGAGAGATTAGGGTTTCGATCTCTGTGATGGCGGCGCATAGAGATGTAGAGCCAGCAATATGCGAAGAAACGACGTCGAATTCCCTTCTACTAAACACTCGTTGCTGCTTCTGTTTCCCTTTCTTCAGCTCCCGTCGCACGCCTACCGTCGGATTAGCCTTCTGGGAAAGGATAAGTACGGCCCAGGTCCATTCCGATACCAGCTTGTGGGCCCGAAGTGTTAGCGCCTTCCAGAAGGTCCGAGAATGGTCCGAGATCGTCGCTGGTCCCCGATGGAAGACTTTTATCAGAAGATTCAACCGAAATAAAAGCGGAAGCGGCGTCGTCTCTGGTGGTAGGCATGGGCAATTCCATTATGATCCTTTGAGTTATGCTTTAAACTTCGATGAAGGCACGGGGCAGAATGGTAATTTGGAAGACGGTAATGATGACGGTGGCTTTCGGGCTTTCTCTACCCGGTACGCTTCGGTTTCCGGTTCGGAGAAAACGACCTTGGCTTAGACCACGACGACGGTGTCGTTGGAGGTTCCGAAGGAAGTGGCGGTTTTCGCGTGAAGAAACGAGGGTTCGCCACGTGTAAAAGTTAAAAACAGAATCATGCGACCCGTGAACTGGATTTTCTGAGCTTGGTGACGTCAGTATGACGCGGCTTGTTCGTTGATTTTATTTTTGTATGATTGCGCACTTTGTAGGGTTTTCGTGTTCTTTTTAAACTAATTATATTATTTATTATTATAGATAGTGAAAGATAAAGAAGATGAGGATGAAGTGTGTGGGATTAAGATAAGAAAAAGATTAGATTTTGTATTATTCTTTTTGGGTTTTTTTCTTGTGGGAATTAAAAAATATTTTAGATATGGTAATTTATATGTTTGTATTTTATTTTGTATATTAATTGTGTAAATATAAAAGTAATATAAATTATTAAATCGTATTTAAAATTATTAAATTATTAAATTTAGAAGATTCCACAAAGGTTATATAAAAATATGTTATTATTGAGTGATTTGGTGGAAGAATAATATTAATAATGCATCTATATTTTTCCTTCTCTTATATTTGATAGACATGTCACTATTTATTTTATTTATTGTGTGACAATACTTTTTATCTTTTCTTGCTTTGCAAATATATTGAGTAAATGGAAACAAATCTTTTAAAATAATTTTACGTTCTTAAATAAAATTTGAATTATAATCAAATAATTCTTAAGATATATAATCTAAGAGTATGTATCCATTAATATTAGTGTATAATTAAATTAGTTTTACACATTTTCATAACTTTTTATACGATCTATATTTTAACAAATCGATCATTGGATTTAACAATATAATTGTACTCGTCGTGCATGTAAAGTTTCGAATCGATCCGATATCTCTATCATACTGACCAAGAATACTATCTTTTTCAATATATATTTAACGGTTGAAAGTTTTTTATATCGAACAAATAGTTAGATATTTTTAATTTACTCGAAACTCGACGTGCAAGATCTACATGAAATAAGACAGTCGGATTAAATAAATATAAATCGTATAAAAAGTTATGAAAGTGTGTAAAACTAATTTAGTTTTATATTAGTATAAATGGATCTCTCTTCATAATCTAATACTATAATAAAAGAAATTAATTAACAAACTAAATAAATTAATGTAAAACTGAATTAAACTTACACATGACAACACTCAAACATGAGATTTAAAAGTTTCAAGATTTTTTTTTATTTATTATCAAGACATATTTCTCTCTTTTTTTTTTTTTCCATTAAAACATGTCTAGTTGTCAAAACAAAGACATTTTAATACTCTATAATTTTGAATCATGAAGGGCATTTTCATCTATTTAACGTATGAGAATCTTTTGTAGTTTATGTCAGTTGGCACAAGTTGTAGTAGTATTTATTCCAATCATTGGCCAAGATTAGAGAGAGAGAGCAAGAGAAAACAAAAGGATTCTCCAAGAGAACGTATTGATCTGGAAGACATACAACACGACTCTAGAGAGTAATTGATTGTCATGGATTCAGGTACGCTTCCGCAGATTGATCTGTTAATTCTTGGTGATTTAACATGAATGTTTCCTAAGGTTTGAAAGATGTTTTACATCCAAAAATATTTTCTAACAATTGGCATCAGAGCCTCTTCATGTTGAATCATTAAGAATAATTTTTTAGATGAACAATCATTAAGGATTTATATAAAAATATTTATTTATTTTTAACCTACGGCCGTAAGGTTACACCAACAAGGAAAGCCTCAACCTGTTGGCCACAGCGACATAAATGAGCAACCGCCAAGGCTGTCGCCAAAGACAGCCATGGCCTGTCGTCACGGCGGCATAAGAAGAGCAGCAGCAAAGGTCGCCGCCATAACCAAAAAAAAAAAAATTTGGGGCAATTTTGGTGTAATTTCAATGCAAATTAAATTTGAATATTGGTATGTTTATATATATTAGGATGAATTAATTGAAGCAACATGTCACCAAAGTGACTTCTCTTGTGAAAATTAATTTGTTTTCGAATATAAACGATTGTGTGCATGTACTTATGTGAATATTGACCGGCCCAAAGGAAGGTTGATATTTAACAGAATTGCATGGGCACCTGTGGTAATAAACATGTGATGATTATTCGGTTTTACATGTGAACAATATATCGGCCCAAATGAAGATTTATTGTTCGATGTGTTTCTTATTATCAATGTTTGATTATTACGCCAAGATATCATTTACAAATTTATATTTTTGTCCAAAGACAAAACATGAATGGAGTGCCCGGTATCTTGAGATGGGGTTTACCTCTATTTAAATTTTATTGCTAAATTTCTGTTATGAGACTTATGTGAGCTTGTTTTGTTTGTTTACTGTTCTCTGTGTTTAGCTACAACCACTCCTGCTAATATTTCTGCCAACATCAACTCTATTCCTATGCTCAATGGCAAATATTTCAAGTCATGGCAAAAGAACCTCTTGATAGTTCTCAGAGTCATGGATATCGACCTTGTGTTAAGGGTTGATTCTCCTGCACTTTTTACGGATAAGAGTACCTCTGATGAAAATAGGGATATGGAAAGGTGGGAGAAATCAAATCACATATGTTTGATGATCATGAAGAAAGCCACTACGGCTAAGGAGTTCCTTGCAGACATTGAAAAGAGGTTTGTCAAGAACGAAAAGGTTGAAATAGGTACACTCTTTACAAGTCTACTTTCAATGAGATACAAAGGCAATATCAGGGAGTACATCATGGAGATGTCTCATCTTGCTTCAAAGTTGAAAGCACTTAAACTAGAACTTTCTGAGGACTTGCTAGTGCATCTGGTTCTGATATCCCTTCCGACACAGTTTAGCCAGTTTAAGGTGAGCTACAACTGTCAGAAAGAGACTTGGTCTCTGAATGAGCTCATCTCATACTGTGTTCAAGAAAAGGAAAGATTGAAGCAAGATAAGACTGAGAGTGCTCATCTGGCCTCAAACTCTAAAAACAAGGACAAGGGATACAAAAGGAAGAAGGATAAGGAAGTTGCAGATACAACACCTCAAAAGAAACAAAAAAAAAAAATCGGGTCAACCGGAAGGTTGTGGTTGTTTCTTCTGCGAAGTTGAAGGGTATCAGAAGAAGCATTGTACCAACTATCACGCATTGCGTGCTAAGAAAGGTATGCTTCTTAATTTGGTTTGTTCTGAGGTTAATTTAACTTCGATACCTAGACATACGTGGTGGATAGATTCTGGTGCAACAACTCACATCAGTGTGTCTATGCAGGGTTGCCTGAGTTGCCGAAAGCCAAGTGATGGTGAAAAATACATCTATGTGGGCGATGGAAAGACGGTTCAAGTTGAGGCAATAGGAAAATTTAGATTATTATTAAAGGCTGGAACTTATTTGGATCTTAATGAGACATTTATTGTACCGTCTTTTAGACGAAATTTGATTTCTATTTCTGCTTTGGACAAATCTGGTTATTCTTGTTCATTTGGGAATGGAAAATTTAGTTTGTTTCATGATTCAAAATTGATTGGTTCTAGTTCTTTGTCAGGTTATGATAATCTTTATTTGATTGATACAATTGCTTCATTTAATGAATCCATGTAATTAAGTACACAAGGTATAAAGAGAAAATTAACCAATAAGAATTCAGTTGCTTTGTGGCACAAGAGACTAGGACATATCTCTGAACGGAGAATAGAGAGACTTGTGTAAGATGAAATTCTAGACCTCTTAGATTTTTCAGATTTTGATGATTGTGTTAACTGTATAAAGGGGAAACAAACCAATAAAAGGAGATTTGAAGCCAACAAGACTTTGGATGTCTTAGAACTTATACATACGGACATTTGTAGGCCATTCCCTACGGTTGCTTGGAATAGTCAACCATATTTTATAACGTTCATAGGCGATCATTCTAGATATGGCTACATATATCTCATTCATGAAAAGTCACGATCACTAGATGTGTTCAAAAATTTTAAGGCTGAAGTTGAGAACCAACTCAGCAAAAGGATCAAAATCGTCAGATCTGACCGTGGTGGTGAGTACTATGGCAGATATGACGGTTCAGGTGAACAGCGTCGAGGACCGTTTGCTAAATTCCTATAGGAATATGGTATCATCCCAAAGTGCACTATGCCGGGTTCGCCCACTATGAATGGTGTTGCTGAAAGACGAAACAAGACACTTAAAGACATGGTGAGGAGTATGATTTGTCATTATACCTTACCAGAACCACTCTGGGGAGAAGCGATTAAAACTGCAACATATATCCTTAACAGGGTTCCAACTAAAGCAACTGTAAAAACCCCTTATGAACTTTGGACGGGCAAAAAAGCCTAATTTAAAGCACTTGCACATTTGGGGATGTCCAGCTGGGACAAAGCCTTATAGGCCTAATGAAAAGAAACTAGACTCAAGAACTGTAAGCTGTTATTTTATTGGATACTCTGAAAGATCCAGGGGTACAAGTTTTATGATCCCATGACTAAGTTGATTTTCGAGTCGGGAAATGCCCGATTCTTTGAGGATGTCGAGTTTGCCGGGGGAGATACAGTTAGAGAATTTGTCTTTGAAGAGGAATATGTTGATATTCCCACAGGTGTTATTGGCATTGATCAAGACAATGTCAAAGAACCTCCCATTCAAAGAAATTATTCTAGAAGAACAAACTTTACCACCTCAAGAGCCTATGCCATTAAGGAGATCCACTAGAGAAAGGAGAAGTGCAGTGCTAGATGACTACATTATATTTCTCCAAGAACATGAGGTTGACATTGGATTGATGGATGATGCACCCAAAAGAGTGTATCTTATTTAACCTTGCACTAAAAAGATCAATTGTAAGTATAGTAGTTAGCAAGGGTCGAGTCCTCAGGGATTGGGTTTTAGTTTATAAGTTAATAGTTTAAAACTTAAATTCAAGAACAATAAAAGAAAAAGGGTTTTTTGAAGCCAGATTTAAACTAAAGTAAATAATAAGAATAAGATGCAAGGCGGTATAACCAGCCAATAAAAATATATATACTAAATTAGGCGGTATAACCAGTCAATATATATACTAAATTAGGCGGTATAACCAGCCAATAAAAATAAAACAAAGTTAATATACAAATTAGGCGGTATAACCAGCCAATAAAAATAAATATACTTTTAAAAATAAGCAAACTAGAAAAGTAAGAAAACAAGTAAGTAAGAAGAATCAAATATGAAAAATATGGTTAAGGTTTCATTCTCCACCACTAGACATCATTAAGAATCAATTTCAGATCTATCAATATCAACCAACTATCAAAGTTAACAACCGTAGATAACAACAAGCTCTGTTATCCCAATCTTTCCTTAGTTTGTCGTTAAATAGAACAAGCTCTCTATTTAATCTCTAACCATTAAACAACCTAGAATAAGCTCTCTAAATTCAATTTAATGGCAGCTTTATGATGAGAAAGATAGGTTGATCTAAGCAACAAACACATAAGCTCGAATTGTTCAACTTAGGTTATGTTCCACTTTGCAATTATTGAAAACTTGACCATAATCATTAATCACAAATTGCCACTTATGAATAGGAAATCAAGACAATTACACGAATCAAGACTCCTAGACTAGCAATAGATAATTATCAAGATCTATCTAGTTGTACACCTAAATAAATCAAGACAACATCATGAACAATTCTTGTAGAAGAACATAAGCAACTTTGATAGAAAATTAATGATAGATAGAATCTGAAAATCAATCACAAAACATGTCTAGGGCTTTGAAATCACCCTTAACCAAATAGAAGTTTAGCCTAGCATAGGCATTGTAAACATAAACATAAAATTAAAGAGAATCTAAGAAGGAAATAAAAGAAAGAAAGAAGAAGAAGAAAATAAAGAAAAAGAAAACTAGAGAAAAGAAAGAAGAAGAAAACTTAGAGAATTTTATTACAATGGCTAATATCCTACCAATGTACAATATGATCCTCTACAATCATCCAAGGCCCTCTATTTATACACATTTTGGAGGGCTAAATGACAAGAGACAAGCTTTACAAATTTCAAAGGTAGGTATAATAGGTGGGTGCATTTTTCTAACAATTTTCGTCATATTGTATGACAATTTTGATCAGCCAACTTGATGGTCGATTTTGTCAATTTTGGAGGCCTGATCTGATCACATGGTCTTCTAGAAAAATGTTTCCCTATCAGTTACTGATCTATAGCCGTTGGAATCAGCTCATTTGCTGATTTGGATAAGAAGATATGGGCAAAATACAAAAACAGGTCAGCACAGACGTCATTGCACATCAGCCAACTTGATGGTCGATTTCGCTAGGGAAAACGACTCCGTTTCAAGAAGTGTAAAACATGAAAAAGATAGATATGCCTCTTAACTTTGCACGGTTAAAATTTCAGCCTTATTGCTTCAGTGAAACTCCAGATATAGCTGATATGGCAAAAGGTGTTGGAACTGGAACTGAACTGGATTTGCCCTTAATTCTAGTAATCTGAAATCACTCAAAGAAACTTGTGAAAAACACCAAATTACATAAAAATATAAAAGATCATAAACACAATTAGACTAAACAATAATAACTCGTATTTGAGACAAAACAATAATAAAACATAACTAAAAACTATATAATTATACGAGTTATCACACCCCCACACTTAGATTGTTGCTAGTCCCTAGCAACGACTCAATAAAAATAAAATAAGAAAATCTAATCTAATCCACTTTCGTAGGAAATCACGGTGGAACTTAGCATGTGACACAAGCCTTTAAACCCTAGGTGTCCCTAGTGGACGAGTTTAGTCTCGTGAGGGTTTAATAGAACGATACCCACAAACATTGAAAAACTAAAATATAAATAAACTACATATACTAAAAATATTTACTCCTAATCCTTTCAATACAAATTAGAGACAATCTTTGAACAAGTCTTATAAACTAATCAATAGCTTAAAGAATTTCACAAAAAATCATGCTTGAATGTAAATTGTTTGAGTTAAGCCAATATTAACATAACATATTTCAATCAAAATAGTGCATATTCAAACTTAATCTCAACTACTCACATGGGATACCCTCATGATTTTCACTCTTTAAAGTAGTGGTGAAGTGTTTACACTCAATCAATCTCATGAAAACAGTTCTACCATATTCTTGCTTGTCCACCTATTCTCCACTATTTAGATCATACAACTTCATGAATCAAGAGGTCCTTAATCAAGGTTGTAATGGGGCCAAGGGGTTTGTAATGTGGTTGAAGAACAAAAGGATAAAGATATCACAAAGGTTCCAAAGAGTTCATAAAGTTTAGAGACATAAAAAGATCATACAAATAAAACTTCTCAAAACTCTTATAAAGCACATAATAACATAGGCTAAATATTCATGTTGAGCCTTTGCATCATTCTAACCAACTTTGTAACATCTTTTTCTTTACTTTAACTAGAAGTTCAAGAGAAGATTTTTTTTTTTTAATATGGGAATGTATTTGACAATGATCCCTTTCTTTTTCTCTTGACTTTTTTTTTCTTTCCCCCCCACACTTATTTCTTGTTTCTAACCCAAATTTTCAATAAATCTTCCTTGTCTTTGCAACTTGTCTCAAAACATGCTAATTCATCTTTGGAACAAAGGTAAAGATATAAGTATATTTAGGTTAGGGACAAGTTATGGTTACCAAAGAGATAGCTTATTCAATGTAGGCTCAAATTGGCTCACTAGGGGTGTGTTCTCTTGGAACATCAATAAGGGATGGCTGTTTGGCCCTGGCTAAAAATCCTAATGCCTCTATCATATTCATGTTGTCACATGCATCAATATAGTCTCAACAAGGTCTAAAGCAAGTTCTAGAGAATCATGTAATCATAAGAGCACTCAAGAAAGAAATTAGATTGATTTATATAATGCATCAATTATTATAGGCTCAAAAACTCACAAGGATGATTATACAAGTCAGATTAAGTCTAAACATGCTTCTTTCTCAATCAACATATCATATTAACATTGGCTCATAAAAATTAGTATCAAGCTTAATTCTCATGAAAATTTTCTCACTAATAAATATGTTTTAGACTTATGCAATTCATATCTCATCATAGTATTGAAAAGGAACTAAAACCCACAAAAAAAATAATAATAATAATAAAGACTCATAAAAAAATAGTAGACAAAATAAAAGAAATCCTAAATCATTCCCCCCACACTTAATTCTTACATTGTCCTCAATGTAAGTCTATTAACTCAAATGAAAGAATCATTTGTAAGAGAAAAGAACTAATAACATAAGAATAGGAACAACTAAGACTCAAAACAAAACAAAACCATGCAACCTAAATAATCCTAAAATACTAAACAAAAATTAACAAGTAAACATAAAAAGATTAAAATCAAACTGACAAGGTATGTCTCAAGTCTCCCTTACTCAGACCTTGTTCAGAATGAATACTTTTAAATGGCTTAAAACACAAATTTCTTTTTTTTTTTTTTTTTTTTGAAGGTAAAATTTAGGAGATATTACCTGTAGAGGTTGCTAACCACTTATTATAACTGAGACACAACAAACAAAATGTTAGATAATGTCACAAAGACAAAGTGCAATCCACTCCTTGCTCGTCCATATCTCTTTTTCTTTTTCCGAGCGTTTGCGAAACAACCGTAGCAGATAAACACTCATAAGCTTGGAGCTTTTTGAGTAAATCTTCAATGGTTGTAGCAGATATTATGGTTCTCCTTGCCTCTGAAAACATGAATCCATTTTCCACAGCATTATCTAAATATGAAAGCAAATTATTAAAATAACCATTAATATTAAGCAAACCAATGGGTTTCTTATTTGTGACCAAAGATGACCAAGAAGCCACGCAAGCTATTTCTTCCAATGTACCCAGACCTCCTGGTAAAGCAATGAATGCATCGGCAGAATGGTACATGATTGTTATCCGTTCAGGGATACTCCAGACTTGTATTTCCTTACCCAAGGTAGGTCCACAAAAATCTGTGAATAGTTTTGGCACGATTCCTAGAACTGGACTTCCTCCGGCGTGTGCTGCTGTAGCGACTGCTCCCATTAAACCCGTACTACCGCCTCCATAAATCAACTGGATCTTTTGTTGGGCAAGTATTACTCCAACTCTTATAGCTTCATCAGCGAATATGTTATTTTTCCCTAGATAAGCACCTCCAAAGACACAAATTTTTTTAATGCGTTGGGACGAAGTACTTTTCATTTTTTTTTTCTTTTTTTTTTCGAGTGCCTGAAAGAGAATGAGTACATGGTGTAATATATAGAGGACTGAGTAGTGAATCAGACAAGAGTAATAATGTCGCCGAAAGTGTATCTGACCTATCAGAAGAAAATGTTAACCTAACAAAAGATTTTTGCGTGATTTCAGGAAGAAAATCAAAAAGAGAAGAAAAATCAACCGTAAAAGTCAAGAGTAATAATGTCGCCGAAAGTGTATTTGACCTGTCAGAAGAAAATGTTAACCTAACAAAAGATTTTTGCGTGATTTCAGGAAGAAAATCAAAAAGAAAAGAAAAATCAACCGTAAAAGACAAATAAAAAAAATGAGAATAATTACACAAATCGAATAACACGTAAATTAAACCGAAATAAAGTTATTGCAAATCAAACCAAAAGCTGAGAAGTCATTTATTGTAGTTGTGATTGTGGCTCACATCTTCCTCTGGTTTTACGTCCAGAAACGGCTTAAACGCCTTCTATGAGTCGAGGATATGCTTCCCATCCAGTTTCTTACAAGCTGGCAAACAGGGTCTTTTAACATCAGATTCCCAAGATGTTACCATTCCCTTTGGAATTGCGGCCATAAATCAAGAATTTCTCTTTGTACGTCTCCACTAGGATGCGTCTCAAGAGAAAGTTGGATATTACCCAAATTCTCCTTACTCAGTCCATCCTTAATGAATTCAATTTTATCATCTCGATTAGAGGACGGAATCCCAATTGAACGACATTTACCGTTACACGTCCATCGTGCACATTTGTGGCAGTTTGAACTCATGCGCTTTGCTCGTCGCTTCTTTGCAAAAGTGCTTCTACCTATACCTGGTAAATGCAAAACAGGAAGATATTCATCTTCACGTACCTTGGCTTCAATTATCCAACGTATGTCTTCAGGAATCCCTTTGTGCATAAGCATTCTTAATCTTTCAAATCGAACTTGGTAAAGCTTCAGTAAAATATTTCGAGGAAAAGGAGGAAATCGTTTCTGCAATCTTGTGAGAATATCATCCATCCTGAAAAAAAATGAAAAAAATTGAAAGAGAAATTGGAAGAGAAATTTATATACAATATCAGTTTTGTGGGTAGCTGATGGAACCGATTTAAATAATCACGGAGTACCGTTATCCGCCATTTAACCGGGGTTAAAAAAATTAAAAATTATATTTACATCTAGTTATTTTCAAAACAAGGATCAGAAAGAAAAACAACATAAAAAGACACAAAAACAAAACTCTAAATAAAATCCTAAATTCTTCCCCCCACACATAATTCTTACATTGTCATTAATGTAATGCTATTAATCCCAAATGAAAGAATCATGTGTAAGTGAAAAGAACTAATAAACAAAATAAACTTATGCAGCAGCCTAAATGAACTTAGAAACACTAAACACAATTAGCAAAGAAACATAAGAAAAAGATAAAGAAAAAGAGAGCAAATCTGAGGATGGCAGTTTGGCAATGCTTTCACTAATTAGACTGCCTCCCCCAATTAGCACTTGATTGATTGTTTTCAGCCTAGCCAATTCCCCTTCTTGGCTTTTTAGGATCTTTTGGCTTAGACATGAAACTTCTCGGATTTTTGCGTTTTGGAGGAAGTTTTCTTTGCAAAACAGCCAATGCATTCTCCCCCACACGTATTATTTCATCATTCTTGGTGGGGTATAACTCTTTGAGGAATTGTGCATATCTTGGTACTTGTCTAATGGCATCCACAAGCAAGCTGTTTAAGGTTTCCAAAAATTGTTGTTCATGTTCCTCCTTCTTGGACTTTGCAAATCTGCTAGGAAAAAGTGGAGAAGGAACATTAGTAGAAATAAGAACCTTAAAAGCTACCTGAGGTGTCAAAGTACTCTCAATTTGAATGGTGGCTTCATTATCCTCAAGAAGTGAATCCATCTTTGGTTTTGTCTCATCCTCATCTTGTTCCTCATTTCTCAAGGTCACAATAGTAGCATTCTCCTTTGAGTTAATCACCGTTTGGGAAGGGAGTGCTAGAGATCTTTCTGCTACTAATTCCACCATACTACTAGCCAATAGGCTAATTTGCTTTTCCAAACTCTGGATGCTTGCCCTTGTTTCCTGTTGAAATTGCAAAGTATTAGTAACAAGAGAATCGACAAGATCTTCTAAAGAAGTACCTGAGTTTTGAGTCATATATGGTGGTTGAAGAAGATCTGGTTCTTGAGACCATGATTGATTGAAGCTAGATGGATGAGTGTAATTCGCATAAGGATTTACTTCTTGGTAATTTTTCGAGTAGCCATAATTAGTATGATCCCACCATCCCTCATGGTAAGTGTTTGAGTAATGATCATACTGTTGGTCTTGGAACACTTGATGGCCTTGACATCTTCCCATGGCCAATTGTTGAACTGGGGAGGTGAGATTGGCTTGTTGATTCTCCATGTTCATGTATGCCACCAACTCTTCAAGTGTTAGATTGCTCAATTCCATCGTTTTTTTTTTAAATTTGAAAAGAAAAACATGTATGTACAAGAAAATAATACTAATTAGAACTGAAAATAAGAATAAACCAAGTAACAAATAAACTAAAGAAAACATTCCCCGGCAAAGGCGTCAAAAATTTGATGCACCCAAAAGAGTGTATCTTATTTAACCTTGCACTAAAAAGATCAATTGTAAGTATAGTAGTTAGCAAGGGTCGAGTCCTCAGGGATTGGGTTTTAGTTTATAAGTTAATAGTTTAAAACTTAAATTCAAGAACAATAAAAGAAAAAGGGTTTTTTGAAGCCAGATTTAAACTAAAGTAAATAATAAGAATAAGATGCAAGGCGGTATAACCAGCCAATAAAAATATATATACTAAATTAGGCGGTATAACCAGCCAATATATATACTAAATTAGGCGATATAACCAGCCAATAAAAATAAAACAAAGTTAATATACAAATTAGGCGGTATAACCAGCCAATAAAAATAAATATACTTTTAAAAATAAGCAAACTAGAAAAGTAAGAAAACAAGTAAGTAAGAAGAATCAAATATGAAAAATATGGTTAAGGTTTCATTCTCCACCACTAGACATCATTAAGAATCAATTTCAGATCTATCAATATCAACCAACTATCAAAGTTAACAACCGTAGATAACAACAAGCTCTGTTATCCCAATCTTTCCTTAGTTTGTCGTTAAATAGAACAAGCTCTCTATTTAATCTCTAACCATTAAACAACCTAGAATAAGCTCTCTAAATTCAATTTAATGGCAGCTTTATGATGAGAAAGATAGGTTGATCTAAGCAACAAACACATAAGCTCGGATTGTTCAACTTAGGTTATGTTCCACTTTGCAATTATTGAAAACTTGACCATAATCATTAATCACAAATTGCCACTTATGAATAGGAAATCAAGACAATTACACGGATCAAGACTCCTAGACTAGCAATAGATAATTATCAAGATCTATCTAGTTGTACACCTAAATAAATCAAGACAACATCATGAACAATTCTTGTAGAAGAACATAAGCAACTTTGATAGAAAATTAATGATAGATAGAATCTGAAAATCAATCACAAAACATGTCTAGGGCTTTGAAATCACCCTTAACCAAATAGAAGTTTAGCCTAGCATAGGCATTGTAAACATAAACATAAAATTAAAGAGAATCTAAGAAGGAAATAAAAGAAAGAAAGAAGAAGAAGAAAATAAAGAAAAAGAAAACTAGAGAAAAGAAAGAAGAAGAAAACTTAGAGAATTTTATTACAATGGCTAATATCCTACCAATGTACAATATGATCCTCTACAATCATCCAAGGCCCTCTATTTATACACATTTTGGAGGGCTAAATGACAAGAGACAAGCTTTACAAATTTCAAAGGTAGGTATAATAGGTGGGTGCATTTTTCTAACAATTTTCGTCATATTGTATGACAATTTTGATCAGCCAACTTGATGGTCGATTTTGTCAATTTTGGAGGCCTGATCTGATCACATGGTCTTCTAGAAAAATGTTCCCCTATCAGTTACTGATCCATAGCCGTTGGAATCAGCTCATTTTCTGATGTGGATAAGAAGATATGGGCAAAATTCGAAAACAGGTCAGCACAGACGTCATTGCACATCAGCCAACTTGATGGTCGATTTCGCTAGGGAAAACGACTCCGTTTCAAGAAGTGTAAAACATGAAAAAGATAGATATGCTTCTTAACTTTGCACGGTTAAAATTTCAGCCTTATTGTTTCAGTGAAACTCCATATATAGCTGATATGGCAAAAGGTGTCGGAACTGGAACTGAACTGGATTTGCCCTTAATTCTAGTAATCTGAAATCACTCAAAGAAACTTGTGAAAAACACCAAATTACATAAAAATATAAAAGATCATAAACACAATTAGACTAAACAATAATAACTCGTATTTGACACAAAACAATAATAAAACATAACTAAAAACTATATAATTATACGAGTTATCAATGGAAGATGATCTGACCAACTTCAGTCAAGCCATGGAAAGTTCTAACTCTCAGAAGTGGATTGATGCCATGAATGAGGAGATTAAGTCCATGAAGGACAATGACGTGTGGGATCTTGTCCCATTGCCAGAAAGTGAAAAACCCATTGGTTGCAAATGGATATTTAAGACCAAGAGGGATTCGAAAAGCAATGTGGAAAGGTGAAAGGCTTGTCTTATCTCTAAGGGCTTTACACAGAAAGAAGGCATCAATTATAAAGAGACTTTCTCTCCTGTTTTTTTGAAAGACTCTTTCAGGACTATATGGTATTGGTGGCGAATCTTGAGCTATATCAGATGGATGTAAAGACAGCGTTTCTCAATGGTAACATTGATGAGACGATCTATATGGTGCAACCAGAAAACTTTACATTGATGAGACGATCTATATAGTGCAACCAAAAAACTTTGTGTTGGGAGACCCAAAGAATATGGTTTGTAAACTTAAGAAATCCATCTATGGGCTCAAGCAAGCATCTCGACAATGGTATTTCAAGTTTCATCAAGTGATCATCTCGTCCGATTTTGAGATGAATTTGGTCGATGATTGTATATACCATAAGTTCTTTGGGAGCAAGTATATTTTTATGGTTTTATATGTCGATGACATTTTGCTTGCCAGCAACGATATAGACTTATTGCACGAAACCAAGAGATTTCTAGCGAAGAATTTTAAGGTGAAAGATCTTGGTGACGCCTCTTTTGTATTAGGCATAAAGATACACTGGGATCGCTCTCGGGGTATTCTTGGATTATCGCAAAAGAGCTATATCGAACAGGTTCTCAAGAGATATAGCATGCAGGATTGCAAACCAAGTAATACCCCTGTGGCAAAGGGAGACAAGTTTAGTCTCAATCAGTGCCCTAAGAATGATTTTGAGGAAAAGGAAATGCAGAAGATTCCTTATGTGTTAGCTGTAGGAAGTCTGATGTATGCTCAGGTTTGTACGCATCCGGATATTGCGTAAATTGTTGGGATGTTGGGCAGATATTTAAGTAATCCAGGAGTAGACCATTGAAAAGCAGCCAAATGGGTCTTGCGGTACTTACAGAGAACAAAAGACTACATGCTCATGTATCGGAGGTCGGATCAGCTTGAGATCGTTGGGTATCCTGACTCCGATTTTGCTGGATGCCAAGATAGTATGAAATCTACGTTGGGTTATATCTACCTGCTAGCTGGAGGCGCTATCTCTTGGAAGAGTGCTAAACAGTCTCTTATAGCCTCTTCTACTATAGAGGCATAATTTATAGCGTTTTATGAGGTGTCCAATCACGAAATATGGCTGCGAAATTTTTCACGGGCTACGCATAGTGGACGGTATTAAAAGACCACTCAAGTTATTTTGTGACAATAAGTCAACAGTTCTATATTCCAACAACCACAGGAGCTCGACGAAGTCAAAACATATAGACATCAAGTTCCTAGTTGTTAAAGAAAGAGTTTAGAGTGGACAATTGTCTATATAGCACATCGGTACAAACTCCATGGTTGCGGATCCGCTTACTAAGGGATTGCCACCCAAAGTGTTTCATGAGCACACTACTCATATGAGTGTCATGTCATTTGAAGGTATTCAGTTTTAATGGGAGTTTGAAATTTTAGATGCTTTTCTGATATAGACATATTTTTAGTTATTTCAGTTTATGGATATTTTGAAGTTATTTTCTGCAGAAGTAAAGTTTTGGTTTATTTACACTATGATTTTGGTATATATTGATCTCACTAAGGTTTAAGGGTGGACTAGTTGGAAATAGGCATGTTAATCACATTGCATGAATTTCCATGCTACATATCCACATCATGATCCATGTCATTCAGTTGTATCAGCATATGTAACCATTGATGGGTCGAGTTATGAAAGATGTAACGAAGGTCGCTTTGATCCTATGATGGTATGATTGATGGACCGGATTGGTTATAGATACATTTCAGTAATGACAACGAAGTTGAGCTCATATGATTATTTTGCAATGCATAATTATAAAGTTACACATATAGCCCAAGTGGGGGATTGTTGGATCCATAATCCAACATTGGGCTTATATGTGAATAATTATGTGTCGTAGACTATCGAATAAGGTTAAGCACATTTAAAGTGGTCTACTGAAGTTTGAGTAATTTGGGCTTTAATGTATCTAATAGGGTGTGGGCCTTTAATGTGTAGAGACTTAAGGGTAATTTCTATTTTTATGATAGGCTAAAACAGAAATACCAAAAGATAATAGGGTAGTTATCTATGAATAGTGGTTATGGTCCCCAGATCACATGTATTATTTTTCTATTCTTTTTTGACATCCCATAATCAGAGAGAAAGCAAGAGAAAACAAAAGGATTCTCTAAGAGAACGTGTTGATCTGGAAGACAGACCGCACGGCTCTAGAGAGTAATTGATTGTCATGGATTTAGGTACACTTCCGCATATTGATCTATTGATTCATGGTGATTTAACATGAACGTTTTCTAGGGTTTGAGAGATGTTTTACATCCAAAGATATTTTCTAACAGTTTCAACAATGCTTTGTTTTTTTTACTAAAATCTCTTTGTTCATTTGAACTACACGTTAATCCGTGTATATATGTTATATTTTATGTTAATTATGTAAATATAATATAATATAACTATTAAATATTTAAAATTTTAAATATAAATTCAATACATGTATTAAATACGTGTTATGCTAATCGTGTTTAAAAGTGTTTTGATTGTAATTTTTTATTCTTGCCCTGCAATTAAGTGGGCAAATGTTTACATTAAGTTTATACATTTTGTCCCCAAATATGAAGCGTGTGTTAAGCACATTGGTTTTAGTAGTAGTTATAGGAAAGAAGTTGTCATGTTCCATCCTTTGTAACTACATGCTGTAAGATCGAGTAGCAACCATCATAGATGTCCGCATCTGACCATTTAGCTTCTGCCTGTCCCCACTGGTTGTCTTTCTGTCGTTATCGTAAACATGGTGAACCAATGCAGGTTGAGGACTTTGTTATTTACAAGGACGATGGAGGCTCTCCAACTGATGATGGGAAGAAGAAAAAAAAAAGAAAAAAGAAGGATTCAAATGCACCAAAGAGGGCAATGTTTGGTTTCATGTTTTTTCTCACAGGTGGAAAGGGAGGTGGGTCACATATTCTATCTATAATTACATTGATGGTGAAATACTTTTGTGGCAGCCAATCAATGAAATGAGCTTTAAGTTAATGTGGTGGTGATTAAAGCTGGATATGTTGTTGTTTATAGAATTTAAAGAAAAGTAATCCTGGAGCTTCATTTGAATCACTTTTTTTTTTCTTTTTCTGTATCATGGTTTACATGAAAACATATCTTGATTAGGAGGCAAAGTTCTGTAAGCTGGCTTCTTTTGTTAACTCTATTGTCAGCAAATTAATTCTCTGTTTTTGTCTTTGTGTAGGAGCATAGATTAGAATTGTTCATAAAATGCATTTTCTTTTTCTCAAACAAGACAGAAATGGACCCCTTACATGTCTTTTAAATGTAATGTCTTATGCAGGGATTTGTTAAGGATTTGCCAGCATCTTGCACTTCAAGAATGAGAATGAGAATGAGACTAGAGTTGGTATGTGTGGCTATTTTGATGATACTATTATTTCTACTAAAAGAATTATTTCACTACTGTTTGAACAGATTAATACATATATATCAGCAGAACAAAATATAGATAAACCAGATTACAATATAAGCACAAGAACCGAATTTTGAATATATGATAATAAGAAAGTACATATATATATATGCTTACAAACTTTATTCGAACAGAAAATCAATACCGAGTCAAGGTAAAACCTTCGACCTTAAAACGATTATTGCCTGTCACTAAGGTGATTAGAGATTATTTCAATTCGTCTCCCGGGTCTCCTCGATAACGTTGCAGCCGAGAGCACACTCGAAGCAACACAACGAATCAAAACATGCAAGTCTCTCTCAGATCACATAACTCAATACGGGAGGAAGAAGAGAAAATTTTCAGTGATTAAAATAGTGACAAAACTCGGTATTTATAGGAAAATATGAGTTTGTTCGGAACAGACAAACCCTTTGAGAAGAATCGATTCGATCAAGGTCCGAATCGGCATGTCTGAAACCAAACGGATCTTTTCGGTCTGATCTGAAAAGAGATGTGATAATCAGATCATGTCACTTGGTTGAAAGTTTGTATAGGTTCGGTTTAGACTGAACAAACAGGTTGGTCTGGTTGTTGGGCTGGTTCAGTTTGGACTGAACAAATAAGTCGGTTGGGTAGTAAAAAATTAATTACTGACCCAAACCCGACCCGACCCGTTCGACTCGACGGACGTGCGTGTGTGTGGTAGCCCAAGTTCATGTAGGTATACACCCTTCACAAAAACTTGAGTGCCCTTTAGGGCCCAACCCAACATTGAACATAAGCCTTTATAAACAACAAGAATAAGCCATTATGTGACCAATGTGGGATTCTACTCCATGCAACATCAACCAATTTTTCTTCCTCTTCAAGTGGGTGTTAATGAGACCAATTTCTCATTCAAACATGATATCAATTGTGTACATAAATTATATATCGTGTATCTATTTACGACAACCTATGTATGCATATACGTATTTCGTATTTGTATACTTAAATTAATCATTGATATCCAACAATCCCCCACATGAATGGAAATTGTCTAATTAAAATGACGAATTGACTCGGAATATGAAAGAGAATAACTTTGAAGTAAAATTGCTCCAGGATAGGTAGCTTTTGGCTTTGAACCTTCCATAGTGACAACTATCGAATTTACTCGACTAACTAGTGAACATGATGTCTTGAACTATTCAGCCTTTCGTGTAAACCCAGACAATAGGTATCACACAATTCCTCTTCGAACATATTTGGTTCTAACAGTTATGTTCATTTTGGCCCTGAACACGTCTTGGTTTCTATGAGTACTCTAGAGAATTTAGCCTAATCAATTCTCATAGAAATGGCCATGTTTCATACTCAAATAGGTGATTTCTTATCAAGAGTATCCTGCAACACCCCATTTGATTTTATCTAGTTATAAGAATTATTAAAAGCATAGTTTATCCTAACTTCTTTTAGGTAGCACTAATTCATTATAGGAATGGATAAGAGTGTTTCACTCTTCTAGTGCTCATACTAAGTTAACATAATTCGGTTGTCCCTTTGAACCTAGATCTTGGGATCTCCAGTCAACTAGGTTGGGTTGCCATTATGTAACTTTAATTTATAGGCTTAAGACCTATTCCCCTTGATGATTTATTTACTTGCTCTCTTGTTAAACCTTTCGTAAGTGGATTCGCAATATTATCCTTAGATTTTTCATAATCAATAGAGATAATTCCATTTGAGAGCAACTGTTTCACGATATTGTGTCTTCGATGAATGTGTCAAGATTTATCGTTATACAATTTACTCTGTGCCCTACCAATTATAGATTGGCTATCACAATATATACAAATTGCAGGCACAGGTTTAGGCCAACATGGAATATCTTCTAAAAAAGTTCGAAGTCATTCTGCTTCTTTTCCAGCTTTATCTAAAGCTATAAATTCAGATTCTATAGTGGATCTGGCAATACACATTTGTTTAGAAGATTTTCAAGACACTGCAGCTCCTCCAATAGTAAAGATAAATCAGCTAGTAAATTTCGAATCTTTAGTATCGGATATCCAATTTGCATCACTGTGCCCTTCAAGCACAGTTGGATATCTTGTATAGTGCAGTCCATAACTTGAGGTGTATCTCAAATATCTGAGTACCCTTACTATAGCCTTCCAGTGATCCTTTCCTGGATTACTTGTAAATCTACTCAGTTTGCTAACTAAGTATGATATGTCTGGTCTTATGCAGTTCATGAGATACATGAGACTACCAATTATCCGCGTATTCTATTTGAGATATCGCGTCACCAGTATTTTTCCTTAGATGTAAATTAACATCCACGGGTGTTTTGGCTATATTAGTATCATTCTTATTGAATCTCTTAAGGATCTTATTTACATAATGATCTTGAGTTATTACCAAGCCATTTTCTGTTTTAGAAATTTTAATTCCTAAAATCACATCAGCTACACCCATATCTTTTATATCAAATTTACTGGTCAACCAAGCTTTGGTAGCTTTAATGATCTCATCATTACTGCCTAAGATCAACATATCATCTACGTATAGACAAACAATGACATATCCCTTATTCGTATTTTTAACATATACTCATTTATCGCATTCATTAATGCGAAAACCATTTGATAACATTGTATTGTCAAATTTTTTATGCCATTGTTTATGAGCTTGTTTTAAACCATATAATGATTTAAGAAGCTTACACATCTTCTTCCTGTCCCGAAACTTTAAACCTTTCAGGTTGTTCCATATAGATTTCTTCGTTTAAATCTCCATTCAGGAAAGCTATCTTAACATCCATTGGTGTATTTCAAGATTGTTAAGAGCTGCTATAGCTATTAATATTCGAATGGATGTTATTCTCGTAACTGGTGAGTATGTATCAAAATAATGAAGCCCTTCCTTTCGCTTGTATCTTTTTATTACAAGCCGGACTTTATATTTATCAACCGATCCATTTGCCTTCATCTTCCTTTTAAATATCCATTGGATCCTAAAGGCTAATGCCCGTGAGGAAGATCCACCAGTTCCCATATATGATTTTGCATGATGGATTCTATTTCATTGTTAATGGCCTCTTTCCAGAATGGTGCTTCTGAATATGACATTGCCTCGTTAAAAGTTTGAGGTTCATTTTCTAATAAATATGTTAGAAAATCTAGACCATAATTAGTTGGTACTTTAGTTTGTTTGCTTCTTTTAGGTTCCTCTTGTTCCTCTTCATCCATATGTGGATCACTACTCGAGGACTTATGAGTTCTTTTAGTAGTCTTATTTTCTTATTTTTCCTTGTATGGAAGTACATCTTCAAAGAACGAAGCATTCCTTTATTCAATTATAGTATTGATATGAATATCAGGAATGTCCGACTTGTACAAAATAAAATGATAAGCAGCATTATTGTTTGCATATCTAATGAATACACAATCAACAGTTTTAGGTCATATTTTGATCTTTTTAGGTGGAGGAACAGCTACCTTCGCAAGACACCCCCACACTTTCATGTATTTGTAGGATGGTCTTTGACCCTTCCATGATCATATGGTGTCTTGTCTGATTTCTTGTGGGCTATTTTACTTAAAATATAATTAGCTATTAGAATAGCATCCTCCCACAAGTTCTGAGGTAACCCTGAACTTATCAACAAAGCATTCATCATTTCTTTCAACATTCGGTTCTTGCATTCTGCAATACCATTTTGTTGAGGTGAATAAGGAGCAGTGGTTTGATGGACGATACCATTTTCTGAACAGAATTCAGTAAACAATGAATCATATTCACCCCCTATCACTCCTTATTATCTTAATTTTCTTGCTTAGTTGATTTTCGACCTCATTTTTAAAGAGCTTCCAAGGCCTTGTCTTTGCTTCTTAGCAAATAGATGTAACAATATCTTGTGCAATCATCAATAAAAACAATAAAATACTTTTTACTGCCTCTAGTTTGCATAAATTTTAAGTCACAAATATAAGTGTGAATTAAATCTAGAGGTTCACTACTTCTTTCTATCGAATAGAAAGGAGTCTTAGCCAATTTGGATTCCACACAAATTTCACATTTGTGATTTTTATCAATAACAATTTTCGGAAGCAAATCCAAATTGCTGATCCTTTACAAGGTCTTGTAATTTACATGACCTAACCTACCATGCCATAATTTAGAGGACTCAACCAAATAAACAGAAGAAATAGTTTTATTAATATATATTCTTGTTTTTGGTACAATAGTCATTACATTGAGCTTAAAAAGCCCATCACATAGATATTCTCTACCCACAAACATGCCACTTTTTGTGAGTACAAAATCATCAGACTCAAATACGATAGTAAACCCGTTCTTTCTTAACAGAAAGCCGGAAACCAAATTCTTACGAATTTCAGGAGCATGAACCACATTGTTCAAAGTTATATCTTTCCCGGAGGTCATCTTGAGTACCACCTTCCGATGGCCTCGTACCTTGCAAACCGAAGAGTTTCCCTTAAAAAGTTTCTCATCAAAGCAACTTCTTTATACTCGGAGAAACTTTTCCTTTCAGAACAAACATGACAAGTGCACCAGTATCAACCCACCATGTCTTAGGGTTTTCTACCATGTTCACTTGTGACACTACAGCAACGAGCTCAATCTCATTATCATCAACTAAGTTGGCTTGAGCTTTCTTTTTCTTGTTCTGCGGCAGTCCTTTGCACGATGTTTGGGCTTGTTGCACACGAAACAAGTTCCCGTGAACTTCTTGAAATTCGTTCCCTTATTACCTTGGGAAGAAACAGAACCAACATGTTTCCTCTTGTTGGTCTTGTGCAAATGTTCAACAACATTTTCCTTGGCTTCCATGGTCTAAACTTTAGCCCTCTTTTCTGAACCACCGTTATCCTCCTCGATTCTTAAGCGAACAATCAAGTCCTCTAAGCTCATCTCCTTTCTCTTGTGCTTTAGATAGTTCTTGAAATCCTTCCACGAATGAGGCAATTTCTCTATCAAAGCAGCCGTCTCAAAGGATTCACTAAAGTCATACCTTCGGCAGTGATTTCATGGAGGATCAACTGATACTCTTGGACTTGGTTGATCACGATTTTCGAGTCCACCATTTTGTATTCTAGAAACCTGCCAACCATAAACTTCTTCGTGCCGACATTCTCTGTTCTATACTTTCCTTCTAAGGACTCCCACAACTCTCTCGCTGTTTTGATTGGGCTATACACGTTGTATAACGTGTTGTCTAATCCGTTGAGGATATAATTCTTGCATAGGAAGTCAAAATGCTTCCAACGAGGCTACCACTGTAGGATCGGTCTCTCCCTCATTGAGAACTGGAGCCTTCTCTCTTAGAAACCGGGTTAGGTTGAGGGTGGTCAGATAGAACAACATCTTTTGCTGCCAACGTTTGAAGTCCAAACCACTGAACTTCTCGGGCCTCTCACCATATGTAACATATAGTGGCTGTGGTGCTACAGGTGCACTAGTAGTACCAGTAGATCATTCTGCCATCTGTTATTCAAAATAATAGGATCAACTTTAGTATATATTTTTATAACAGAAAAATCACACTACTAATACAAAGTAGTGTATAAAAAATGTTCACTATATTACTAACAGTAAGAATAAACTATATATATAAACTATATATATATATATATATGATAAGAATTGTAACTTTGCAAATATCAATATATATATATATATATATATCATAAAATATAGTATATAACAAAATAATAACAATAATCGTCTTAAGATTGTTATTTCTACTAAAAGATTTATTTCACTACTGCTTGAACAGATTAATACATATATATAAACAAAACAAAATATATATAAACCATATTACAATATAAGCACAAGAATCAAATTTTGAATATATGATAATAAGAAAGTACATATATATATATATATATATATATATGCTTACAGACTTTATTCGAACAAAAAATCAGTATTGAGTCAAGGTAGAACTTCTGACCTTAAGATGATTATTGCCTATCACTAAAGTGCTTACAGATTATTGCAATTCGTCCCCCAGGTCTCCTCGATAACGTTGCTTCCGAGAGCACACTCGAAGCAACACAGCGAACCAAAATATGCAAGTTTCTCCCAGAACACAGAACTCAATACGGGAGGAAGAAGAGAAAATTTCAGTGATTAAAACAGTGACAGAACTCGGTATTTATAGGAAAACATGCGTCTGTTCGGAACAAACAAAACCCTTCACAAGAACTGGTTCGATCAAGGTCCGAACCGACATGTCTGAAATCGAACGGATCTTTTCGGTCTGGTCCGAAAAGACATGAAATAATCTGATATGCCACTTTGTTGAAAGGTTGTACCGGTTCGGTTCAGACCGAATAGATAGGTTGGTCGGGCTGGTTCGGTTTGCACCAAAAAAAATGTTGGTTGGATAGAAAATTAATTATTGACCCAAACCCGACCTGACGCGCGCGGTAGCCCAAGTTCGTGTAGGTCCTCACCCTTCACAAAAACTTGGGTGCCCCTTGAGGCCCAACCCAACATTGAACATAAGCTTTTATAAACAACAAGAATTAGTCATTATGTAATCAATATGGGATTCTAAACCATGCACAACATCAACCAATTTTTCTTCCTCTTCAAGTGGGTGTTAATAAGACCAATTTCTCATTCAAATATGATATCAATTATGTACATAAATTATATACCGTGTATCTACTTACGACAACCTACGTATACATATATGTATTTCGTATTTATACACTTAAATTAATCATTGATATCCAACAAATATTCTATTGCCCATAAAAATATAAATAATAATAATAATAACCACTCCTCTGCACATTCATTATCACATTCATTCTCATGACCATTATTCTTTGCAAAATTACAGTGTTTCTTCCCACAGTACGTGGTGCAGACTATGCAAACGCCAGTCTTTTTCATAAATGCAGCTTATGACTCCGGGCATGTCAGTATATTTCTGCTTCTCAAGAGTTTTTTTTTTCATTTTAAAAATTCCAATTGAATCCAATATTATATGACAGTACATTTGCTTTTATGTTACTATACTCAAAACTATAATATGCTCACATTCGATTGAGAGAGCTATAGGCTTCATGCTACAGTTCAATATGATCAAATATTGGGAAGGCAAAAAAAAAAATGAGAAGAAAAGAAAGCATAGAAAAGGAGAAGCCAAGTTTTGAAGCTTGGGTGCAACATTGCGAATGAAAATTGAAAAATAATTCCAAATTTTGTTGTCTAATGGCATGTGTGTTTTGTGAAAATATCATTACACTAAAGTTGTTTTTATGCCGTTCTCTTATTTGCAATAAGCATATAAAGAATATACATAACATAATTTATGTACTATCCTTTGATGATTCTGTATCCTCATGCTAACTGTATTAATCATCAGATAGAACATTTTGGCGTCCAGTGCTGCTGACTCTGGTAAGGCGTGGAAAAGCTGCAAAGCTTGATTTAAAGAAGTGTACACTTGGGTAGCTCAAAATCATCCAAGCTGACAATGCTTCAAGTTATTTATCTCCTTAATGAAAACATATGTAAAAGATATACATGAAATAAAGATATTGTTATCTTAATTATTACAGATTTCAGGGCCCAATTCTTAAGTGCCCTGACTGGAGCTGCCAAATCTTCGAGTAGAGGAATATTTATAGACTCCTGCTATGCCCACTGTCAAGCAGGAAAGTAGATAACATTGTCAAGCTAATTCTCCAGCAGTGGGTAACACGATAAGCTTTATTGTTCCTTGTCTATATATATCTAATTATGTTGGTGGTTTAAACTCTGCTAGATCTAAAACATTAACTAATTATATGCAGAATATTGCAACGGCTGTTGGAGACTGATATTATGAGCGGAGTTCCGTCCAGAAGATAGACTGCCTTACCCGTGCAACCCCACTTGCCAAAGCACTGATTCTGAGTCAGAGCTCCCAGATATATAGACTACTTATATAATTATACTTATAGTTTATGCCGTCAGTCATCATAATTCGTGGATATCTTTTGTTCATATCATGTCTCCTACCTAATTCTACATATATATATATATATATATATATATATATATATATATATATATAAAATCATGTCTCCTACCTAATTCTACATATATATATAAATTTCTTAAGCTTCTCTTATGAAAATTAGGATGTTATATTTTTTAATCCAATTCACTTTTATCCAATTTTTTTTTTTTCAAATCTTTGTGGAATTGGACTTTGAGGTACTTTTATTTATTGGTTATCTTTAAATTTGAGATTTCAATTTCATTCAATTTGATCGTTTACGTACTTTTTTTTTTTTTTTTAAATTTGGAAATTTCATGCTTTTTTCCTAAATTGAAATTTGCAATTTGCTTTTCCACCTTCAATTTTTCTTTTATCTTCATTTGTGGATCTCCAATTATCAAGATTTTTTCACCCTTGTTTAATTCTTCTTCCCAATCTTGATTTTTCCAAGAGTTGACTTTTTCAGTCTTTGACTTTTTAAGTTGACAACAATTTTGTTCGGATAGTGAGATCACATGTGAAGGAGAGATGAGAGGGTTTTCTTCATTATTTTTCATTTCATTTAAAAAAAAAAAAACTGTAAGTAAAAGGATTTGTTCTTAAATTGAGTTCCTTGACTAATCAAGGCTCGACTCGTCTTAAGGAAACGAGTTCGATTTGCAAGAGAAGAAAATACCTCGATGGTAATCCCGGGGCCTTATTTTGTCTTGTGCTAACCTTACTGGAGGAACCAGAAATTGAAACAAACTGGGTGAAGCCAGTAGCCGAAAAGTGATCCGGGTGGAACCCGAAATTGAAACGAATGAGATGACCTAGGCGAAACCAAAGGTCGAAAAGAGATCTAGGTGAAGCCAGAGGTTTTTCTACGAGATGACCTGGGCGGAACCAAAGGTCGAAAAGAGATCTGGTGAAGCCAGAGGTTTTTCTATGAGATGACCTAGGCGAAACCAATGGTTTAAAAGAGATCTGGTGAAGCCAGAGATTCTTCTACAAGATGACCTAGACTGAACCAATGGTCGAAAAGAGATCTGGGTGAAGCCAAAAATATTTTCTACGAGATAACCTTGGAGGAACCAAAGGTCGAGAAGAGATCTGGTGAAGCCAGAGGTTTTTCTATGAGATGACCTTGGAGGAACCAATGGTCAAAAAGAGATCTGGGTGAAGCCAAAGATTTTTCTATGAGATGACCTGGGCAAAACCAATGGTCGAAAAGAGATCTGGGTGAAGCCAGAAATTTTCTACAAAATGACTTTGGCGAAACCAATAGTCGAAAAGTGATCTGGTGAAGTCAAAGATTTTTCTACAAGATGACCTAGGCTGAACCAATGGTAGAAAAGAGATCTGGGTGAAGCCAGAAATATTTTCTACGAGATGACCTTGGAGGAACCAAAGATCGAGAAGAGATATGGAGAAGGCAGAGATTTCGAAAACGATTCCCGGATGTCTTATTCGTGGTTTTTGAAAATATGTTAAAAATTAACCTAGAGGTTTTGAGAGAGGACGCAAATGCAAACATCTTTGGTTGATGCAAACGCTTTATGAAAGATGCAAATGCAAAGATCAATACTGATGCAAATGCTCCTTGAAAAGATGCAGATACAACTATCAATAATGATGCAAATGCTTCATGAAAAGATTTAAATGCAAGTTTCAATAATGATGCAGACGCTTCATAAAAGATGCAGATGCACCTATGAATCGTGTTCATGTAAATGGTCCATGAATGGTATAACTTTAGTTACCACACAATAATAAAGATGCAATGATCCTAGAAATGATGCAATTGCTCGAGATGATGCAAATGAAAATATCCATGAAGGATGTAAATGTAATGATACAAATGCTTCTTGACATGGTGCAGATGCAAAGCTCAATAAAGAGGTAAGTGCTCATGACTGATGCAAATAATCCTGAAAAAAGCAAATTGTTCATGAAATGAGGCAAATGCGAAGATCAACCCTGTGCTAATGCTTCTGAATGATGCAAAAGAAAATATCCTCGAATAATGCAACTACTTCATGGAATGATGCAGATGAAATATCGACATTATGCAAATGCTTCTGAACGTTGCAAATGCAAAGATTAATAGTGTGCAAATGCTTATGAATGATGCAAATGCAAATATCCTCAAATGATGCAACTACTTCATGGAATGATGCAGATACAAAGATCAAAATTGTGCAAATCAGAGTGTATCCCTTGTCAATCCTTGGTCATTTCCTTGCCCTGACAATTTCTCAAACTCTTACCTACGGAAGCCTGTTTGCCGAGTTCTATTTTTTCTTCATATCTTGAAGTCAAAATCTACCTCAGTAGTCCCATACCTTTGGGTTAGAAAAACTCTTATCTCATGTCAACAAAAATGGTTATTTCAAAAATATTTTTATTTCTTTTATTTGTTTTCCCTTTTTAAAAAAAAAGTGATCATTTAATGAAAACTTCCGAGCCAAAATATTACCCTATAGTATGTGTGATGTACAAATCTCTTGAAGACTGATGATAACTGTTAGAAAATTTTCTGAATGTCAATTTGGGTTTTTCAACTTGAATTGAAAGGCTTGGTACAACAGGATTTTGGTTGATCGAAGAAAACTTCACAACAAAAAAAATGTATGTCTCTTTTAGGCTCACCAATGGAATAGGTTTTATAAAACACGAATTCCTTGAGAATAAAACAAATTCAACATTCTTTTAGTTTTCAAATCTTGGCGTTTTGACAAGCGTCAAGATTGGCCGGGATGTTCAAACTGGAAAGTTAATTTTGGAGGGAAAAGAGTCTCAAATTTTGAAGTCAATCCTCTAAATAAGAGCTGACAGTTTGGAAGGTTTAGGAATTCCTAGATGTTCCTCGATTTCTTCAAGATGACCTCCTCTTTTGTTGTGGCATCGACACTAATATAGACAGCATCAAAAATTCCCATTTTACTCTAGACCGTCTATTTTTGGGTTTTCGCCCTAGAGTCCCATTCTTTTCATTTTTTCATTTCATTTTTTTGTTCCACAATGCATCTGAGAATTCTAAATTCTTCCAAAGTGAAATGATAATTTTAAAAAATGGGATAAAATTTGAGGAAAAACTCTTCAATTTAAATATCCACCCTTGATCAAAATGGACTTTTAAAGCACGTAACGTAGGTCAAGGTTCGTGGTTCAGAAAGAAAGGATAAATAGGTCCCAAAAGTGTTTAAGGGTGATCAAATCAAGGATCATTTCATAAGGAGGATTCTCTTCGAAAAATTTGTCCCTTTTGAGCTTCTCCTTTCCTCTGATGATATTTTCATTTTTTTTGCTATTTTGGGCTTTCATTTTGCTCGCTTTTTCACCTTTTTCTTTTTCTTCTTCTTTTTTTTCACTTTGACAGAATAAGCTCGTACTTATTTTGGAGCTCAATTTGTCTTTGTATCTGTCTTTGATTTATGACTCATTTATCTGTGATCTTTGAAAAGATCCACCCTCGTATTTGACCCTAGTGTGGAGGGTGATCCTTGATCAGGGTTCAAAAAGGAAAGAATTCTTTCGGCTCAAAATGGGTAACTACGGATAGTTTTTTTTGTGTGAAAGGGATACGAAAGATGGTCATTTCTCATATCAAGCACAAATACTCTCATTGAAAATCAATCCTCAGGGAAATAGATAATCAGAATTTCATTTTACACTTTGGAATCATCTGAATTCTCATATGGATGATATCATAATTTTTCCTCCTTTTTTTTTGTGTGTCGCATACCCCAATAATTCATGCGTTAATTCCCTCTTATCCACCATGTATCCATCATTTCTTCATATGATGCCCCAATTTGATTAACCATGAGAATTTGTATCATTACGAGGAACATCGCAAGTTTAGGTCTATACTGAAAAGGCTGAATTTCAATCTTGGGTTTGCTTGAAGTGACGAGGACGAATATGGCCCAAAAATAGATTTTCTTTGGGACATAGGATAATATGGTTTAGTCATTGTGCCCAGAGTTATCAATCACGAAGTGATGTTTGGGCAATTGGTGTTTTTTGGTTATTGAAAAGGCTTTGAATAGTTTTGGCACAACCTTGACACACATCAAATTACCACGATCGAGATTCTTGAAAGAATGTTTCATTTGTTTAAGTTTCCAAAAAGCTCAAAAAAATTTCAAAACATTTGTTCCATTGTTCATAGCCTAAGCTAGGATCTACATCTTTGCTTATTTCACAGTGACTATGGTTTATTAAATTCAACATTTATATTCCTTGAAGCATTAGGTCTTTCAAGTGGTCTTAGTTCAAGGGATGTAAGTATAGGAAAGCCCAAAAGAGAGGTGGAAGGGTATTGAGCCCTTTCTAACAATGATTATCAATATTCTTCAAGATTTTCCATTATCAAAACTTCCTTAATGTTTGTTTTTGCATATTCAAATTAATGTTAGAACACAATAAACACAAAAGCACTTTAAAATTCAAAATTTGTTTTTTCTATGGATGTCAACATAAGACAAGTGTTCTCATCATGAGGCATAGAACTACATGCATAAAAAAATCCTCTCTTGACACGCTTTCCCATAATTCAAAACCGGCTATTCCTCGGTACTCTTTCTGACCTATACATCTCCTACCCCATCATGACATCTACAATGGTCCCATCATGCCCATTTAGTGAATTCTCCACGTTGTTTGACTTTTGGTTCTTACCCACATCTAACCGCTCGTCATTGATGAGTGCTTGAACCTTCTATTATAGAGATATGCAATTTTTTATGGAATATCCTCGAATCTTGGAATGATAATCACAATATGCATTCTCGTCATACCAGCTCGGGTATGAGAGTTGGATTGGCTCCACTGGAACTTTAGTGAGGAGTTGCTCTTTGACTAGCTGGGGCCATAGTTCAGAGTAAGACATGGGGAGTGGCTCAAACCGATCTTTTTTTTTAATGTTCTTCGGTTTTCTTTAGCTGGCAAGACGTTGAAGATTTACTGGATATTGAGAGGCCATCGAGTATAAGTATGGACCATGGGATATGTTGTCCATAGAATGGCAGAATGGTTGGTATGAGGGGACTTGAAGATACGAGACAAAGCCTCCCATAGCTTGGACATCGGCCTCTTTCTTTTTAGGTGCCCTGTTTCTCTCGGTATTGGATGTTTTATCTTCTTCGAGTTTCCCAATCTTGATAGCATTCTATATGATTTCCGCGGAGATTACTGTCGCAACCTAAAAAATAACATACAATAACAAGTTTCATCGCAAGACTTTATAATTTGTTAGGCGTGACATTAAAAAATCGAGAAAAAGTCGACTTAATTCCTCTTGAAATAAAATGAGGGTTTGAAAACAACCTCGGAAAAAGACATGGAGTCGCCGCCAATCTTTTTTGGCTAGGTGTGATCAGCCACCTATTAAAACCGGTTTTGTAAAATATTTTAAAATTAATTAAACATTTTTAAAATTAATTTCAAGTCTGCGATTTAAACCAGAGAAAATTGAAGAATCGGGTTAGGGACTCGGTTACGTGCGAGGAAAGATTAGCACCCCCACAATGCCCGTATAAAACGGAACCTTATTAATTGTGCGTTATCTCAAGTCTCGGTAAAAAGTTGGTGTTAAATTTGGTGTTTTAAATTAATTCCCAATTTTAAGAAAAATAATTCAATTTTTAATCGAAAATGACCCAAATTTATTATTTCAGAATTTTCCTATATTCCTCGAAAAAATCGACAAAATATAGAAATTTTTATTTATTTGGAAAAAACTTTCCGTGTCATTCTCGTTTTTGGAAAGAAAGATATTCCTTTATTAATGATAATTGATGATATCCCCTCCAGCAAACCCGGTAGAGAACTCATGAATTATTTTAACTCGGGAATATCTTTATTATTATTGAATATCATTATCTTTTTCAAAACATTTAAAAAATATGAACATGAATATGTGTGACATAGTAAAGATGATATAATAAAGTCTAGATACTATAATGCAACCTAAATGAGATGATATAATTTAGATGGTATAGAATATTCTAAATGAAATAAAATATCCTAAGTAACATAATATATTCTAAATGAAATAAAATGATTTAAATGACATGGCAAATGTAAATGATATGGCAGATTTTGTATGACATGGCATATTCTAAATAATATAATCTAAATGACATGGAATATAATATAAGTGACATGAAATGACATGAAACATAAAATAATGCTATCATGAAATATGCATGAAAATAAAATAAAAATGCATGAACATAGTATATGCTAAATAATGTGACAAAAATAAATGACTAAATAAAAAGTATAGAATAGCATGAAATATTCAAAAAATCATATAACAAACAATAACCATCATAAAAAGTGAATCCAAATAATAATAATAATACCATAGAAAAATATCATAGCAAAAATCACATATTAATATAAAATGCATGAACGTGGAAAATGCAATGCATGAAAATGTATTTTTTCCTCTAAATAAAGAAATCCGTATATCTAAAAAGATATCCGGCTACCTTAGGAAAATATGTCAAATTAAATTTTCTAAAATCTAAATACTTTGTGATTGTTTGAAAACAATTTTGCAAATCTTGGATTAAAATTAAAAACCTAGCCCAAACCCTTTAAAAAATGGCTCTAATTTCCTAAAATTAAAATCGCGGACTTCACCACCCTTAATCCGAGATTTAAAAAATCATTTTTTAGTTTTAAAAAGGCATAGAAACTATCCTAAGACAGTAGCTAAAGCTTTTAACCAACCCCCTCTAAATGCCTTAGCCAAATTCAACAATTGTTTTTCTTTTGAATTCAAATTTGCCTTTACTGTTCGGTTTTAACACACACTTTTTAACCACTTTTTAAAAATTCAAAAAAAATCTAAAAACAATACTGGAGACTCAAAACATGTAAAAATACACGAAAAAAATTGGCTTAATTTTATGATTAAAGATGACTGCCTAGAAAAATCGGGAAAGTACGAGTACTGGGTGAAAAACTATTTTGCCAAAATACATTTTCTTTGCCTTTGATAAAATCATTTAAAAATCAAAGTAAAAATGATGGAGACTTTCCTAAAGACCTACAAATAGTAGCTAAAACATTTAAAAACCTTGTACAAGAATTGGCTTAGTAAAAAAAATCACAAAGGTAGAATAATCAATTTGATAACCCTTTAATTTTCCACAAGTATGCTCAAATGAACATGACTTTGAGCCATTGATTGGCCTAAGTCATAAATCATGTGGCATGACATGAAATGCATTAAAATACAGCAAAGTGAATGCATGAAATACATGGTTTAAAGTCTAGTGATATGGAAAATGCATGGCATAAATAACCTAAATGCCTAGCATGAGTTTGCATGACAATAAATGCTATCTTAACTTAATATGCATGACCTAGTGTCAAAATGACATAGCAAATGACATGGAATAATGAAAATGGCCTAGTGCCTAATTGACATGGGAAATGACATGGCATATGAAAATGGCCTAATGTCTAAATGCCATGGAAAAACAACATGGCATATGAAAATAGCCTAATGCTTAAATGACATGGAATAATAAAAATGGCCTAAAGCTAAATGACATGTGAAATGACATGGCATATGAAAATGGCCTAATGCTTAAATGACATGGAATAATAAAAATGGCCTAATGTCTAAATGTCATGGAAAAATAACATGGCATATGAAAATGGCCTAATGCTTAAAGAAAATACACATGGCCGAATAGCTTAGGAACCAAAGTGTTGTGAGAAATGTCATGTAAAATGACCTAACTAAATGCTATGGAAGATGATATGAAAAATGGAAATGGCCTAAACTATATGACAATAGCCCCAAGATGCAAAAATATGACATAAGTCAAAAGAACAAGATGGTTATCAAGAATATAAATATACATATAGATAAACAATAATAGAAATAAGCAAATTAAAATAAGCAAATAAATAACAAAGAGATAAGCTCCATGGTTGGTACATTGGACAAAGCCTCCCTAACCATTATCTCTTGATTTTCATCAAGTTCATGAAGCCTTTTCAATCTCAAAATCATAAAAAATAACTAAGGTAAGAAAAAAAAAATGGAGATGAGCTCCATGGTTGGTATATTGGACAAAGCCCACCCTAACCATTTTCACTTGATTTTCATCAAGATCATGAAGCCTAACCATTGTTTTATTTATTTTTTGAAAAGCAAGAACAACAAGAAAGATGTAAAAAAAAGGTAGGAAATCACATGGAAAACAAGAAATAAAGCATGAGGAAGAAGAAGAAAAAATGTAGTAGCAATGGTAGAATGGCTACCTTAACAAAAGCTTTCTTTATTTTTTTTAAAAACCTTTTCTTTTCTCCATTAGCTACTGACCTCTCCTCTCAAATGCTCAGCCAATTAAGGAAAAATAAAACATTTCCCCCTCTCTCATGCTTGACCAATTGGCATGCCCACCATTGGATGATTTTTGCACTTTTTCTCTTCCAATCTTGGCCCTTAGATTAAGATATTTTCATGACAACATAAAAATGTCATCTTGCCAATTGATAGCAGCCCTTAAGATGTGTACTAATCCCTTCTAATAACCTCAGCCCTTAGATGAATAAAGACACAATCCCGTGCGCTCCCTTGCTTGGCCAAATGGACCTCTACCCTTGGATGAGTTGTGCTCATCTTTCTTCTTCCATTATTGGTCATTGGATGAGGAAACATAAAAATGACATCTTGTAGATTAAACCCAGCCCTTAACATGTGTACTCAGCCCTTGCAGATGGCCTAAGCCATTGGATGAAAAGAGACAATCTCATGCACTCCCTTGCTTGGCCGAATGGATGCCCACCTTTGGATGAATTATGCTCATCTTTTTTCTTCCATTCTTGGCCATTAGATGAGGGTTCTTTCATGACAAATAAAAATGTCATCTTGGCATTTAAATTTGGCCATTGGATGGTGCATTCAACTTTTCTACAAGGCACCTAAGCATTGGATGAAGGGGGACCATTTGCAAGGTACAAGTGGTAGCATATGAGCTTGATAGTGACTAAGGAATTAAATTGATCAAGCTTCCTTCTTCTCTTCTATGCTGGCTGATCAAAGGAGGTAAAATCCCAGCAATTCCTTATTCTTTCATATTTTTCTTAATTACAAATTTGCACTTTTCGGTTTCTTCGATAAAATAACCTTTTTGACCCCCAAACCTAAATAAATAGCAAACGGACTCAAAATTCAAATTTTATTTTTTCAATACTTCTGAAATAATAAAAAATTAAATTCTGGAAGTTTTCAAAATTTTCCGAGTCCATTTGCTATATATTTGGATTTTTTCTTCCAAAATTGCCCTTTTGTGCACCCAAACTTTCACCAATTTTAAACGAGCTCCAAATTCAGATTTCTCTTCACCAATCTCTTCCAAATAATTTAAAAGTGTGATCTGGAAGTTTTCATAATTTTTGGAACTCATTTGCTATTTTTTCAGGATTTATCTGCTTGAATTTGGCCATTTTGCAAACAAACTCTGAATCTGGATTTTCTTTTGCCAATATCTTCCAAATAATTTAAGAATGATATCTACAAATTTTCAGAACTTTTGGATCTCATTTGCTATTTTTTTTGAGATTTATCCTTTTGAATTTCTACATAGTGGGTTCGAAATTTGGCCATTTTGCAAACGAACTCTGAATCTGGATTTTCTTTCGTCAATCACTTCCAGATAATTTAAGAATGAGATCTACAATTTTTCAAATTTTTTGGAGCTCATTTGCTATTTTTTCGGGATTTATCCTTTTGAATTTTTGCATAGTGGGCCTGAGATTTGGCCATTTTACAAACGAACTCTGAATCAAGATTTTCTTTTGCCAATCTCTCTGAAATGATTCAAGAATGAGATCTACAAATTTTCAAAATTTTTGGAGTTCATTTGCTCTTTTTCCCAAATTTTCTAATTTTGACCTTTTGCTTCCGAAGCCTGGTTTTGCTCAAAACAAGTCCGATTTTCAGATTTTCTTCAAACTGAGCCTTGGGCTATCCTTGTTTAATCACTCCTCATCAATTAGGAGCTTTAGTCTTACCAAATCGGGCTATTTCTGTAGTTCTTCCAAATTTCACCGAAATCCACCAAAAACCCTAATTCTCAATTTTCTTCCGAATTGACTTTTCTTTCAGTTTTTCTTTCAAGTAGCTTCTCCATTACCCATAGTCAGTGCTTATCTTTCTTTTGGGACCTTCAATTTCGACCAATTTGATATTTCAAGCACTTTTCCCCAAATTTTTTGAACTAGGGTTTTCTTTCTACTGAGATTTCGTAACCTAACTTTTGACCTCCATATCTTTCAATGTAGACCTCGGATTATCAAAATTCTTTCAACTGAAATTCAAATCTTGATTTTGAAAGTGGGTTGACTTTTTCAGTAGTTGACTTTTTCGAGGTTCACTTTTTTTCGATTTAAAACATAAGGAATACCTCGACGATAGTCTCGGGGCTCGACCCGTTTGATAAAACAGAATGAATTCGATTTGGGGGAGCCAAAGTTTTCCTGATTCCTGTAGTGTTAGCTAAATGCAATGATGAGAATGACATGCTTTGCAAATGCTCTTATGTTTCCTAAGGATGAATGCAATTAAATGATTGTGTCATGATTTCTAATCCATGGTTTCTTTGAGGTTCACAGATTATCTGACTTCATGACGGAGTCCTCAATTGTTCACTGATGCCCCACTTAAGGAAACTTTACTCAAGATAAATTGTCAAACAGTCCCAGTTTCTGACTTCGTTGAAATTCACAAATTTCTGACTTCATGACGGAGTCTCCAACACATTCACTGTTTTCCTTTACTTGGTGAATTTTCAATCAAGGTTAGTGGTTTCCAAACCCTTTTCTATGATTTAAATCTATTCCTTAGTAATACTTTTAAAATCCTTTTATTTAGAGATTTTTATGCTTACTAATCATCATTCAATTCAATAACAAACAAAATGCATCTCAAAAATGTATGAAAGAAAAATATGAAACAAGCAAATGTCATAAGAAGGATAACAAGAATTTATTGCAACAATTTTTTTTTTAAATGGTAAAAGTGAATATCAAGGATAAATGTAAAGTTATAGGTTGTAGATGCCCTGGATGCGGAATATCTTGGACCCTTTCTTTTTCAAACCATCTGAAATTTCTTTTGAGTGAACAATTTACTTGGGTAATCCTTCGGCTTCCGTAGTTACGTCAGACTGAGTTGTTCCCCTTTTCTCTGATTTTCGAATACTTTCTCCCCCTTTACACGGAGCATTGATTCAAACCTTAATCAGTACTTGAGCCGCCCTTTGCGGGTTTTCAACTCAGGTGTCCCCCATTTAATATTAAGTCGCCCTTTGCGAGTTTTTAGCTTAAAGCTCTTTTTTTTTTTTTGTATTCTACCGCACATCTGAGAATTCTAAATGCTTCCAAGGTAAAAATGTCAATTCAAAAGATGGGATAAATTCTGAGAACAACCTTTCAAATTAAATATCCATGCTTGATCAAAATGAACTTTTAAAGCACGTAATATAGGCGAAGGTTCGGGTTTAGAAGGAAAGGATAAAATAGGCCCAAAATGTGTTTAAAGGTGATTGGATCAAGGATCATTTCTTGAGGAGAATTCATTCTTGAAACATTTGTCCCTTTTTTTTTGGACTTTTTTTTTCAATCTCTTTTCTTTCATTTCTAGCTTTCATTTGCCATTCTTTGATTTCACATTTTCCAATGGCTCTCTTTTTTTGCCATGATTTTTATTATTTTTCCTCGTATTTGCCCTCCAGTGTAGAGGGTGATCCTTGATCAGGGTTGAACGAAAGAAATAATTCCTAAGGTTCAAAGGGGTGACTAGGGATAATTTTTTCTTAGTGAAGGGAGTATGAAAGATGGCCATTCATCATATCAAGCATGAATATTCTCTTTGAAAAGAAATTCTCAGGGGGAGGTAGATATATAGAATTTCCATTTTTACACTTGGAATCATTCGAATTCCCATGTGCATAGCATCACACTTTTTCTTTTTTTCTTTCTTTTTTTTCCTTTTTTTCTTTAAGCGTAATACTTCTTCAATTCACAGCATTCACAGGATTTCTGAAATCATCCCCGTCCATTCAAGTTAGAATCAATGTTCATCCAGAAAAAGCTCTTTTTACTATATAGGGTCCTTCCCAATTTGGGGCCCATTTTCCCCGTGGATCCTTCACTATAGGGAGAACTTTCCTCAGTACTAACTCCCCCTCTCAGAACTGTCTGGGACAAACCTTCTTGTTGTAGGCTCAAATCATCATTTTTTGATGCAATTGCCCATGAAAAATTACCTTCAATCTTTTCTCCTCGATGAGATTTAGCTATTCATTACGAGCTCTAACCCATTCTGCCTCTTCTAGGCCAACCTCCATCAAAACACGAAGTGAAGGAATCTCAACTTCAATAGGTAACACTGCTTCCATACCATCTACCAAAGAAAACGACATTGCCCCTGTAGATGTGCGAACCGAAGTACGATATGCTTGAAGAGCAAAAAGCAAGATCTCATGTCAATCCTTATTCACATCAGTCATCTTTTCGACAATCTTCTTGATGTTTTTGTTGGCTGCTTCTACTGCCTCATTCATCTTCGGACGATAAAGTGCCGAATTATGATGCGTGATCTTGAACTGAGTACACACCTCTCTCATCATCTTATTCTTCAGATTGAGAGTATTATCTGAAATAATTCTTGCTATCAATCCATATCGGCATATGATTTCCTTCTCAATAAATCTGCATACCATCGACTTTGTTACATTCGCGTAGGAAGCAACTTCTACCCACTTTGTGAAATAATCTATGGCCACCAGGATGAAGCGATGTTCATTTGAAGCTTTCGGGGTAATAGGCAGCACATGAATCTTATCTGCATAGATCTGGCATTTATGACACTTCCGGGAATAACTGATGCAATCTTCTTCCATCATTAGCCAATAATATCCTGCCCTCATAATCTGTTTAGCAAGCATGTGACCATTAGCATAGGTGCCACATATCCCTTCATGGACTTCCTCTATGATTCTTCAGCTTCGACAGACCCGACACATCACAATAGGACTTGGTCTTTTCTTTTCTTGTAGAGAATCTCACTATCTAGAACAAAACCCATTGCTAGCCTTCTCAGAGTCCTCTTGTCATTTTCTGTTGCCTGTTTTGGATACTGTTGACTCTTGATGTACTGCAAGATGTCGTTATACCAAGGGAGACCATCTGCTTCTTCTTCGATACTCAAACATTGGGTAGGAGATTTATATATGCTCATCTTGATCGGCATAACTTTTACCCCTTCATTCACTTTAAACATTGATGACAAAGTAGCCAGAGCATCCGCCATTCAGTTTTCTTCTCGATTGAAGTAATTAAAAGTCACTTCTTCAAACTCCTCCAATAAACTAAGTATGAGTTCTTGGTATCAGATTAATTTTGTATCTCAGGTTTCCCATTCTCCGCGTGATTGATATATCACTAAAGCCGAGTCTCCAAAAACCTCCAGTTTTTTTATCTTTCTGACTATGACAGCACGAAGGCCCATTGTACATGCCTTATATTCTGCAGTATTGTTTGTGCAATCAAAATCCAATCTAGCAGTGAAAGGATAATAATCTTCTTCTGGGGATATGAACACCGCACCGATTTCATGCCCCATGGCATTAGATGCCCCATCAAAGTACATCTTCCATATTTTCTTCTTCAAGGGAACCTTATCCGCTTGCGAAACATACATCAAATCTTTATCTGGGAAATCAAAGTTCAACGGCTCATAATCTTCCACTGCCCGACTTGCTAAAAATTCAACCACTGCATTGCCAACGAGTATATCATAGAACGGGGTCCGCAGTGTATTCACAAAACAGACAGTGGTTTTCTTCTGAGTCAGGGGTGGTCGTACTTGGGTGGCCATGTCCCTCCACCTCTGAGCATACTTTTTGAAGCTCTGAGTAGCCTTTTTCTCCATATTTTTCAAAATGAGATGGTTAGGCGCCATATCGGTTATATGCTTGTATTAGCTTAAAAATGAATTAGCCAAGTCACTCCAAGAGCGAATCTATTCCTTAGTCAACTGATTATACCACCTAATTGCGAATCCGCTGAGACTATCCTAAAAATAGTGGATCAAAAGCTTATCATTATTTGTATGACCCATCATTTTTCGGCAGAACATAGTGATATGGACTGATGGATCAGTTGCCCCATTATATTTCTCAAAGTCGGGAACCTTGAATAGGAGGAATGACTAAATCGGGGACCAAGCAACGTTCGTTTGCATCTACACTCCCAAATACATCTATGCTTTCTAATTCCTGGAGCCTTTCATCTAATAGCTGGTATTTCTTTCGGGAATTTGCTGACTCAGCCTTCTTCAATTCAGCCATTTTCAACTTTGCCTGTTCAGCTGGATCATCTAAGTTCAGGACATTGATGGGATTAGTTGTGGTCTAAAAAGATTGGCCATCCAACATTACGACCTCAATCTGATCCTTTTGTATCCCTTTCCCTTGATTGAAGTGGACACCAGTTCCATGAGCTTGGTCATCTGTTCTCTAGATTTCTCTTGGGACCTTGCCGATTGTTCTTATGACTTTTCCCATCGTTCATGTAATTCTCTCTGTGCTCTCTCCATTCAATCCAGTCTATTTTGTTGCTCATTATCTATGATCCTGACATGTGTTATAAAGGTGCTCAATAATTCTTATACCTCTGGTTTGGAAGAGAAACTTCTTCAAAGCTCTTAAAGCTAAGCCAATTTCTGTTTTATCCCCCAAATGTGTTTCACGATGAATGAGCCATGAATGTCGTGAATGTAACACGATGCCTATATGATGCATATAAAGAATAAACACATTAATGCATGAACATATACGGTGAGTGACCCTGTATGTCACAAATGCATTCTTCAATGAATGACCATATTGTTATGAATGCAACACGATATCAATATGATGCTTGTAAAGAATAAATAAATTAATGCACGGGTATATACAGAGAATGACCATGTATGTCACAAATGTATTCTACAATGAATGATCATGCACGTTATGACTACAAAATGATGTCAATATGATGCATGTAAAGATAAAACAAATTAACACATGGGTATATACAAGGAAATTAATCAATGATTAAACGAAATTGGTGGGACCAATCTTGATTATTCAAAAATCTCATTATGCAAGATTTGCCTCCAAATTTAATCCACAATTTTTTTTAAACATTTTTTCCCTACAAAAATCAAAATATTATTTTCCAAAACCAATTTTTATCAAAAACTTTTAGGGTAGTGGGTATTATTATGGCACGGGTGTCCAAATATTTATTCAACACAACCGGTCTACAATTCTTATTTAATCAATCAACAAATGTTTATGCCATTAACAAATGAGATTATTATCACCGTGAGATGAAAAATACAATGATAAATGTACATGCTCTATTTACATATGCATTAATGCATGAAATGTACAAGATGTCAAAATGCTTGAAAAAAAGAATTTTCTTATTTATAACTTCAAAAAATTAATAAAAACTTGTCCTAACAATACCAACTTGTTTAGGCATCATGGTGCCTTTGGGATGGAATATTAAATTTATTACGGGCGATACGATGTACGTTCACCATCTTCCAAATCACCAAAATTATTTGGAATAGATAAGAAAGGGTTAACAATGTCTTTCCATGTGTTCCTAGCTTCGGTTTTTTCTAACAGAAATCTGGCATGGCTTCGCCTAGGTTTACTACATGTGGTTGAATTGGGTTCTAAGAAGGCCCTGAATTGTTCCTCACTGTCGCCTATGAAGGTTATTAAGGAACCCCGATCCAAAGGAAAGGGTTCGATTCGTTGGACTATATTTTTCTAGCCCATGCGGAGGATCATCATAAGAGCTTAGGTAATTTATACTCCGAAAGTATTTTGCTAGCCTATGCAGAGGATCATCACGAGAGCGTAGCTACTTTACTTCCACTTAAAAGGACGGAGTCTGGGTATAAAGCTTATGTTATGCAAATGCAAGTGCAGTGTGTGAGGAAGAACAAGCAAACCTTTCACCATTTATTCTAGAACCCTTATCCTAAATACCCTGAATTAAGGTGATAATCAAATAATGTAAAACATCGATTAACCAGAGAGCAATGATAATATACAACACTAAATAAACCGGAGAAAGAAATTAATATGCATGTCCATGAGTATGAACATATTTAAAAACATTTTATTACTTTCAAAATTCTCCTTATTTAAAAATGTGGGAATCAAAAGTAAACACCAACCAAAACCAACAACTCGAGACCTTTGATAACACATGATTAATTTTAGGCCTGACTCTCTAAGCTTTCCCTAGTGGAGTTGCCAAGCTGTCTTAACGAAAAATCCCATTGCGGGATCCCATCAAGTGACCTTAAAAAAAGGGAAAGAGGAAAATACGACTTAATTTCTCTTAAATAAAAATGAGGGTTTGAAAACAACTTCGAAAAAGAAATGGAGTCGCCACTGATATTTTTGGACTAGGTGTGACCTGTCACCTATTAAAACCGATTTTTGTAAAATATTTTAAAATTAATTAAAACATTTTTTAAAATCCAATTTCGAAGTTTGCGCTTTGAACCAGGGAGTCGGTTATGTGTGGGGAAGGATTAGCACCCCCATAACGCCCGTATAAAATGGTACCCTATTAATCGTGTTTTATCTCGAGTCTCAGTAAAAGTTGGTTTTGTATTTGATATTTAAAAATAATTTTTTTTTTAAAAAAAAAATCATGTTATTTGAGAATGATCCGAAATTTATTAATGCAGAATTTTTTCATGTTTCCCGGCATACATGGTAAAACAAAAAATCTTTTATTTATTTTGGACTTCTACGAATCCCCCTCGTTTTTTTGAGAAAAAAAAGATATTCTGTTGTTAATGATAATTGATGATATCCTCTCTGACAGACCCAGCAGAGAACTCATGAATTATTTTAACTCGGAAATAACCTTGTTTTGTTAAAAATCATTAATTTTTTATGCATTTAAAATCATTTAAAAAAATTATCATGGATATGCAAATTATTACTAAGATACAAATATAAATTAAACAACATGCATAATTATCATGGCATGGCAAACATTTTATTATGACATGACAAAAGAATTAATGACATGACATGACATGGCAAACCTTATTATAAAATGGCAAAGAATTAATGGCATGGCATACATGGCATGGCAAGGATTTCATGGCATGACATACATAGCATGGTAAGTAACTCATGACATGGCATATGGTGGTTCATGACATGGCAAATATTTCATGACGTGCCCTACCTAACATGGCATATATGACATAACCACCAATCATACAAATGACATCATAATAGAATATACACAATCACATCATGATAAAAATGGCAACATGAACATTAAAGCTTAAAATGACATCATCATGGAATATTCATAAACATAGAATTTGCATTATTAAGATGGCAAGTGTAGATATTATGGAATATGCATGATCATGGAATATGCACACATCATTATTTCGAAATTCATTTTCTTGAGTTTTCTTCTTGATGAAATTATATATTGATGGCACGTGTTGGGATATTTACCAAACTCCCTGGCAAACCCGGCAAAGCTTTGGAAAGATATCTTTTCTCATGGCACGTATATAATTTCGAGTAAAAAAAGACCATACTTTTCGATTCCACAAACATGTGCGTTGAATAATTTCCTAACCTCCCTGACAAACCCGGCAAAGATTAGGAATTAATTCTCGCCAAATGTCTAGGAAATCGAAAAATACATTTTTACACTAAATTAAATAAAAACATTTAAAAATATGCAATGCATAAAAGCGGAATGTGTTTCTCTCTTGAAGAGATGATATTCGAACAACTCAAAAGATGTCCAACTACCTTTGAAAGAAACCTAAGTTGGATATTAAAAATGAGAGATTTCGGGCACGAATTTTGGCTCGGATTATAGGGCATTCGAATGCCTTTGTTTGACATCCGAGTATTTTTAAAAGAACTTTAAATGCAACCTTTTGAAAACCAAAAATGAGTAAAAAAGATGCAATATTTTTGAAGTAAAAGGTGGCCGAATGGCCCTAGTGAAAATCTTAGTTTTTTTACTCACTTTTTGAAGTCAGGTTAGCTACCCATGACCCGATTTTTGTAAAACCAATTTTTTACCTTTTGAACTAACATAGAAAACATACCAAAATAGTAACCTATGGATTTTGGCCAGCCCCTCCACTTTGGTAGAAAAAAAAAAAAAAAAGATCTTTGCTAACTTTAAAACTAGTTTTAGCCACCCAAAACCAAGGCTATTTTTTAAAACTTTATAAAAAATTAAAAAAAAATGGAAAAATCAATTTAGACTCAGCACATGCTAAACTAAGTGAGGTGGAAATGGTTTTTCATTTTGACAAAAAATTCATAGGCTAAAGTTGCCTTAAAATAGTATATCTAATTAAAAATCGGTTTTACCGAAATCTATTTTTTAACCCTTAAAAAAATTCTAAAAATTCTGGAAAAATTACCATGGACTCGTCTAAGGATGTATTAAAAGTGGTTAAATCATTTTTTTTATTTTGACAAAATATGCAGAGTTAAAATGTTGCCCAAAATCAGCATATCCAACTTACAAAACATTGTTTTCTTCCAACTAGTTTGAAAAATAGATTTTGGCTATGGACCATTGATTGGTCCTAGCCAAAATCAAGTTGGAAATAGGTTGAAAACACATTTTTACAGCAAGCACAAATGATGTGCTCAAGGCTAGCTTATTGAAAATGAATCCTACTTAGCCATCTCTTGGTGGGAGACAAAGGTCATCAAGCACTAACATCATTTCCCAACAAACACACACAATATGCCATATATTATGAATCATTTTCAGAAAGACAAGCATATGAATATGATGAAATATAGCTAGAAAAATAAACAAACAAAGAAAAATAAAGGTTGGCTCTTTGGACATAGCCCTACCTAACCAAAATCACTTGGTAAAACCAAGATCCTCAAGCACACAAACTTTTTTATTTTATTTTTTTAAAGAAATCAAAAGAGAAGTATCTATCCTACCACAATAGTAGATCCCACATCCAACATTCAAGAAAGAAAATAAGCAAAAGACAAGCACAATAAACACTACAAGTTTCGGCCAAGGTAAAAACATGTAGGAAATTTTTTATAAACTTTTATATTTTGTGGAAAAAAAAAAAAAAGAAGAAGAAGTAGTAAACCTTTTTAAGAAACCCTTGCTTTGAATGAGAAAAGATGAAACTAACATAGAAAAGAAAGAAACAAATGCATGAGAAATGAAAAGGAAATGAAGAACATGAGAAGAGAAGAAAGTTACCTAGCAAAGCTTCCAAAAATCCTCTCCAACTTCTTCCTTTTTCCTCTTTTTTCTCTCTTTCTTTCTTTTTCTCCTTGAGAGGTTTTAGCTATTGCCTTTTTTTTTTTTAAATGATGTGAATGTGTGTCCAAAAAATGAATGAAAACCTCCCTTTTTCCATGTTGGCTAAATGGCCCTATTTTTGTGTGGTATGCTCATTTTTTTTCCTTAGTCATGCTTTCTACATGCTTTTCCAACCTTCTTTCCACATGTCTATTTCTTGTCCCCCTTCCTCATGGCTATCTCCTAAAATTGGGGACCAAGTAACACTCTCATTGGCCCTAAATGCCACCTCAAATATTCTTTTCCCCTATCTCTACAACCTCTCTTTAGCCACTTATCATGATCATATAGCTTACTAACAAAATATCTTCCTGGTTGGCATTTTTATCCACTTGGCATCATCATGTGGCCTTCGCATGGTCTTCACATGGACTTCCATCCTTACAATTAAAATGCCTCTCATTGGCTAAAAATACCACAAAAGCATTAAAAGGGTGACTCATGTCCTTTATTTAAAAATATCAACTTTCTCCTACATCTTGACCATTGGATCAAATTTTTCATCCCCCTCTCTCTCTTGGCTAAAAATGGCTTGGAATATTCCAAGTCTCTCCTCTTTTTTATTTTACTACTTGGTCCTTTCTCGGTTTTCTGTAAAATTACATTTTGGCTCCCGAACTTGACCTATTTGCATTTGGGCCCCAACTTCGGGTTTTTCTTATCCAAATCATCCTATCTAATATTAAACTCAGTTGTAAAATTTTTCATAATTTTTCGAGCTCATTTTTCATTTATTTCAGATTATTTTCCAAAATTGCATTTTGGCTCCCCCGAACTTTGCCTATTTTCAATTAAGCCCCATTTTTGGATTTTTATTTTCCAATCCATCCTATCCAATATTAAACTCCGTTCTGGAAGTTTTCATAATTTTTCGAGCTCATTTTTCATTTATTTTGGGATGATTCTCCAAAATTGTATTTTGGCTCCCCCGAACTTTGCCTATTTTCATTTCAACCTCATTTTTGGATTTTTTTTTTCAATCCATCCTATCCATAAACTCAGTTATGGAAGTTTTAATAATTTTCCAAGCTCGTTTACAATTTTTTTCGGATTATTCTCTAGAATTACGGATTAATCCCCCGAATTTAACCTATTTGCATTTCAGCCCCATTTTCGATTTTTTTTCCTTCTCATTTCCTTCTATCCATCCTAAAACTTAATTCTGGAAAGTTTCACAATTTTTTGAGCTCGGATTCTATTTTTCCCTGATTTTCTAAAATTGTATTTTAGCCCCTAAAACCTCGATTTTACTCGAAACGGGCCAATTTTGCAGATTTTCTTTTTCCATCCCCTTTTTCATATATTGTGGAGTTGGACCAATTTTTTCCAATTTTTATATATGAATTCCCTTCCAATTTGATTTTCCCTTTTTTCCCCAAAATTGGGAATTTCCTCTTTTTCGGCTTTTTTTTTTTCAATTGACTTTCCCTTTGAATCCACTTCAAATTGGACCTTTGGATATCTTTATTTATTGATTATTCTCCAACTTGGGACTTCAATTTTACTCAATTTGACCATCTCCATGGTTTTCCCCAAATATGTACTTTTTCATTTATTCACTTAATCTTTATTTTTTTTCAATTATTTTTCAAGTTGACTTCTCCTTCGATTCCACTTTAAATTGGACCTTTGAATACCTTTATTTATTGATCTTATTCCATTCTGAACCTTCAATTTTGTCCAATTTGATCATTTATATACTTTTCCCTAAATTTGCAAAATTTTCAACTTTTCTCCAAAAATGGCAATTTCCAATTTTCACTTTTATCCAGTTTTTCTTCAAATCTTTGTGGAATTAGACTTTGAGGTACTCGTTTTATTGATTATCCTTCAATTTGATGATTCAAATTTCATTCAATTTGATCGCTTACGTACTTTTCTCCAAATTTGGAAATTCCATGCTTTTCTCCTACATTAGAATTTGCAATTTGCTTTTACAACTTCAATTTTTTTTTTTTTATCTTCAGTTGCAGATCTCCAATTATCAAGATTGTTTCACCCTTGTTCAATTATTCTTTCGAATCTTGATATTTCCAAGAGATGACTTTTTCAGTGATTGACTTTTTGGAGTTGACTTTTTTTAAGTTGACTTTTTTGTGTTGACCTCCGAATCAAAGTATTGGAGACCACATTGTGGAATTAGGGGAGATTCTTTGAATTCTGGGGGGGTTGAAAGGAGAACTTACCTTATTTAGGGAGCTCGGACAAAATTAGGTGTCTACACCATGAAAGTCAGCATGATCAGCCCAAAAGTTTTAAAACTTGAAAGGTTTAGGAGGTGAAAAACAAAGAACTTTCAGGGATTTCACGGCTGCACTATGATCTGATATAACAAGGGTAAGAATTGAACCTCTAAATTAGGAAAAGTAGAAATCCAATTATCATTTACCATAACTTTATCTAGTTTCCTAGCCAAATGCCCAATTGACCTGTTATTCTTCAATGTCAACACAGGACCAGAGTAAAGATTATCCAAAAAGCAAAATGACAAATATACGGATTGAATTCCTCCATATCAGAATTAACAATCTGATGTCCATGAAAGTTTGAACTCTCTGATGGATATCTAATAACATTGAAATCCCTTGCAACCATCCGTGGATAGTCTAAAATAGTTTGAGACATAGCTCCAAGGTATTGCCACAAGCTCATTCTTCCATTATCCAAATTCCTCCCATAGATGAAACTGAAAAAGAAAACTCATGAAGTACCAGAAATTTGACAAGAAATAGGCTGGTCAATGGAAGAAATATGTTGCACAGTAATGATATCAAGCCACAACACCTATAATCTCCCATTTGCTGCAAATTCATAGTTGCTCAAAACCTTCCAATGAACAAACTTCTTGAATAATATCAATTGGTGCTTGTGCTACTTTACTCTGGTTTCAACTAAATATACCAAGTCCACCTATAAACCTTTTTTTGTTACAGATGATCATTAAATCTTTTGATGTTCCAATCCAAAATCTTCAATGTAAAGAAGCAAGAGTAAAGCCACATATCTCACCTTTATCTGGAGGTACCTTAGACTTATTTCAACTAAATTTTGTTTGGATTAGAGGGCATATCCAAATGCCCTTGTTTTGACATCCGAATACCTCCAAATGAGTCTTAACGCGAAAATTTAGGAAACTAAAACAAATTAAAAGGTGCAATTTTTAAAGTTTTGAAACAAAATGGCCAAAGCCCCCTAGTGTAGAAAACTCAACTTTGACTCATTTTTGAAGCTCATTTTAACTACCCGAAACTCATTTTATCCATTTTTTTTTAACTCAAAGGATCAAAGAACAACTTAGAAAAGTCCCCTTTTAGCATTCGGCCAGCCTCCCCATGATGCAGAACAAATTTGACTTTAACTCATTTTAAAGCTCGTTTTAACTTCCAAAACCCGGTTTTATCAAAACTATTTTTTCAACCCTTAAAAAACTCAAAAAAAATTGAAATTTCTCCAATAGGTTCGACCAATGGTATATTAAATGGGTTTAAAGCAGTTTTTTATTTAGATAAAAATGCATTTGACTCATGTTTCCCAAAATCTAACACCCAACCTTTAAAACATTGATTTTTCCAAAACTTTGAAAAACAATATTTTTGTCTATAGACCATTGATTGATCCTAACCAAAATCCACTGGAAGTCATTTTAAAAACATAATGCAAAGAAAGTGATTGGCTCAAGGTTGGCCTCATGGATGATTAATTCGGCCTAACCATCACTTAGGAGAGCCTAAGATCATCAAGCTCATAAACACTTTTTCAAAAAATAAAAATAAATATGCAACATCAAGAATGCTCCAAAATAGACCATATTCAGCAAATATGCACATGAAAATGGCAAAATATAAACAAGAATTCATAGATAAAAAAAAAAAAAGGTTGGCTCAAGGTTGGTCACATGGATGATTAATCCGATCTAACCATCACTTAGGAGACCTTAAGATCATCAAACTCATAACATCTTCATTTTTCAAAAAGAAAACAAAATAAAGCTCACCAATCAACCACAATAGACCGCAATACAACAAATATAAAGAGGAAATATGAAGCAAAACATAGTAAAAGAAGCAACAAGGGTGGCGGCAATTTAAAGGAAAAAATGAAGCACTTTGCAAACTTTGTAGTTTTTGCAAAAAATAAAAATAAAAAATAAAAAAACAAAAAAGAGAGAGAGAGAGAAGCTTTATGAAAAACCTTTTGAAAGATTTGAAAATTTTTAAGAAAAGAAAATAAAACATGAAGAAAGACAGAGGAAAAACCGTTAAGATAAAAAATGAAAAAGAAAAGATAGAAAGCTACCTTAGTGAAGCTATCTCAAAAACCCTTTCTTTTTCCTCCTTTTCTCTCTTCCTTTCCTTTTCTTCCTTAGTAAATATTTTAGAATGGCTGAATGCTTCAGCTGCTGCCTTTCCCCCTTTATTTTTACCTTGGCCGAATGGCTTATACGGTCATTCTCTCATCTTTTCCTCATGTCCAAGTGGTCCTCCTCTCATGGTCCCCATTTCATATTCTTTCTCACCAAGTTTGCCAACTCATGTACCTCTGTCTCCATAATTCTCCTACTCATCCACTTATTCACCAAAATTTCATCATACATTTTCCCAAAATGCCCTTCATTTTTCCATTTTACTACCTTTTTACCTTACGATAATTCCATATTTTCCCTCCAACTTTCCAATTGTCTCTTATTCATCCCTCCATAATTTCCTACACTAATTTTCTTTTCAATTGCAACCTTTATTGAAATTCCAAACTTTTAATTTGTGCAATTTAGTCCCTCCATTTTTAATTTCTTCTTCAAATTAGTTCCCCCTAATCTCCATGCAATTGATCCTTTTAATCTCGTTCCTTTATTGATTCTCTTTTAAATTGAACTTTCAATTTCTTTCAATTTAAAATTTTCATAATTCTCCTTGAAATTGAACTTTCAATTTGTTCAATTTAGTCCTTCCATTTTCGATTCTTCTTCAAATAGATTTCTCCCTTTATTTTCCTTCAAATTGATCTTTTAAATCCATCATTTTACTGATTCTTCTTCAAATTGAACTTTCAATTTTTTTCAGTTTAACCATTTCCTATAATTCTCCTTGAAATTGAACTTTCAATTTATTCAATTTAGTTCTTCTACCATTTCACTCTTTAAATCTCCCCTTATTCCATTTCTTTAAATTTTCTCTTCCATTGTCTTCCACTCATCCAAAATTATCCTCTTCGACATCTTAATTTGCTTCTCCATCTTTAATTCCAACTTTTTAATTTTTTTCAATTTAGTCCCTCTATCACTTCCCTTTAATCTCATATTTCAATTTCGCCTTTCCATTTTCAATTGTACCTTTCCAATTATCAAGATTGCCTCTTTTACATTCAATTTTCCTTTTCAATCTCAATTTTCCACAGTTGACTTTTACTTTGGCTTTAGTATTGTCCATTTTGCCGGATCCAAGTGTAGGGATATTAGGCCATGAACTCGAGGTAAAGTTAGGAACTTGGATGAAGAATGTAACTTGTTTAAGGGTCCGGACAAAATTAGATGTCTACACATGTCAATCACACCTAATTAACAAAATTGATGGCAATACCTTTTCTTCATATAATATCGGATTCTCGTACTAACACGTTACGACAACAGGTTTTTTTATCAGAATATTGTAGTTTTTTTTTATTTATCGAAATACCACTGTTTTAAGATTAATTCCCAAAATTCGCTCATTTTAAAATCAGCTGAAAAATTGCCATCCCCCATGGCGATTTCCTAGCGTAAAAATTTTTAAAAAATTGAAAAAAGACCAAGGGAAATCGCCATGGGGGGTAGCGATTTCCCTTGGTCTTTTATTTTTTTAAAATTTTTTTACTTAAATTTTAAGATTTAATCGTTTGAAAAAAAAATACAAAATTTTTGAAGGCAACGGTAACTTGACCGTTGCATTCAAAAATCCCCCCTCACACCCCACTCTTCTATAAATACCCCCTTCATATTTTCTACAACTTAATTTACTTTTCTTTCTTCTTTGTACAACAATTTTTTTTTCTACAACAATATTTTTTTTCTATAACAATATTTAAAAATGGCTTCATCATCACTATTGAGATTGCAAGAAAATCACATATCTTCGGTTATATTTAAAGAGGTAAGTAAATTGTTGTAATATTATTTTTATTACATTATCAATTTTTAGTAATTTCTTAATTGTTATTATTTTTTCATTTTATAGTTTTATAATTTTTATATTGTTCAATGTTTTAATTATTATAGTTTTATCATTTTTAATTATTATTGTTTTTTCATTTTATAGTTTTATAATTATTTATTTTTTATATTGTTTAATTTTTTATTATTATAGTTTTTTGATTTTTTATATTGTTTAATTTTTTAATAATTATATAAATAATTTTAAAATTTTATATAATTATTGTTTTGTTATTTTATAGTTTTAGAATTTTAGAATTTTTATATTGTTTAATTTTTTAATTATTATAGTATTATAATATATTAATTTTTATAATTTTTATAATTATTTTATTTAATTTAATTAATTATCAACAGGATACTCGTCGCGTGTAACGTTCGAGGAAATTTACATTGGAGGACCCGTATCCATCTATTATCGAGCACTTAAGAAGAGCCGAATTTTATCACGCAATTCAAATTCGACGATTTTTGCTACAACCTGACTTAATCAGTGCGTTGATAGAACGATGGAGACCCGAGATGCACACTTTTCATTTTCCATTTGGTGAATGCACGGTAACTCTACAAGATGTTGAGCTTTAAGTTGGACTTTCGTTCCGTGGCGGTGCAGTTAAAGGCGCAAGCTTGCTAGATTGGAATGAAGAGTGTCAAAATCTATTGGGCGCGATACCTCCAAATGAGTATGTATTTGGCTATGTATCTGGCACAAAATATATTTCCAATTGTAATATATGGAAAGCAAACACAGCATTGATATGCTTTTCATATGTAGAGTGGCACCAAACTGACAGGGTGTTGCCAATTTGGGATGCAACAACCAATTCCGCAAGCACCGGTGAACATAAGATTCACAAGATCGACATGCGTGGGCGTCATGAAGAATTCTGGTCTGCAAAGCATGAACAATGGATCCATTGGTGGAATATACGTTCTCAACGAATTCCAATAGGTTATCGATTATTGGTAATAATTTCAACCCATCTGATGATTACATAGGATGGTATAAAAATGAAGGTCGACCTTTTGTTTGTCCACCATCAGTGTATGAGGATATTAGAAGTATGTCATTTACTGGACGAACTTCAACTCCAGTCCCTCCTACACAGGATATGGAAGCTCCTAGACCTAGCCGACAACTTGAGCGGACGCGTCAACCGGCCTCATCGGAGTTCACTGCATCGAGGATGTCATTTAGTCATCCTGAACGGGATCATGGAGTACCATCCAGTCATTGTTATTCCGTCAGTCATCCGGATATGACGTTGATAAGTGTTACTGACCATCACCGGCAATGACAAGGTTAGATGACCAGCTCCCCATCCTAAGTCCAAGTTCAACATATCTAACATCAATGTATCAGTTTGGAACCCCTGCATTTGATGGTACATCATTTGTGGGTCCATCTAGTAGTCAGGTTCCCTTTATAGGTGAACTAGGTGTTGGCTCCTCCAGCAGTAGATTTCAAATTTTTGATACAGAAGAAATGGCGGATGACATACAATCGAAACCAGTGGCGGTTACAGCAAGAGGTCGTGGTCGACCATGAATACGTGCCACTGACGAGGTTGAACGATGGGTCCAACCACCACGCACTAGGAGAGCTCAACATTGTTGCTCTACACCACGCAATAATAAGAATAAATGTACTTTTATCAATATAACGAGAATAATGTATTTTAAATTTTTAATATATAAATTTATATGTTTTGCATTTCATATTATTTATTTTAAATTTGTTGGGAAATTAATTTATATTTTAAATTTATTTTTTAATTTATTATTGAATATATTTTTAAAAATGTTAATTTTGTTATTTATTTTTAATTTTTTATTCAGCATATCTAACTAAAATGTTAATGTTGTAATTTAATTTATAAAAATGTAATTTAATTTATTATTCAATATCTTTTTAAAAATGTTAATTTATAAAATTTCTTAATTTTATATAATCCAAATTTCATGATAAGTAGAAAAAAAAAAAACTTGCATAACATTTTCCCTTAATGGCAAAATATGTAAATATTACAAGTTATGAAAACATGTAATTCCTTTATTGCTGATGCAAACTCTCCCCCGATGTGCCAGATTGATGCGGACATTTTCAACGGCTATGACCTTCATTTCTGCATAATCCACAACGTTTTGGTTGGCCTTTCTCCCTGAGGTCCATTTCATTACGAATACGACTTGATTTTGGCCGACTATGTGGATTTCTTCACATTTCTTGATTGGGACACACTTCTGGACCATCATATTGAGGCCAATAACCTTCATTTCCAATTGGTTGGAACTCATGTCTATAAACATTCAATATAGTTTCCAGTCTATAGACATTGTCCACATATTGCATGCAATCTACATGGACATGTGCACAAGCAGCAACTACATGTGAACAAGGGAACCTTTGTGCTTGAAACTTCCCACAGTTACACCACATGTCACTAAGCTTGACTCTGTACTTTATTGCAAGAACACCCTCTTGTGGATCAACTAACTCTTCAATCAGAAAAGATTGATTTGCTTGCATAAAATTATGAACAAAGTAGGAGTAGCTTTCCTGCGATTTTCTTGCATAGCTTGTATGACTTTTTCACAGTATATGTGCCATCCCTCCATCATTGCAATTTGCTTGTTCCCCATCTTAACAAAAAGTGCAGCCAACCTATATTATGTTGATTGCACTAAAGCAGTAATAGGAAGATGACGCGTTCCCTTAACACCGAATTGATAGATTCAATTAGATTGGTTGTCATATGACCATAACATCTTCCTTGATCATATGATTGGGCCCACTTCTCCTTGGGGATCCTATCAAGCCAATTAGCCACCTTTATATTTTCTCCACGAAGAGTCTCATACATGAAATGAAAATTCGGTTGCCTCAACTCGTATCCTGATAAAATTAAAAACAAAAGACTTGTGAATTTAAGTATTATTTTATATACTAAAGGAAATATAAGAGATAAAATAACTATGATTCGATTCCATACCCATGTTAACAATGTGTCGACGCAATTCCTTATTGTTAAACTTCTTCATAAAGTTAGCTGCAATGTGTCGAATGCAGTACACTGAATATGCATGTGGAGGATTCCATCCACTACTATCGCATCTGATCGCAGCTTTGATGGCTTCATGTCGATCAGAAATCAAGCATATGCCGGGCTGTTTTGTCACATGTCTACGCAAATTAGTGAGAAAGAATGACCAAGCCTCCGTTGTCTCACCCTCCATAATGGCAAAGGATATTGGCAGTATGTTTCGGTTGCCATCTTGTTCAATAGCTAACAATAATGTTCCTTTGTATTTTCCATACAAGAAAATACCGTCTATTTGCACAATAGGTTTACAATACAGATACCCTTCAATGCACGATTTGAATGTCTAAAAGAGTCGATGGAATATTCTCTTACCATGGACCAGCCGATCACCGTGATATGCAAGTTCCGTTTGCAATTCCACAATTGTACCAAAAACGAAATATTGCATTGCACCTAACCATTTAGGTAGCTCATTGTACGATCTATCCCAATTGCCAAAAACTCGAACAATTGCCTTTTGCTTTGCTTTCCACGCTTTCTTATAGGAGGTGATGTATCCATACCGAATTCGCATCTTAGCGATCAAAACTGAAACGGAGATCTCCGAATTTGCTTGTTCCAATGACAGAATACATGAACAGATCATTTTAGAATCTAACTTGCAATAATCTTGTGAAATCCTCCCAGATGTGCAAGTATGAGGCCCTTCATATGTTCTAATCTCCCACGCCTGTTTCTTCTTCATAAATGTTGCCCTTATTCTCCAATTGCACCCTTTCTCATAGATTAGACATTTGGCATAATATTTGGTCCACTAAGATTCAATTACTCTGTAATCTACAGAGTTTTGATGTTATAGTGCTTAATAGTTGAAAGCACAACCCATTTCGTTGGAAATTGTAACCCAACACATAGATCAACTGTCGATGGATCAAAAGTCAGAGGCATAGCAAATTTATGAGCATACTCAGAAAATTCTGGTAGTTGCATTGCCTCCAGATCCAGGGCGTGCATATGGGATAAAGCCTCATATGGGGGAAGATCTCCTTGAGTGTTGATCTCAGTAGCGACGACGTCTGGGTCAGAATCACTGTTGTTATCACTTGCGACTTCAGCATCCTTTTCCTGCTCACTAAAGTCACCAGCATATTCACCATGGACTCCACATGGCGAAACAGGATCAACACCAGCTGGCTCATCTTCGAGGGCATTAGGAATTGTTTGTGAGACTAATGAATTATGAAATGTTGTAGCTTGAGATAGCGGAACCACTTCTTCTGTGGGAACGTCGTATGTAGTGTGAACATAGAACGATCCAGAATCATCATCTTCAATGGGAAAGTTTTCTGTAGTGCGAACATTTGAAGGCCCACAATCATCGTGAACATCCTCTATGTCAGCATATAACTCAAATACACCAACATTTGCAAATGTCTCGTGAGCATAAAACATGCATCTGACATCATCATCATCTTCAAGTGGAAATATTCTATATCGGACACATCCTTCACCAATAGAAAGAGGATGCCAGTACTTAACCTCTGAAACTCTTTTTCTATTTCCAGCTTTAATTTTTGTATGATTTGCAGCTTCAGTTCCTCTAATCTGACGTCTTGATCAACACGAAAGCTTTTAGGACGTTCACAATCAAAGGTAGCACCTTCGTCAGTATTATGAATTTGGCCATTATAGTAGACTAATGCGATCACTTTGTTGCTCATGTTGTGTAGTAATGAAACTGAAAATGATGAGAATGGAGGTATTATCACTCAGCAAAAGAAAGAAGAAATAGAGAAGGATGAAAATGAGGAGGTATTATCACTCAGAAAAAATATGATTGAAAAATTGCTTTAGGGGGTATTGTAATCCTTCATCAATATTATGAATTTATAATGGTTCATTCTGTTGTACCGGATGACAAATCTCATCCTTTGTACAGGATGGAATCTGATTCCCATTTTTTGGCTAGGGTTAATTGACTGAAAAACTGATAACTCATTAATGCGAAAATTGATGATAAATCTCATCCTTTGTATCGGACTGTCCAATAGTCCCATCCATTGCAGAAGGAATCAAATTCCAATATTTTTTGCAACATTTGATTGACTGGAAAATAGCTGAAACCTATCTCTAACCCTAAATCATTAGTCCTATCTATTGCAAAAGGAATCCAATTTCAATATTTTCTACTGCATTTGATTGACTGAAAAATAGCTGAAACCTATCCCTAACCCTAAATCATTAGTCCCATCCATTGCAGAAGGAATCCAATTTCAATATTTTCTGCAACATTTGATTGACTGAAAAATAGCGGAAACCCTGACCCTAAATCTGGTCAATAGTCTCATCCATTGCAGAAGGAATCCAAATCTAATATTTTCTGCAGCATTTTATTTACTAAAAAATAGCTGAAACTCTAACCCTAAATCATTAGTCTCATCCATTGTAGAAGGAATCCAATTTCAATATTTTATGCAGAATAAAATTAAAATAAGAAATAAAATTTAACTTTATATAAAATTCAAATAAGAAATTAATTTTTAATTTCTATAAAATTAATATAAGAAATAAAATTTTAATTTATATAAAATTTAAATAAGAAATCAAATTTTAATTTTTATAAAATATAAATAAGAAATCAAATTTTATTTATATACAATTTAAATAAGAAATACATTTTTTTTAAATAAAATTTTAATAAGAAATAAATTTTTATTTTATATAAAATTTAAATAAGAAATAATTTTTTTATATAAAATTTTAATAAGAATTTTTTTTAAAAATTTTAATAAGAAATAAAATTTATTTTTTATAAAATTAAAATAATTCATTAAATTTTATTTCCTATAAAATTTCAATAAAAATTAAATTTTATTTTTTATAAAATTAAATAATTAAATAAATTATAAAATTTTAGTATATATATTTTTCAAATATAAATAAAAACAAACAAAGGTAAATTTTTTTTATACCCGTTTGTTATAGATCTCACATATAAAATTTAAATAAGAAATCAATTTTTAATTTATATAAAATTTAAATAAGAAATAAAATTTTCTTTTATATCTAATTTAATTAAGAAATAATTTTTTATATTAAATTTAAATAAGAAATACAATTTTTATATAAAATTTTAATAAGAAATATAATTTTTTTAAAAATTTTAATAAGAAATAAATTTTTAGTACAAAATTTTAATAAGAAATATAATTTTTTTTATAAAAATTTTAATAAGAAATAAAATTTTATTTTTTATAAAATTAAAATAATATATTTTATTTTTTATAAAATTATAAAATTTTAGTATATATATTTAAAAAAAATTAAAAACAAACCAAAGTAATTTTTTTCTATACCCGTTTGCAATTTTTAAATTTAAAATACAAAATTTAAAAAAAAATTGCAACTTTTTTTACACCGTTAAATCTTAAAATTTAAGTAAAAAAATTTTAAAAAAAAATAAAAGTGTTAGATATCATAGTATATATTAAGTGTATATATACAAAATACGTAGGTTGTCGTAGTTAGATACACTGTATACATTTACGTACACAAATGATATCAAAGTGAATGAGAAATTAGTCTCATTATTTACCCACTTGGATAGGAAGGGTTGAAGGTATTTGTGGTAGTCAATCCCACATAAGACTAAGAATGACTTTAGCTTATAGTTAATATAAGCTAGAGTGTCATGATGGGTTGGGCCCCAAGGGGCACCCAAGTTTTTGTGGAGGGTGAGGACTTACACAACTTGGGTTGGACCACACGCGCGCACCGCCGCCGCCGGGCCAGGCTTGCGCTTGGGCTTGGGCTGGCCTGGGTCGGGTTGGGTCGGGTTTGGGTCAGTAATGAATTTTTTACTGCCCAACCGGCTTAATTTTTTGACCTAACCGAACCAGCTCAATACCAACCAGCCGAACTAGCTCAGCTCAGCACCAACCAGCTTTATGTTTGTCCGAATAATTCATCTTCTAGAATGTGTCTGTTCGGTTTCTTTGCCTTTTCAGTTATGTCTTTGCCTGTTGGATTGAACCGGTTCATTGTAACAGACTTGTCTTTTGACTGAACCAGTTCCTGTCCAACAGATGTGTCTGACTGAACAGACTTCTCTGTATCTGTAAATAGGAGTGTTTGTATCTGTTTCAATTCACTAATTCACCAAAAATTTTCTTGTCTTCTGAGAGAGAGACTTCAACATTCTTCTGTTCGCTGTGTTGCATCCGGGTGTGCTCTCATTTGCAACGTATATCGAGGAAACCTGAGAAACGATTTGCATCGATACTGTAAGCACCTTAGATAGGCAAAAAACGTCTTAAGGTTAGAGGTCCAACCTTGACTCGATATTGATTTTTTCAAATCAATTGTTGTAAGTGTCTTTGTTCGATTCTTCATATTTGTTGTAATCTGCTTGTATATATATATATATCCAGTTTTTCTTTTTTCTTTCTGTTTGTATTTTACAGTATATAGCATCTTCTATATTTCCAACATTCTTAAGACGTTTTTCTTTCTGCTTTATTTGTTATATACTGTGTTTGTATATTGTTACGGTGTTTGAACTTGTATATACTGTTTGTTTATTTTATATAAACTACAGTAGCGTTTTTCTTTTAATTTTTATAACACTGACTTCATTTCAGTGTTTGGTTTATTTTTATATATACTATTCTTTCTGACTTCTTTTTGTTATATATATATATATTTGTTTTACTTGCTTTATTATAGAATATATATATATATAGATTCTGTTTAGTTTGGTTTTCAATATTTCCTTTTATATATTTTTTTATAGTTGGCAGTATATATATATATATATTGTTTTCGTTTGTTTAGTTCATATTGTTTGCTTTTATAATATATATATATATATATATATATATATATACATTATTTGCTATTGTTCACGTGATTTTCATATATATAGTTTGGGCATGGAAAGTAGTACTCAAGATGACCTCCGGGAAGCAAATTTGTTCATGCTCCCGAAATCCGAAAGAATTTGGTTTCTGGCTCTTTATTGAGCAAGAATGGGTTTAGGCTCGTATTCGAGTCTGATCAATTTGTACTCACCAAGATTGGGATATTTGTGGGAAGGGGATATCTTTGTGATGGGCTTTTTAAGCTCAATGTTATGACAATTGTACCCAAGAATAAGATTATTAATAATAACATTTCTTCTGTTTACTTGGTTGAGTCCCTTACTTTATGGCATGGTAGATTAGGTCATGTAAATTACAAGACCTTGCAGAAAATCAGCAATTTGGATTTACTTCCGAAATTTGTCATTGACAAGAATCACAAATGTGAAATTTGTGTAGAATCCAAACTAGCTAAGGCTCCTTTCTATTCAATAGAAAGAAGTAGTGAACCTCTAGAGTTAATTCACACTGATATTTGTGATTTAAAATTTGTGCAAACTAGAGGTGGTAAAAAGTATTTTATTACTTTTATAAATGATAGCACACGATATTGTTACGTCTATTTGCTAAAAAGCAAAGACGAGGCCTTGGAAGCATTTAAGCTCTTTAAGAATGAGGTTGAAAATCAACTAAGCAAGAAAATAAAGAAAATAAGGAGTGATAGAGGTGGTGAATATGATTCATTTTTTAATGAATTCTGTTCGGAAAATGGAATCATCCGTCAAACCACTGCTCCTTATTCACCTTAACAAAATGGTATTGCAGAACGCAATAACCGAACGTTGAAAGAAATGATGAACGCTTTGTTGATAAGTTCAGGGTTATCTCAGAACTTGTGGAGGGAAGCTATTTTATCAGCTAATTATATTTTAAATAAAATACCCCATAAGAAGTTAGACAAGACACCGTATGAATTGTGGGAGGGTCTAAGACCAAACTACATACACATGAAAGTGTGGGGGTGTCTTGCGAAAGTAGTCGTTCCTCCACCTAAAAAGGTCAAGATATGACCTAAAACTATTGATTGCGTATTCATTGGATATGCAAATAATAGTGTTGCTTACCGTTTTCTTGTATTCAAGTTGGACATTCCCCATATTCATATCAATACGATAATGGAATCAAGGAATGCTTCGTTCTTTCAATATGTTCTTCCTTATAAGGAAAAACAAGAAAACAAGACTGCAAAGAGAACTCATGAGTCCTCGAGTAGCAATCCACATATGGATGAAAAGGAACAAGAGGAACCTAGAATGAGCAAACGGGCTAAAGTACCGACTACTTATGGTCTTGATTTTCTAACATATTTGTTAGAAAATGAACCTCAAACTTTTAGCGAGGCTATGTCGTCTCCAGAAACACAATTCTGGAAAGAGGCCGTTAACAATGAAATAGAATGCATCATGCAAAATCATACATGGGAACTAGTGGATCTTCCTCAAGGGCATAAGCCTTTAGGATCCAAATAAATATTTAAGAGGAAGATGAAAGCAGATGGAACGATTGATAAATATAAAGCCCGGCTTGTAATAAAAGGATACAGGCAAAAGGAAGGGCTTGATTATTTTGATACGTATTCACCAGTTATGAGAATAACATCTATTCGAATGTTAATAGATATAGCAGCTCTTAATAATCTCGTTATACACCAAATGGATGTTAAGATAGCTTTCCTGAATGGAGATTTAGACGAAGAAATTTATATGGAACAACCCGAAGGGTTCAAAGTTCCGGGACAGGAAAGGAAAGTGTGTAGACTTGTTAAATCATTATATGGTTTAAAACAAGCTCCTAAACAATGGCATCAAAAATTTGACAATACAATGTTGTCAAATGGTTTTCGTATTAATGAATGTGATAAGTGCGTTTACGTAAAAGATATGAATAAGGGATATGTCATTGTTTGTCTATACGTAGATGATATGTTGATCTTAGGCAGTAACTATGAGATCATAAAAGCTACCAAAACTTGGTTGATCAGTAAGTTTGATATGAAAGATATGGGTGTAGCTGATATGGTTTTAGGAATTAAAATTTCTAAAACACAAGATGGCTTGGTAATATCTCAAGATCATTATGTAAATAATATTCTTGAGAAATTCAGCAAGAATGATACCGATATAGCCAAAACACCCGTAGATGTTCATTTACATCTAAAGAAAAATACTGGTGACGCAATATCTCAATTAGAATATTCGCGAATAATTGGTAGTCTTATATATCTTATGAACTGCACAAGACCAGATATAGCTTACTCAGTCAGCAAACTGAGTAGATTTACTAGTAATCCTGGAGAGGATCACTGGAAGGCCATTGTGAGGGTACTTAGATATTTGAGATACACCTCAAGTTATGGACTACACTATACAAGATATCCAGCTGCACTTGAAGGGTACACTGATGCAAACTGGATATCTGATACTAAAGATTCTAAATCTACTAGCGGATTTATCTTTACTATTGGAGGAGCTGCAGTGTCATGAAAATCTTCTAAACAAACATGTATTGCCAGATCCACTATGGAATCTGAGTTTATAGCTTTAGATAAAGCTGGAGAAGAAGCAGAATGGCTTCGGAATTTTTTAGAAGATATTCCATGTTGGCCGAAACCTGTGCCGGCAATAAGTATACATTGCGATAGTCAATCTACAATTGGTAGGGCACAGAGTAGTTTATATAACGGTAAATCTCGACACATTCGTCGAAGACACAATACCGTTAGACAGTTGCTCTCAAATGGAATTATCTCTATTGATTATGTAAAATCAAAGGATAATATTGCGGATTCGCTTACTAAAAGTTTAACAAGAGAGCAAATAAATACATCATCGAGGGGAATGGGTCTTAAGCCTATAAATTAAAGTTACATAGTGGAAACCCAACCTAACTGACTGGAGATCCCAAGATCTAAATTCAGAAGGGACAACTAAATTATGTAACTTTGTGTAAGCACTAAAAGAGTTAAACACTCTTATCCATTCCTATGATGATTTAGTGCTGCCTGCAAGGTAGGATAAGCTATGCTTTTAATGATTCTTATAGTTTGATAAATAATCAAGTGGGGTATTGCAGGATACTCTTAATGAGCAATCACCTATTATGAGTAAGAAACGTGGCCACTTCTATGAGAATCGATCAGGCTAAATCCTCTAGAGTACTCATAAGAAACCAGGAAGTGTCCGAGGCCAAAATGGACACAACCGTGAGAACCGAAGATGTTCGAAGGGGAATTGTGTGATAATTATTGTCTTGGTTTACACTAAAGGCTGAATAGTTCAATACATCATGTTCACTAGTTAGCCGAGTAAATCCGATAGTTATTCACTATGGAGGGTTCAAAGCCAAAAGCTACCTATCTTGATGCAATTACTCTTCAAAGAAAGTCTCTCTCATACTCCGAGTCAGTTCGTCGTTTTTTTCAGACAATTTCCATTCATGTGGGGGATTGTTAGATATCATAGTATATATTAAATGTATATATACGAAATACGTATTCTAATACGTAGGTTGTCGTAGTTAGATACACGGTGTACATTTACGTACACAAATGATATCAAAGTGAATGAGAAATTAGTCTCATTATTTACCCACTTGGATAGGAAGGGTTGAAGGTATGTGTGGTAGTCAATCCCACATAGGACTAAGAATGACTTTAGCTTATAGTTTATATAAGCTAGAGTGTCATGATGGGTTGGGCCCCAAGGGGCACCCAAGTTTTTGTGGAGAGTGAGGACCTACACAACTTGGGCTGGACCACACGCGCGCGCCGCCGCCGCCGAGCCGAGTCGGGCCGGGCCGGGCTTGGGCTTGGGTTGGGCTGGGTCGGGTCGGGTTTGGGTTAGTAATTAATTTTTTACTACCCAACCGGCTTAATTTTTTGACCAAACCGAACCAACTCAAAACCAACCAGCCGAACCAGCTCAGCTCAACACCAACCAGCTTTATGTTTGTCCGAATAATTCATCTTCTAGAATGTGTCTATTCGGTTTCTTTGCCTTTTCAGTTGTGTCTTTGCCTGTTGGATTGAACCGGTTCATTGTAACAGACTTGTCTTTTGACTGAACCGGTTCCTGTCCAATAGATGTGTCTGACTGAACAGACTTATCTGTATCTATAAATAGGAGTGTTTGTATCTGTTTCAATTCACTAATTCACCGAAAATATTCTTGCCTTCTGAGAGAGAGAGTTCAACATTCTTCTATTCGCTGTGTTGCATCCGAGTGTGCTCTCATTTGCAACGTATATCGAGGAAACCTAGGAGACGATTTGCCTCGATACTGTAAGCCCTTAGACAGGCAAAAAACGTCTTAAGGTTAGAAGTCCAACCTTGACTCGATATTAATTTTTTCAAATCAATTACTGTAAGTGTCTTTGTTCGATTCTGCATATTTGTTGTAATCTGCTTGTATATATATATATATCTTTTTTTTTTCTGTTTATATTTTACAGTATATAGCATCTTCTATATTTCCAACAAAAAGACAAAAGGGAAATCACCCACATGGCTATTTTCCTTGGTTAAATTGAAAAAAGAAAATTCAATTTATACCAAGGAAAATCGCCATGGGGGGTGGCGATTTCCCTTGGTATATTTTGAATTTTTTTCAAATTAATCAAGAAAAATCGCCACTCCCCATGGCAATTTTTCTTGGTATTTTTTTTCAATTTTTACGTTGAAAAATCGTCGAGGGAGATGGCAATTTCTCAGCTAATTTTAAAACGAATAAATTTTAAAAATTAATCTCAAAACAGCTGTATTTTAATAAATTAAAAAAAAAACAACAATATTCTAATAAAAAACACCTACGACAACAACCATATTTTCGAAGAAACCATAGAATATAGATACGTATAAAAACACCCTTTTGAAAAGAAGGAAGTTTCCCTTTTCACCATTTCCTCATCAAATAAAGAAAGAACCGTATTGCTTCATTCACCAAGAAGTAGCAATCAGCTTCATCTTAATCCTTAGCTAATTTTTTTTTTTTTAACATATATCCGAATTTTTTTTGGATAAGCTTAAAAAGAAGTTTTTGGATAAGCAACACATATCCAAATTTGATTGATAAGAAACTTAGATTTTAGAATGCCTGGGTTTATATTCTGGAAAACCAAATTAGTTCTTTTTGCGTTTGAACAAAAAAACATTTATATGCATCCTCATCAATCAGCTAAAGAAAAAGCTAAAAATGTAACTGAAATATTTTGATAACTATATATAGGTTGATTCGTGAAAAAACATTTTTTTAATATAAAAAGTAAAGTGAGGAACCTATTAATTAATTCGGATTTAACTCGATTATTCATACAATTACTTTTAAAAAATAACGTCTAATATATTTGAATTTCGAATCCCATTATTTCACTAGCCGCAGCTTCCTTTTTGTACTAATGAATATGGCGAATCTTGACATTTGATTTTTTTGGTGCTAACTAATACTCTATTAGATCTTAATTTTTTTTTTTTTATAAATTGTATCTTATTATATTAATATAAATATATGTAAGCAATATACTAATCAAAAGAAATAAACTTTCAATTTATAAAATTTTATCAATTCATAAAAAATATATAAAGAAACATAATACGTCAAACAGATGATTTTATGCATAATATATCAAATAAATAATCTTATCTAAAATTGTGAACAATTTTTTCTTAAAAAAATATAAATATATCAATTGTTAAATAATATATTTTTCATCAAAAAAAATATTTTATTAAAATAATAAAGTTGAAAGTTTGGGTTTGGAAATTAAGGTATTTGTATAATTTTATGCTCCAATCTAACTTTTGTGTTAATAAAAAGTTATATGATAATAAATAAATAAATAAAAAGATTTAGGATAAGATTAAAAACGAAAAATTATGTAAAGAAAAAATCGTAATCAACTAAAAAAAAAATGTTTGTTATTTGGTTGGATACTTAAAGTCTTATTGAAGAAGTTAAAAAGTCAATTTAGAATTTGTTATATTTATATAATTGTAATTTAATCTTTGTGACAAACGTTTTGATTTTAAGAATTTGTGAGTTATGATTAGTTAATACAATAAATAGATAAATAGTAATATGAGTTTAACAATCTTAAATTACAATGCATAAAATTAAATTAAAAAAAAAATCATATAAATAAACAAAAGGGTTAATTACACGGATAGTCACCTAACTATTAGAGATTTTTTATTTTAGCCACCAAACTATGAAAAATATTAATTTAGTCACTCACGTTATAAAAATTTACTTTTTTGATCACCCAACTGTTAAAGACTAACGGTCGGATGACGTGGCATTACCATGTCAACTTCAGATGAAACGTGACATTGCCACGTCATCCAACATGCCATTTGGCATTATGAATTTTCAAAAAAATTTGAAAATTAAAAAAAAAAATACATTATACTTTTAATCACTTAACTTTTTGAAAATTTTTATTTTGGTCATCCAACTTTGAAAATTTTACAATTTGGTCACCAATGTTTTACGTTTGCCAAAACTATTTTATTAATATTTTGATCTCCATTGTCAATGGTTCGTTGTCGACATGACTTTTATAACGATATGATTACCTATATCAAAATTATTTTATTATTTTTGTTATCTATATCAAAATATCTTGAAATAATAATACTCAAATAAGAATTCAAACTTTATAGAAAAAAAGAAATAAGCATTCAATATTTTTATTTTATGAAATTAAAATTATATTTTTATTTCATTGTAGTTATACCTTTTAAATTTGAAAATTTGATGAATAAATTCAATTGTCAAAAATATTTAAATGCATTACTTGAAGCAATTGATATCCAGTTTGTCAAAATAAATTTAAGTAATTTTTTAGACTACATCAATCAATCAAGTAAACTTAATCGAAATAGGAAATTTTTCATAACGCCAAGATTATAATTTTATGAAAGTTAATATATTTGGTTCCATGCAGTCAAATATATAACCAAAAAAAAAATTTATGAATTTAAATTGGGTTGGTGATTAAATTATTATAAAACCATGTCGACGATCATATGTTTATAATGGAGACAAAAATATTAATAATTTCACAAACGCTGGTGACCAAATTGTAAAGTTTTAAAAGTTAGGTGATCTAAATAGAAATTTTCAAAAAATTAAGTGATCAAAATGTAATTTATTTTTTAAAAAATTTTGATTTATTTTTTAAAAATTCATAATGACACGTGGCATGTTAGATAATGTGGCAATGCCATGTGACATCTGACATATGATGTGGTATTACTACGTCATCCAGTTGTTAGTTTCTAATGGTTGGGTGACTAAAAAAAATAATTTTTATAACGTGAGTGATTAAATTGATATTTTGTATAGTTGAATGACCAAAATAAAAAATTTCTAATAGTTAGATGACTATCCGTGTAAAAAACCCTAAACAAAATTAATAATTTTTTTTTTTGGATAATTGATTTTTTTTTTTCAACGTCCAAAAAAGCAAGATAAACTTGTTACATAGAAACTGTAGAGACTGCCTTACAGTTCATTGCAGATACCCCATTCCCTTGCACAGGTAAGTTTTTACAACAGAGTTTGTGATTTTTTACAGCCATTAAAAGAAAAATTAACAATTTTAGTTTAAAAGAGTTATTTAAATTTATTTAATATATATATATATACTAAAAAAAAAAAAATTTACAATTTTTGAAGAGGCCAAGACCCCCTCTGACTTCAATTACGGTCCTCCCCTGTATATATCATCATTTCATACAGCTTGATTTCTGTCATTCATAGGCAAACTTACATGAAGAGATACATGAGCATGACTATCTGAAGAAGCTGGGAATCTGCTCTTCTTTGACCAAAGCCATACCTTAGAAACAGAAAAGCTCTCACCTTTAATTCTCCTAATTCTCTTCTCTTCTAAATCTCCACCAATGGAGGAACTTCCATCTAATTCTCTTTTCCCTTCCATAACCTTCTCATCTCTAACTCTAACACCAGCTGGAGACAAAGTCACTTGCAATGAATCACCAACCACATATTGATATGCACCCATTGAGTAACATCTCCTTGCATCCAAATTGCACCTACTGATCTCTCCACCACTTTCTCCATCATTTATTATACTTCTGAACTTACCAAGTCTCACTGAAAAGACCCTTTTTTCACTAATATCTTCCGTAGCAGCTGGCTTCTTCTGACTACAAGAAATGCCGTTTTCTCCATCGCTCTCAAGTCTCAACCCATTCGATATTTCCCTTAGGTACTCACATTGGAACATTGGATTTTCCAAAGGAAAGCTAGAGCCAGAAAGGGTTCCTCTACAAAGGGGGCATGTAGAGTTTGAAAGAAGCCATGTGTCTATACAATCAATGTGGAAAGCATGGCTACAAATTGGAAGCAATCTGAGCTTGTCATGGTCCGAGAATTCACATAGACAAACAGCACAGTCAGATGGCTCCTTCAATCCCATTATGTCTTTGTAGTAGAAAACTGGTAAAGCATCTATGACAGATTGGTCTAGGCCTGAGTCATGTAAATGAAAGAGCTGTTGAAGCTGTCTTTGAAGCCCATGAGAGTCTGAGTTTCCAGGGTCTCTATTGGATTGATATATTGGTGAAAAAGATGGTCTCCTTATGAGAAATCTAACTAGCAAATGGAGAAGACCAGCAATGAAGAAGATTACAGCAAAAATGACTATAATCAAAAGAAGAACTGGACTGATTCTGATAGAAGATGATGAAGGGGATGATTCATGGTAGTCAATATTATAATAAGGAGTTGTTGGGAATGAAGAAAGAGGTGAAACAGGAGGTGGGTACAACATTTGCTTTATTTCATTTGTAATTCTAGACATTTTTAGCCCATATGCATGCTCAAAACTCAAAAGCAAATGAAACTCTTTTGTTGTCTTTTGTTCTTTTGACACAAAAGCAAAATTCTTTGCTATCAATTCCTTTTGAGTAACTCAACAAAAAATATTCTTCCTTGGAAGCTAGGTAGTATATATTCTATCAGCAGAATTAAGCAAAAAAAAAGACTAGATCAAATTCTGCTGAGTTCTTTCAAAACACACTTAAATGTTCAAAATTTACTTCTTTTACTAGATAATTGAAGAATCAATGTGAATTGCAGGATTAGAAAGAAGATGGCTGCTAAGAGGTTCAGAAAATGCAGGATACCAACCTGATCAAGGATGGAGAGTACACATGAAAAACCATTTGATAGAGTCCTTTACTTTGTATGATTTTTGGTTGGTTGTCTGGTTGTTGCTGCCACAAAAGCACAGCTTTTCAATTTGTTTTATACACAAAATAGTACAAGAGAATTAATTAGTGGGTAAGGATTGGTTTGGCTGTGGGAGCCCCCGGAGGCTAATAGATTTCGTAATATTGAACACGATATGATTGTACGATACAAAAAAAATAATTAAAATATATAAAAAAATATAACATGACACGAAAAAAATAGCACAAACACAATACGAATACACGAATATTTCAAAATCTATATAGAACGAATTATTAATACATTAAATTTTATATAAATATAAAATATTTTAAACACGATTATAATATAATAAAATAAATAAACAGTGCATTGGCCAACTGGTGGTAACCCTTTGCAACCAGAAGAAGCCCCAAAAAACTTTACTTTTAGACCTGTCTAAATGTGGTTTTAAAACCTAAAGTGAAGTGAAGATAAGGAGGAGAGTGCAAGAAAGCTGAGAAATAATTGAAAAGGTCCACCATTAAACACAACTTTGATTACCCACAGTGGTCAGTGTGACTTCTTTATTGGGAGAATTCATCAGGATTATTGTACTAAATTATTACCCTTTAATGATGTTTTTTTTAATGGTGTGATTGCCTGCTAATCACGGCAAACCTCCATCAATCTTGGCCATAGACTGAGTTACATTCACTGTTTAAGAGTAAAAAAATCTTTAAAGAAATGGCTTTTTGGATCTTTTTAACTCCCCTCTTCTTTTTCAACCGACTTTGACTTAACAATCAAATCTCTACCCAAACAATCTACAATGGCAAACAATGATATGATGGAAAACAAGAAAACAATTTAGTAGTCACAAGCTTTTACACCTGCTCACGGGTCCAACGAGCATCATATCTGATTTGTATTGAATTGAATTTGAACAAATTTTTTTTATTTTGGATCAATTCGATTTGGTATGGAACAATATTTTTTATATTAAAATAATATTATTTTATTTTAATTATAAAAATATAAAAATATTTATAAAAAATTATTTTTTATTTTTAAATGTAATAAACAGTGTTCATAGGCCGACGGGTAGGTCTGGACTCGTCCCGAGCCGGGCCTGGACAAGAACTTTGAAAAAAAATTATAGCCTCAACCCGATCCGACATGACCCATGAGCATCTTTACCAGCTCTTAAACTATTCTGATTATTATTACTATTTTTTTCTATAAATAAAATTGTTGCAATTAGATTTGGCAAACCTAAAAATTCATTCAATTCACACAAATTTAAATTGATTGGATTAAATTTGGCAAAAAAATAACAATTTGAATCCGATTAAATTGAATTTGAAACGACTGTAGATTCGAAACAATTTAAACTTAAAGACTCGTAGTTAAATTGATTTGAAATTTAATAGTTTGAATTTGAAATTATTTGAATTTAAATAATTCTAATGTTAAATCTAAAAGGCTCGAACGTAAAATAATTTAAATTTTCTTTAACTGAAAGTAGTCCGAACTAAAACGAACAAATTCAAACTTGATCTGATCGAGCAATTACCACCTCTAGTTACAACTTACAATGTATCTAAGCTTTGAAAACCAGCTTCCCTGGTAGATCATCATAGACCAGACGGGTGATATGAAGATAAGAGAAGGGTATGCTGGATAGAATGAAAAAGTGAAAGGATGAATAAAATAGAGTGAAAAAAAAAAAAATTGGTATGTTTGATAAAAAAGAAAAGTGAGAGAAATTTTTTTTTTTTATCATTTTTCATATCTATTAACAAAAACAAATCAAAATAATAGTGGTGTAAGTTAAGTATGTATATTTACAAGATTAATTATCATTTTTTAAATTTTATTGTTCATCTTAATTTACAATAAGTATAATAGTAAAATAATATATTTTTTTTCCTCTTATTTTTCGATTATATCAAATAATGGATGAAAAAATAATTATTTTTTATTTTATTTTTTCATCTTTACTATCAAGTACACTAATAAATATATATATATATACTTTTTATTTTTTTATTTTTTTCTTCTCTTTCAATTATTTATTTTTTTATTTTTTCATTCAATGAAGCAAAATCTAAAGGTTTAGACAAAACCAAATGGTGGGGTCTTATTTAGCTCTTATGTTTCGTTTTCTATGTTCGCATGGCACCCACCCAAATGAATCGATTGCGCTCACCCCAAACCGGTGATTATTATAAGGGCTTCACAAATGCTGGATTCTTTTTACTTCTTTTTCTCTTGAAGCCTTACCGACAAGAGAGTAGAGAAACTTTGTTTCTAACTTAATTTTTTTTTTTCTTATTGTACTTTTTGTTTCTCGAATCATCTAAAAATCTAAATCAATCATTATTCTAGACAAGTTAGCAGTTAAGAGGACCATATATAACAAGTGTTTGGATTTTATCAATACCTTGATTATGTATGAAATACGTCATTTCTTAGTTAAGACACAGTATAATTAGCAATCAATATCAGTTTTTATTAAAAAAAAAAAATCATCTCAACTTTCTTTCCTGAACCTTTACTTAGACACACATATGAAATAGTGTTGCAATATAAAACAAGCATACTCAGTTAGTTGTAATATAGTATATAGTGTACATCAGTTTATGGGTAAACTTACTCATCTAATTTGACAAGTCTGATGTTAATTGAGTTGAATTTGAAATAAATTTTTAATAATCCGAATCGATTTATTTTGGCCTAAATTATTATTTAAATAATAAAAAATATTTTTATTAAATTTAATTATAAAATATAAAATATTTTTTAATATTTAATAAATTATATCTATACTTATAATATATTTTTAACTACATGAATGTTCCATGTGCCGACACATGTTATTTTTCTTTTCTTGTTTTCGGGTAAGAGAGAAATAGAAAGAGAAAAAATAAAAGAAAAAGAAAGAGGAAGAGGAAGGAAAAAAAGATTATAAAAATTTGTGTATTTGAAGTATTATAAATTTATACACATTAATAATTTATTTTATATATATTTTGACACATTCGTGTATTTATTTAGTGTTCATATTATTTTTTGTGTTGTGTTTTAATTATTTTTCTTATGCTGTATTTATGTCGTATCTCAATTCATTCCATATTTTGCATAATTTATTATAGTGATTCAATTTAGAGAAAATTTTGCGTGTTCGTGTTATTTTTTTTGAGTGTGTAAAGTATTATAAATTTATATAAGTTTTTACACGTTAATAATTCGTTTTATATAGATTTTGACATATTCGTATATTCGTATCATATTGATGTTATTTTCATATCATGTCGTTTTTAATTATTTTCTCATGTTATGTTCATGTCATATCTCAATTCATCCCATATTTTGTATAATTTATCATAATGATTCGATTTTAACTCTAAACTACTTTTAGACCCATGCTATGCACTGGACATCAATTCAACAAAAGCATCCACATATATGACATGAATAAATTTAACAATTTTTATTATGGGATGACACTATTAATGTCAATTTTTTTTTGTAAATGTTTTGTTTTTAAATACAAAATGTTGAAATGCAAATCCATTTTATAATATATTTTTTAAAAACATTGCTTCTTTAAAATGTCTATATATAATTAACTTTTAAAAAAATTTGAACTAAAAGTTAATTAACTTATATGAAATCTTTAAAAAAAATCAAACTAATCAGACAATGGTAAAATAAAATAATATAATATAAAATAAAATATTTTTAGTGTGCTATAATTTATATTTAAAAAACATGAACTTTTTTTATACTAACACATATGAACTTTTGAATGCATGCAATACAGTAAATAATCAAACCCATTACTTATCCAAAAAAATAAAAATTAATCAAACCCATTGTTTATATGTAAGATAAAAAAAAATCCGGCCCTTATTCTTTCAGTTCATAATATTAAAATATTTCCTTTGCTTTTATATTACCTTATTATCTTCTCTTTCAATTAATTAGTTAGGAAGCAAAAATTTTATTAGATAACCCATCTTACCATGTTAATCATAAAAACGATAAATTAAAATTAACTTATAAATAAAAGTTACCACATAATAATATATAATCCACGTATTATTAAACAATATTTACTATGAAATTCTATATACAAAAATTTTATTTTTTCAAATTTGATTTCTTATATTTTGAATTTCAAAGGATACAATACAAATATTGTTGTCAATCATAATATCTAATTTGTACCCAAAAAAAATCATAATGAATCATTGCATCCCAAACACTTAACTCAATAGCAAACGCATACCACTCAATATAGTATCAAGCTTAATTCTCATGAAATTCTTTTCACTACTAAACCAGTTTTAGACCTATTCAATTCATATCTCATCATAATATTGAAAGTAACTAAAACACACTAAAAACAAACTAAAAGGAACTTAAAACAAAACAAACTAAAGGAAATCCTAAATTCTTCCCCCCACACTTAATTCTTACATTGTCCTCAATGTAATTCTATTATCCCAAATATAAGAGTCATCTGTAAAAGAAAAGAATTACTAAACAAAACAAACTAAAGAAAAACAATAAAAGATATAATGATGGAGAGTAAGAAATCACAAATCTGATTATCTATGCTCTCCATCCTTTTGGGTTGCCTCCCAACAAGCGCTTGGTTTATTGTCTTCAGTCCAACTTGGACTTTATGAAAACATTATTCAACATAATTGGGCTCAAAGATGGGTAGTCCCTCTATATCTTGTATTGGAGTGTTCTCATAGTAAGGTTTCAACCTATGTCTATTCATCTTGAATTCATTACTTGTTTTTGGATTTTTTGTCTCAACTGCACCATGAGTAAAAACATTAGTAATAACAAAAGGTCCAATCCATCTAGAACGTAACTTACCAGGGAACAACTTAAGGGGACAATAGAAAAGAAGAACATTTTGTCCAACAATAAAGTTCTTTCTTAAAATTATTTTATCATGGAAAGCCTAGTCTTTTCCTTGTAAATTCTAGAATTCTCATAAGCATCATTCCTTATCTCCTCAAGTTCTTGTAAGTGAAGTTTTCTTTGCTTACCTACCTCATCCATCTCCATGTTACATTGTTTAATAGCCCAATAGGCTTTATGTTCTAATTCAACTGGAAGATGACAAGGCTTACCATAAACAAGTCGATAAGGAGACATACCAATGGGCGTCTTGTATGATGTTCTATAAACCCAAAGTGCATCATCAAGTTGTAAACTCCAATTTTTTCTATTTGGGTTAACAGTCTTTTCAAGGATGGATTTTACCTCTCGATTTGACACTTCAGCTTGCCCACTAGTTTGAGGATGGTATGATGTGGATACCTTGTATGTGATGTTATACTTCCTTAAAAGTGCTTCCATGGTCCTATTGCGAAAGTGAGTACCTCTATCGCTGATTATGGCCTTTGGTGTTCCAAACCTTTCAAAAATGTTAGATTTGCCAAAATCTGAAACAACTTTAGATTTTAGTCCTAGTGGCTTTTGCTTCCACCCACTTTGAAACATAATCAACGGCAAGTAAAATATAAAGATTACCAAAAGAATAAGGAAAAGGTCCCATGAAATCTATGCCCCATACATCAAAAATTCCAACAATAAGTATTGGAGTTTGAGGCATTTGATTTCTAGCACCTAAGTTGCCTGTTCTTTGGCAACGATCACATGACTTGCAAAAGAGGTATGCATCTTTAAACAAAGTAGGCCAATAAAATCCAGAATCAAGCACTTTCATTGTTGTTCTTTTGGATCCAAAGTGTCCTCTACATGCATAAGAGTGACAAAAGGTTAGAATAGATTGAAATTCATATTCAAATACACACCTTCTTATAATCTGATCGGAGCAATGCTTCCAAAGGTAAGGATCATCCCATATGTAGTATTTGGCATCACTCTTGATCTTATTGCTTTGAGCTTGTGGCAACTGCTTGGTAATTAAAAAATTAACAATATCGGCATACCAAGGAGTTGTTGTGCTAAGTGAAAAGAATTGCTCATCTGGAAAGTTCTCATGCAATGGAAGTGCATCCTCTACATGAACTAAACAGCTAGGATGGTCTGCAACCAGATTCTCACTACCTCTTTTATCTCTTATTTCCAAGTCAAACTCTTGTAAGAGGAGTATCCATATAATCAATCTTGGTTTGGCATCCTTCTTTGTGAGCAAGTACCTAAGAGCTGCATGGTCAGAAAATACAATTACTTTAGTGCCAATCAAATAAGAACGATATTTCTCTAAAGCAAAAACAATTGCCAAAAGCTCTTTTTCAGTTGTGGAATAATTCAATTGAGCATCATTAAGAGTTTGGGAGGCATAATAAATGGCATGTGAGGCTTTGCCAACCCGTTGGCCTAAAACAGCTCCAATTGCATAATCACTAGCATCACACATAATTTCAAATGGTACATTCCAATCTGGTGGTTGCATGATAGGGGCTGATGTCAAAAGCCCTTTCAAGGTTTCAAATGCCTCTTTACATTTATCATCAAAGTGGAAAACCACATTGTAGACACCTAATTTTGTCCGGACCCTTTAATCAGGTACGTTTTCTTCCTAAATTGATATTTCAGAATGCTAAAAGGCTTTTATCATCCTGCAGGTGGTACTCTGAGGCTTAGTCTAAGAAAGCAGACAGAAAAAGTCAAACTCAAAAAAGTCAACCCCAAAAAAATCAATCCTAAAAAGTCAACCCCAAAAAAGTCAACTACTGAAAAAATCAACCCACTTTCAAAATCAAGATTTGAGGTTCAAATGAAAAATGGTGAAAGAATTTTGATAAGACGAGGTCTACATTGAAAGATATGGAGGTCGAAGTTGGGTTACGAAATCTCAGTAGAAAAGAAACCTTAGTTCGGAAAATTTGGGGAAAAGTGCTTGAACGATCAAATTGGTCAAAATTAAAGGTCTCAAATGAAATATAAGCACTGACTACGGGTAATGGAGAAGCTACTTGGAAGAAAAACTGATAGAAAAGTCAATTCGGATGAAAATCGAGAATTAGGGTTTTTGGTGGATTTTGGTGAAATTTGGAAGAATTACAGAAATGGCCCAATTCGGTAGGACTAAAGCCCCTAATTGATGAGGATTAATTAAACAAGGATATCCCAAGGCTCATTTTGAAGAAAATCTAAAAATCAGACTTGTTTTGAGCAAAACCGAATTTCGGAGGCAAAAAGGCAAAATTGGAAAATTTGGGAAAAATAGCAAATGAACTCCAAAAATTCTGAAAATTTGCAAATCTCATTCTTAAATCATTTCAAAGATATTGGTGAAATAAAATCTTGATTCAGAGTTTGTTTGCAAAATGGCCAAATACCGGGCCCACTATGTAGTAATTCAAGCAGATAAATCCCGAAAAAATAGCAAATAAACTCCAAAAATTCTAAAAATTTTCAAATCTCATTTTTAAATTATTTGGAAGAGATTGGCAAAAGAAAATCTTGATTCGGAGTTCGTTTACAAAATGGCCAAATCCCAGGTCCTCTATGTAGTAATTCAAGCAGATAAATCCCGAAAAAGTAGTAAATGAGCTCCAAAAATTATGAAAACTTTCAGATCACATTTTTAAATTATTTGGAAGAGATTGGTGAAGAAAAATCTGGATTCGGAGCTCATTTAAAAAATGGTAAAGTTCGGGTGCATGAAAGGGGCAATTTTGGAAATAAATCCGAAATAAATAGCAAATGAACTCAAAAAATTTTGAAAACTTCCAAAATTCAATTTTTTTTATTATTTCATAAGTATTGAAAAAATAAATTTTGAATTTGGAGTCAGTTTTCTATTTATTTAGGTCCGGGGGCAAAAAGGTTATTTCACCGAAGAAACCAAAAAAGGGCAAATTTGTAATTGAGAAAAATATGAAAGAAGAAAGAATTGCTGGGATTTTCTTCCCTTGGTCAGCCAGCATAGAGAAGAAGAAGGAATCTTGAACAATTTAATTCCCTAGTCACTATCAAGCCACATGCTACCACTACACCTTGCAAATGGTCTCCCCTTCATCCAATGGCTTAGGTGCCTTGTAGAAAAGTTAAATGCACCATCCAATGGCCAATTTTAAATGCCAAGATGACATTTTTATTTTTCATGAAAGAACCCTCATCTAATGGTAAAGAATGGAAGAAAAAAGATGAGCACAATTCATCCAAAGGTGAGCATTCATTCGGTCAAGCAAGAGAGTGCATGGGATTATCTCTTTTCATACAATGGCTTAGGCCATCTACAAGGGCTGAGTACACATGTTGAGGGCTGGATTTAATCTACAAAATGTCATTTTTATGTTGTCCTCATCTAATGACCAAGAATGGAAGAGCACAACTCATCCAAGGGTAGGCACTCAAGGGGGCAAGCAAGGGAGTGCATGGGATTGGTCTTCTTTTGTATCTAAGGGCTGAGGTTACTACAAGGGCTGAGTACACATCTTAAGGGCTGCTATCAATTGGCAAGATGACATTATTATGTTGTCATCAAAATATCTTAATCTTAGGGCCAAGATTGGAGGAGAAAAAGTGAGAATTTCATCCAAGAGTGAGAGGGCCATTCGGCCAAGCCATTAGAGAGGGGGCTAGTTTCATTTTTTTAATAAGTTTTTGGCTGAAGTCAATAGCTAATTTAGCAAAGAAAAAGGTTTTGAAAGAAAGAAAAAAAAAATCAATAGAGAGCTTGAAGGTAGTCATCTCTACCAAGCTCTAGCATAGTTTTCTTCTTGTTTTCCATGGTGTTTTCTTGATTTTATATCTTGTTTTCCTACTACATTTTTCATAGAAATAAAGTTTTTTAATGTTTACTTAAGTTTTCATCTCTTCTTCTTCATCGAAATGGTGAAAAACAAATTTTTTTACATGGTTTTATACTTTGCCGAATATGGCATGTTTGCTTGCCTTGGTTTTCTTTTTCTTTCTTCCTTGCATGTTGTTGTGGAAAATGATTTTTAGAAGGTTTTTTAGAGTATTCTAAGGTTCTGATTTTTTTAAAAAGATGAAGCAAAAAGGTTGAAATGGCTACATGATCCTGGCAAGACCAAGTGACCATGGTTAGGGGAGAGGCTATGCCCATTTTTACCTACCATGAAGCTCACCTTAATTTTGTTGTTTTAAATGGTTTATTTTCTGATTTTTTTTTAAATTGAAAGGCTTCATGATCTTGGCAAGATCAAGTGATTATGGTTAGGTGAGAGGCTATGCCTATTAGATACCAACCATGGAGCTTAACTTTCCTTGTTTTATTTACTAGTTTTGCTTGTTATTTGCTTTGCATGTCTATGTTTAATTTTTTATATGTTCTTTACATTATTTTCTATGCTATATTTGTTTCTATATTTCTATTCCACGCTTAATCATTTTTTCTTGCACATTCGGCCATTGTGTTCATAAATCATATTGTGCATTTTTTTATATGTCATGTCTTATATTATAAACATGTTTGTATTTTTCATATTTGTCATATGGCCATTCGGCTACTCTATGTTGATATGCCTTGCATGTGCATTTTCATCTTGCTTCTTGACTTGTTTGCATCTCCATATCATGAGCTTGTGTATTTTGATTTTAATATGTCATATGCTTGTGAAAATGTCATGACATTATGCATCTTAATATGATTTGTCATATATTTGTGTCATTCACTAGATAGGATTGCATTAGAGTCTAATGTGACCATTCGGCCTCTTCATGCATTCCTTGCCTTGTCATGCATTTGCATTTTGTTTAGGTAACATGCTTTGCATTATCATATCTTGAAATTGTGTATTAGTTGGTGTTTGTTCCAGCATTAGCATTAGTTTCATTGGTCATTGTATGTTCATAGTATTGCTATGCATGTTCATTACATTTTAGGTCTAGACCATATTGGTATTGTCATGCATATTGAGTTTTAAATCATATTGGTATTGTCATGCATTACTATGCTACTTAGGTCTTAGGTTACATTAGTATTTTCATGCATATTCATAACATATTAGGTCCAAGTAATATTTGCATTATCAAGCATTGCATGCATATTAAGTTAGGATAGCATTTATTGTCATGCAAACTCATGCTAGGCATTTAGGTTATTTTGAATTGTCATGCATTTCCTTTACCATTTAGGCTTTAGACCATGCATTTCATACATTTCATTTTCTGTATGTTCATGCATTCCATGTCATTGCCACATGATTTATGACTTAGGCCAATCAATGGCTCAAAGTCATGCTCTCTTGAGCATACTTGTGGAAAATTAAAGGGTTGTCAAATTGATTATTCTACCTTTGTGATTTTTTTTACTTAGTCAATTTTTGTCCAAAGTTTTTAAATGTTTTAGCTACTGTTGTTAGGTCTTTAGGATGGTCTCAAACAATTTTACTTTGATTTTTAAATGTTTTTATCAAAGGCAAAAAAAAATGTGTTTTGACAAAACAATTTTTTTTCACCCAATACTCGAACTCTCTAATTTTTCTGGGCAGTCATCTTTAATCAGAAAATTAAGTCAATTTTTTATCGTGTAGTGTTACATGTTCTGAGTCTTCAATATTTTTTTTAGATTTTTTTGAATTTTTAAAAATAGGCAAACAAATCGTTTGTCAAAACCGAACAGTAGAGGTAGATTTGGAATCAAAAGAGAAATAATGGTTGAATTTGACTAAGGCATTTAGAAGGGATTGGTTAGAAGCTTTAGCTACTGTCTTAGGGTAGTTTCTAAGCCTTTTTAAACTTTAAAAATAATTTTATAAATCTTGGGTTAAGGGTGGTCAAGTCCGGGATTTTAAACTTAGAAAATTAGAGCCATTTTAAAAGGGTTTGGTAGGGGTTTTAATCTTTATTAAAGTTTTTCCTCAAAATTATTTTAAAACAATCACAAAGTTTTATTTTTTTTTTTAAATCTAATTTGTCATATTTTTCTAAGGTAGCCGAATATCTTTTTAGATATACGAATTTCTTTATTTAGAGGAAAAAATACATTTTCATGCATTGCATTTTCCATGTTCATGCATTTTATTTAATATGTGACTTTTGCTAAGATATTTTCCATGGTATTATTATTACTTTGATTTACATTTTATGATGTAATATTGTTTGCCATATGATTTTGAATATTTCATGTTATCTTATATTTTTTATTTAGTCATTTATTTTTGTCACATTATTTAGCATATACTATGTTCATGCATTTTTATTTTATTTTCATGCATATTTTATGATAGCATTATTTTATGTTTCATGTAATTTCTTGTCATTTAGATCATATTCCATGTCATTTAGGTTATATTATAATATGCCATGTCAGTTAAAATATGTCATATCATTTAAATTGGTCATGTCATTTAAATCATTTTATCTCATTTAGAACATACCATGATACTTAGGATTTTTTATTTCATCTAGAACATACTATGCCATTTAAATTATGTCATATCATTTAGGTTGTATTATATTATCTAGACTTTGTTATGTCATTTTATTTATGTCATACATGTTCATGTTCATATTTTTTTTAAATGTTTTGAAAAAGATAATAATTTTCAATAAAAATAAAGATATTCCCGAGTTAAAATAATTCATGAGTTCTCTACCGGGTTTGCTGGAGGGGATATCATCAATTATCATTAATAAAGGAATATCTTTCTTTCAAAAAAACGAAAATGATTCGGAAAGTTTTTCAAATAAATAAAAAATTTCTATATTTTGCCAATTTTGTTGGGGAATATAGGAAAATTTTAAATTAATAAATCCGGATCATTTTCAATTAAAAAATGAAATTATTTTTCTTTAAATTGGGAATTAACTTGAAATACTAAATTAAAATCGACTTTTTACCAAGACTTGAGATCACACACGATTAATAAGGTACTGTTTTATACGGGCGTTGTGGGGGTACTAATCCTTCCCCACACGTAATTGAGTCCCGAACCTGCTTCTTTGATTTCTCTGATTTAAAACGCAAACTTGAAATTGGTTTTAAAAAATATTTTAATTAATTTTAAAATGTTTTATAAAATCGGTTTTAATAGGTGACCGATCACACCTAGCCGAAAAAGATTGGTGGCGACTCCATGTCTTTTTACGAGGTCGTTTTCATACCCTCAACCTTTTATTTCAATCTAGAGGAATTAAGTTGACTTTTCCTCGGGGTTTTTTTATGTCACGCTTAACAAATAATAAAGTCTTGTGACGATACTTGTTATTTTTTTTTTAGGTTGCGACACAGATCTTTTTGTAGCAACTTGCAAAGAGGTAATGTTATCTTTGAGAAGTCATTGATAAATCTTCTATAGAAACCTGCATGTCCAAGAAAAGAATGAACCTCTCTCACATTTGTCGGAGGTGGTAAAGAATGCATAATATCTATTTTAGATTTATCCACTTCTATTCCCTTAGAATAAATAACATGACCTAAAACTATACCTTGTTCTACCATAAAATGACACTTTTCCCAATTCAATTCAAGGTTAGTTTCCATGTATCTTTCAAGTACAAGTGTAAGGTTCTCTAGACATCTATCAAAAGAATCACCATAGACACTAAAATCATCCATAAAAACCTCTATGATGTTCTCTACATAATCTGAGGATATGCTAACCATACACCTTTGGAATGTAGCTGGTGCATTACAAAGACCAAATGGCATGCGCTGGTATGCAAAAGTACCAAATGGGCATGTGAAAGTTGTTTTCTCTTGGTCCTCCGGAGCAATTGCAATATGATTATAACCTGAAAAACCATCAAGAAAACAATAATGAGAATGGCCAGCTAACCTTTCAAGCATTTGATCAATAAAAGGTAAAGGAAAGTGGTCTTTGCGAGTTATGGAATTAAGTTTACAATAGTCAATACAAACTCGCCACCCTGTTTGAATCCTAGTAGGAACAAGTTCATTCTCATTATTTGTTACAACTGTTACACCTTATTTCTTTGGAACCACTTGGACCAGGCTCACCCATTTGCTATCTGAGATAGGATAGACCACTCCAACATCTAGGAGCTTCAGTATCTCTTTTTTCACAACCTCCATCATAGGAGGGTTCAATCTTCGTTGTGCCTCTCTTGTTGGTTTTGACCCTTCCTCTAACAAAATCCGGTGCATGCACATGGATGGGCTTATTCCCTTGATATCGGCAATTGTCCAACCAATTGCTATCTTATGCTCCCTAAGCACCTGGATAAGTCTCTCTTCTTGAAAATGTGTGAGCTCTTTGGCAATGATGAGCGGTACTGTATCCTTTTCACCTAAAAACACATATTTCAAGTGGTCCGGTAATGGTTTCAACTCCAAAGTTGGTCCTGCAAAATGGAAGGTAGAAGTTTCTCATTAGATAAAGGCAAATCAATAAATGAAACATCAAACCTTTTATCTTTAGATGGCAACATTTGTAAAGATGTCAATGCATCTTTCACATGGTCTTTCAAGGCTAGTTCAGTTTTCTCCATTCTGAGGTGTTTGCTAATGACCACTTCCAAACCATCTTCACTATCTAGATCATAAGCTTGCTGTATCAAGGAATCAATTATGTCAATAGTAAAAACATAATGTACATCACTAGGATACCTCATGGCCTCAAACTTATTGAAACAGATTATCTCGCCATCAAATTCCATAGTGAGGGTGCCATCATGCACATCTATTTTAGTCCTAACTGTTTTTAAGAATGGCCTCCCTAAAATAATGGGTGTTGGATTAGAAGACATCTCATCTTTCATCTCATTAACATAGAAATCAGCGGGAAAGACCAACTCATTAACTTGAACAAGGACATCTTCTACAACTCCTCTTGGATAAGTGTTAGAATGGTCAGCAAGTTGTATTATTACACCGGTTTCCTCTAACGGTCCTAGATTCAATGAAGCATAAATTGAATATGGCATGACATTAATAGATGCTCCTAGATCTAGCATAGCACGCTCAAACCTAGTGTTTTCTATCTTACAAGGAATGGTAAACATACCTGGATCCTTGCATTTAGGTGGGAGTTTCTTTTGAAGAACAGTTGACACATTCTCCCCCACACTTATCTTTTCATTACCTTTCAACTTTCGTTTAGAAATGCATAATTCTTTTAGAAACGCATAATTCTTTTAGAAACTTGGCATATCTTGGCACTTGCTTAATAGCATCTAGTAAAAGAATATTCACCTCTACTTTCCGGAAGGTTTCCAAAATTTCATTCTCTTGCTCCTCCTTCTTAGACTTTGCTAACCTGCTAGGAAAAGGTGGAGGAGTTACATAAAAAGGAAATGATAGTTTAGGAATTACCATTTCTAGTGGCTAATTGGGATGTGAAGATGAGGCCATGGTGTTATCCTCCCCTTGAGCACTATCCTTTGTGGTGTCTCAAGCTGTTTACCACTTCTTAGAGTTATGGCATTGGCATTCTCTCTTGGATTCACTATGGTTTGGGAAGGTAATTTCCCGAAATCCCTTGCTTGTGATTGACTCATGATTGTTTCCATTTGTCCCATTTGGGTCTCTAAATTGCAGAGACTTGTCTTTGTGTCCCTTGTTTCCTGTTGAAGTTGCAATAAATTAGTAGTAAGGGATTTGATAAGATTTGCTAGAGACTCACCTGAATTTTGTGGTGGTGGCACTTGTTGTCGGGTTTGGTATGGTTGTTGCATTCTTTGCTGAAAACCCGATGGTCTATTCTCAATGGGTGGAGGAGTAGCTTGTGATTGGTTCCCTCCATAATTAAAGTTTGGATGATCCCTTCATCTTGGATTGTAAGTGTTTGAGTAGGGATCATACTTCCTTGGTTGGTTCTGAAATCCACCCATGGCATTCACATGTTCATTGGTGTCCTCTTGAAGTGTTAGGCACATATCAGTTTGATGCCCCATGGTAGAACATTTGCCACAAGCCTTAATTTGATGTATATTACCTACAACCAATTGTTGAACAAAAGAAGTCAGTTGAGAAATTTTTTGTTCAAGGGATGATGTACTTACCTCATTGACTTTCTTGGGTTGTGGTGGTGGATCATGTCTCATTGAGAATTGTTGGGAATTGGTTGCCATGTTGGAGATGAGAGTTCTAGCAGCTCCAGGAGTCTTATCAACTAAAGCTCCCCCACTTACGGCATCTATCATACTTCTCTCCATGGGCATGAGACCTTTATAGAAATATTGGATGAGAAGTTGTTCACTTATCTAATGGTATGGACATGATGCTCAAAGTTTCTTGAACCTCTCCCAATATTCATACAAGGACTCTTCGTTGTATTGCCGAATCCCACATATCTCTTTTCTAATGTTGGCAGCCTTAGATGCTAAGAAATACCTTTCCAAGAATGCTTTCTTCATACCATTCCATGTAGTTATGGTCCCGGATGGTAGGTAGTAGAGCCATTCCTTTACCGAATCAGCTAGAGAGAATGGGAAGGCTCTCAACTTAACTTGCTCTTCCATAACCCCAGTTAGTCTCATACTTGAGCAAACTACATGGAATTTCTTGAGGTACTTATTAGGATCATCTCCTGCAAAACCTGAAAAGTTGGGAGAAGATGAATCAAACCAAATTTTAATTCAAAAGCTACCTTAGCATATTCAATGCATAATGGTTGTTGACCCAAGTCCGAAGCGGCTAGCTCCTTGAGAGTTCGGTTGTCAGCTGCCATCTCTCCTTGTTCCTCTTGGATGTCTTGGATCAACTCTTCACTTGAACTTTTGTATGAAGCAACAAATTCCAAGATTCTCCTAAGTCTTAAGTATTCTTCGAGAGTTTAGAACATTCACTGAAAAATAAAAACAAGAAAGTAACTAATTATAAATGAAAGTAAGACTAAACCAAATAACAAATAAACTAAAAGAAGCAATCTCCAGCAACGACGCCAAAAATTTGATGCACTCAAAATAGTGTATCTTTATTAATCCTTGCACTTAAGATGATCAATTATAGTATAGTAGTATGGAAGGGTCGAATCCATAGAGATTAGCTTTTAATTTAAAAGTTAGTTGGTTCAAAACTTTAGTTCTAAAACAAGAAAATAAGATAAAATAAAAAGGAAAATTTTTGAAATAATTTTAAAACTAAGCAAACAAGAAAAATAAGAATTCAAATAAGTAAATAAGAAGAAAGCAAGTATGAGAAATATGGTTAAGATTTCATTCTCCACCACTAGACATCATTAAGAATCAATTTCCAATCTATCAATATCAATTAGCTATCAAAGTTATCAACCGTAGATAACAACCTCCTGTGTTACCCAAATCCATCCTTAGTTTGTCGTTAAATAGGACAAATGCCACTACTTAATCTCTAACTATCAGATAACCTAAGATAAACATCATTAGATTCAAAGTGACAGCAGCTTTATTATAAGAAAGAAAGGTTGATCTAAGCAACAAACATATAAACATGGATTCATTCAACTTAGGTTATGTTCCACTTTGTAATTAGCGAAAACTTGACCATAATCATTAATCACAAATTGCTACTATTGAATAGGAACTCAAGATAATTACATATCATGTCTCCTAAACTAGCATTAGATAATTATCAAGATCTATCTAGTGTGCACCCTAAACAAATCAAGACAACATCATGAACAATTTTTATGGAAGAACATAAGCAACTTCGATAGGAAATTAATGATAGATAGATTCTGAAAATTAATTACAAAACATGTCTAGGACTTTGAAATCACCTTTAACCCAAAAAAAAAAGTTTAGCCTTGCATAGGCATTGTAAACATAAACATGAAATTAGGAAATAAGAAGAAAAACTAAAGAAATAAAAAAGAAGAAGAAGAATATTAATTATTCAGCTTCTAGTTCTCTCAAACTCTCTCAAAAAAAGAAGAAATCAGAATATTGTAGCATGTAGAAGTGCAGAGATTAGCTTCCCCTTGTTCTCTATTTATAGGCAAACTTTAGGGCATCCCATAGGTGACTTGTGGCTAACTCCCTTTAATTAAAGCTGACTTGGGGCTTTCTTTCCTTGCAAGGAAAGGTGGTGGCTGCCTTAAGGAAAGAAATAATACTTGTCAGCCAAGGTTTAATTACCTAAGGAAAGAAATGGTTACTTGTAGCCAAAGGACTCTTTAAATAAGGAAATATTCTTTACTTACAGCCAAAGCATGTAGAAATAAGGAAAGTCATAGCTGATTTAAATCTCCTACTTTGACAAGGATTAGCTTTAAGGAAAGATTCTTGCAATTAATGCAAGTTGACAGCCACTAATCCTACTTTGACAAGGAAAGACATATTTCAGCTAGGGTATTTATCAAGGGATAAATTAAGGTAGCCCATGGATAGTTAAATAAAGTGGCAGCTAAAATTCTTCAACCTAAAATAAAAGGTGCCGCTAGGGCTCAAAATGGTGTGGGAGTGGTTTTTCTAACAAGGGTTTTTAGGAATGAAGAGTATATGATAAGCCACTAGTTTATTTATGGAAGGTTTATGTTAGGTTTAGCCACATAGTGTCTCCTTAATGGGCAGTCAGCTTTCCTTTGTGCTTGAGGCTTCATTTCTTGTCCAAATTCATTCTTTTCAACTCCATAGCAATCTTTATCTTCCAAAACACCTACAAAACACAAAACCATAGTAAATTATCAAGGATTTCAAGGAACTAAGCATAAAATATAAGGAATTGATATATGAAAATATATGAATTTAAGCACTTATCATTTTAATCAAGGTTGAAAAAATGGTTTTCGGTAAAACAGATTTTAGTCTACTGTTCTAACTTTAATGAAATTTCGATCAAGACATTTTTAGTCCAAATTTAAATCTGATTTTTCCTCATAAAGAACATCATGTTTCAAGTCTAAACTGATTTTTTCATATTTTTTTGAATTTTTTTAAGGGATAGAAAAATAGTTTTTCTAAAACTGGTTGTTGGAGTTAGAATGAGTTTTTTAAACTAATAATTTTCTGTTTTATATTTGTAAAAAGAAGGGCCGATTGGAGTCATTAGCTACTGTTTTAGGTTGATTCCCATGTCATCTCAAGGATAAAATTGATTTTACAAAGGTCGGGTCATGGGTAGTCAATCTGGATTTTTAAAAATAAGAAAACTAGAGCCTTTTAGAGGGGGTTCGACCAAGGAGTTTTCTTATCCAAAAATTCCAACTTATTTTTAAAATCCGAGCTCAAAGTCATTCGATTTTGAAAATCCAATTTAAGTTTTTTTCAAAAGTAGTCGGACACCTTTTTAGGTATACGGATATCCTTACTTCAAGGAAGAAATACATCTTCATGCATTGCATATTTTAAAATGTTTTTATTTAATTTGACATAAAAATGTACTTTTTGGTTTCCTAAACATTTGGCGAGAATTAGTTCCTAATCTTTGCCAAGTTTGCCGGAGAGATTAGGAAATTATTCAACGCACATGGTTATGAAATCGCAAGGCATGGATTTTGTTTTATTCGGAATCATATAAATGTCATATGAAAGAATTATTTTCCAAGCTTTGTCGGATTTGTCGGGGAGTACGGTAATATTTTCCGACATATGCCATTTATGTAATTCCTCACATGAAAAATCAAGTCCAAAATGATAATGTCATTTTTTAAGATTAATGTTTATGTCACATATGCCATGTTAGTATTTGTCATGTCATTTTTATTTTTCCATGTCAAGCATGTCATGTCATTAATTATCTTATCATGTCATAATAGAATTTGCCATGTCATTAATTCATATGCCATGTCATTAATCTTTTTGGTCATGTCATTTATATTTTGCCATGTCAAGCATGTCATGTCATTAATTCTCTTGCCATGTCATAATAGGATTTTCCATGTCATTAATTCATGTAACATGTCATTAATCTTTTTGGCCATGTCATTAAATTTTGCCATGTCAAGCATGCCATGTCATTAATTCTTTTACCATGTCATTTTGCTATTGTCATAATAAGATTTTGCCATGTCAAGCATGTCATGTCATTAATTCTTTTGCCATGTCATAATAGGATTTGTCATGTCATTAATTCATATGCCACATCATTAATTTTTTTGGCCATGTCATTTAGATTTTGCCATGTCAAGCGCGCAATGTCATTAATTCTTTTATCATGTCATAATAAAATGTTTGCCATGCCATGACAAATATGCATGTTGTTTAATTTTTATCTTAGTAATATTTTTTGCATATTCATGATCATTTCTTTATGATTTTAAAATGCATGAAAATTTATTAAAGATTTTTTATAAAACAAGATTATCCCCGAACCAAAATAATTCATGAGTTCTCTGCTGGGTCTGCCGGAGAGGATATCATCAATTATCATTAACGACGGAATATCTTTTCATCTTCAGAAATGAGAGTGATTTCGAAAAATTTCAAAATAAGAGAAAATTCCATGTTTTTTGCCGAGTTTGTCGGAAAATATAGAAAATTTAATGTTAATGAATTCCCGATCATTTTCAAATAAAATATGATTTTTATAAGGGAATTATCTTTAAACACCAAATTTAAAACCGACTTTCACCGAGATTCGAGATAACACATGACTAATAAGGTACCGTTTTATACGAACGTTGTGGGGGTACTAATCCTTTCCCGCACGTAACCGACTCCCGAACCCGCACTTGTTTTCTCTGGTTCAAAGCGCAGACTTCAAAAATGGATTTTAAAAAAATATTTTAATTAATTTTAAAATATTTTATAAAAACCAGTTTTAATAGGTGGCCAATCACACCTAGCCAAAAAAATTGATGGTGACTCCATTTTTTTTTTCGATGTCGTTTTCATACCCTCAATCTTTATTTCAAGAAGAATTAAGTAATCTTTTCCTCTATTTTTTTCAATGTCACACCCTAACGAAGCCGAATGTCCCGCGACGGGGCATTTTTTCGGACCTTTTTTAAGTGGTTGCGACAATAACCAATCAAGAATATCATATTGTAATCTCTAATATATATAATTACATTTATTACTTTAACGACTGTAATATTCGTTCCGACCCTTTTGATAAATGCTTTTAGGTTGCGTTTGGGAACTTGGATTTCAAAAAATAAATTTGGATTTCAAAAATAGTGTAAATTGTGTAATAAAACGCATGTAAATGCAACATTAATGATTATTTCTCAAATCCATGAATTTGTTATTTTCCTATTTAGTGGTGAATTTGAAATACCTATAGCTATTTCTGAATTTGAAATTCATGTTTTTATACCTTTCAAATATATCATCATATTGAATCTTAACTAACTTATACATAATGTATGCATTTCATTCTCACAATTTATATAACAAATAAAATCCAAATTCAAATTTTCAAATTCAAGTTTCCAAACATAGTATTAAGGAATTTGAGTTCTGTGAGTATTGTCTTAAACACAGTTTGTATTTGCCAATTCTGTGCGTGTCTGAAATGGAGATTTTAGTTAGGTAGTGACTGCAAAGGAGACAGAGAGTAGGAAATAAATTTAATTAAGAGGTATTGGAAGTCTGTATAACCCGAAATTTTGCTCAAAAACTACTTGACGTACTAGAAATTTAGTTTAATCCAAGTTACACATCCAGTAAAGATAGAAGGAAATAGGATATAGACACCAGTGGAGACTCGGTGACGGTGTCTGAGTGTCAGATACGGGTAAACATATGGGTATACTCAAATTTTTAAAAGTTTTTTTTCATATATTTGAGGATCATATCTCATACCCATGTCCGAATATATATCGGATACGAGTATATAAAAAAAATAGAAAGTCTGGATAGTATAGACCTGTTTTCTAATAACCTTAGGTCTGAGCTCAGCCTTGGTTGGATGAATATCATGTGGTCATTGTGAATGATTGATACTAGAATTAGCATTTTAAAGACTGCTTCTGAAGTTGATAGTTTCATCTTGTTTTGATCTAAAAATGGTCAAGCCCATCAGAAAACTAATGCAAAGTTTAAGGCACTTAGAGATTAGAAAATAGTTGTCAATTGCATCTATATAAGAACGAGATTACTTCAATATCAAGTTTAGAATTAGTGTGACGCTTGCAGTTACAATCTTAGCAACTTCTTTTCTCCATTCCTTTTTTTCTTGGAAAAGACGATTAGTTGTGGCATTTTTTTTTTTTGGTACAAAGATGTCGTAGTCGGAGAATAAGAGAAGAGGTCGCAGATGTTGAAATTCAAATCTTAAACTTGCTGGATATCACCTTTTAAAAGTGGTTGTATGAATCAACTGAATTAAATGAGTTCGTTGCAGCCATATTTTAAATTCTGCTGGACACTCCACTTCTCCAGTTAATGGACCAAATGGACAGATTACTGCTTTCATATAGAAATATAAATGGTTTGCTCTCGCATCTTCTAAAAAGGGATTATTACTGCACTCATTTGAATGAACCGGCAAGCTTTTAAGGTGCCCTTTTGGGATGTGAATAACCCAAGTCCTTCTAAAGGTGCCTTTCAAAGTTAATTTAGTACTTTCAGAAAAATTGTAATTTATAACATAGTAATAAAATGATGAATAGATCTTCGTGAGGATAAGCAATATTATCTGGCTGATCATCCTGGCTTGCTGCCTGTAAGCACTGCACATGTGTGATTTCTACTCACTGGTGGACTATGTATTCTAGTAGGTGTTATTAGTGTTTTAAACCTTAATCATCCTATTATAACCTATGATATCCAAACTCGGGTGAGTATCGGATACGGGTATACTCAATTTTTTAAAAGTTTTTTTTTATATATTTGGAGGATCATACCTTCTATCCATGTCCGAATATGTGTTGAATAACAGTATCAGACACAAATATTTTAAAGAAAATGAAAAGTCCGAAAAACATAGATTAAAACAGGGTGAGGAACTCCGCAAACAGATTGGTGCTGCTTATTACATTGAGTGCAGCTCAAAAACTCAGCAGGTATGGAAAAAAAAAACATGGCATCTACTCTCTATTGATGGCATTGGTAGACTTAGGTCTCTCGAGGACAACACAAGGAGCTCTTGGTGGCATTGGTTTATAGACAAGAACTCTTTCTTTTGAACTTGGTAACTTGTTAAGTCAGTCTCTATTGATATGTGTCATGTCATTTAATTAATAATAAAGATCCTATTTCAAACTTCTTGGAGCCATTGTATGTCGGGCTCAAATCTTGGTCTTATGCTGGTCCAAAAGGATTCATGGATTGGTTATACTATTATCTTTATAAGACTGCAGTTTTGTTCCCTGGTTATCTCAAAATACAAGACATCCTTAATTTGATACATGTCTCTATTTCTGTGGGAGGCTTGAGTAGCATGGAATTATTTCAGTTATCATTTTTCTCACTTTTGCAGAATGTAAAAGTAGTTTTTGACTATGTTACTCGGACTCGGATGTGAGTGTCGGACACAGGTATGTTCTATTTATTTTAAGTTTTTTCATATATTTGGAGGGTCTTTGGGGGATCATATTTTTATATATATGTCCGGATATAGATCGGACATGAATACTTCAAAAAAAAAATGAAGAGTCGGAGTAATATATATTTTTGATGTTGAAATCAAGGTTGTCATCAAGCCTCCCCCAGAAACAGAAGGAGAAGAAGAAAAAGCCAAGTCGAGGATGCCTAATGTCAGTATTTTCTTTTTTATTAGATTTATGGATGCTTGTTATCTTCTGATTGTCTGATATGCGAAATTTTCTAGCCCAACATTCTATTTTGTGTTGAGAAATTTTAAAAGCAAATGTAAAAGTGCCCAAGGGCAATGGTTAAAGTTCTAATTTTTAAATGTGACATTGAATGTTATGATTTCCTGTGCATTTGAATTTGTATGTAACATTTTTTGAATTTTACAGCACTTATTAGCAAGGATCAATGCTGAGTAGCTTAGATATGACATGGCTCCTTTGATCTGCACATCATCGACATTGAACACTAAAAATTCTCTTATAAATTGAACTTTTTTCCTGCATTATGTTATTCGGACTTGGGTGCGAGTGTCGAACACGGATATGTGTTCAACACGGATATGCTCATTTTTTTTTTAAGATCTCTATGTACTTGGAGAGTCCTTGGAGGATCATATCTTCATACTTATGTCGGATATGCGTCAGACACGGATGTCGGACACATATATTTCAAGAACAATGAAGAGTCGGAGAGTTCTGCATGCTACATATTTGTGCTTCTGTATTCTCTCATCTGTTATATATAGCTATTGGAGCCATTTCTACTATTCTGTCAAATATATCATATAGAAGTAAGAAAATTTTCTAACTTGCTAGTAGCTTATTCTTGATTGTGCAGCTTTAAGTAGTTGCACTGCATGCTTTGCTTTTATTCAACATATAGACGGAAAATTTATTATTACCTAACAAAATTTACTGTGAAAATTTTTCATAATCTTTAATCCATAGCCCATTAGTTCCTGGAAATGATTTGTTTTTCATTCAAATTGCAGAAACGTCTTCTGCAGCAGAAGGAACCTTGTGCATCTTAAATGAAATAGATTATCTTCAAATCAAATGCTTCAAGCCTTCAGGATCAACTGAGTTTGCTTTTCATGCAGCGGTTTTTATAGATTATACGGCATAGTTCTCCCTGAAAGTCACTTTCTGGTTGTGTCCGATTATAATCTTACTGTCTAATTATTGTAAAAGAATATATTTGGCTGCTAATTAGTTCACTATCTTGATTTCTTGTAAGGAGTTAAAGCTCAGTGGCTTTGTCACATGTAGATACATCTTTTAGGTTTTCTGTTACTGTGCATGGAAAAAAAAATCTGGTTTGAGTTTTCTCTTACAGTAAAATATCTACAGCTTTCTTAAGCAGATGTTCTACGTTCTTAATTTTGTTTTGTTATTTGTACCCACCTTTGTATTGTACGATGAAAATTTATTTCATCCATTATCAGTAAAATTTTTAAATTTTACAAATAAAATTAGCGCAGAATGATACCTATTTTTTAGAATATATTTAAAAAATAAAAAAATTAAACATGTAATAGTTTTCTAATTTTGTTTATAAAATTAAAAAAATTTATTATCGATATATCAAAGACGATTTCATTGTATAATATTCCAATTTTGTATGGAACCATGAGAAGAGTTTTTGCTGCTTTTGAACACACCATCATTTCATTTCATTTCATAATTCAGGCCACTAATTAAAAAAGCCAAGTATAAAATGACATTGGCCTTTGCGTTTCCTGTTTTTGGGAAGAAATAAACTGTCTGACTATAGTAGAAATTTACTACTGAGTCCTGACCTTGAGATCAACTCCTATATTAGAACAAGTCACCGGATACGAACTAGTTTAGGGAACGAGGCTCGGCTCACCTTTGAGGGTAGTTTGCCTCTATGCCCAACACATTCCTTAAATACCTTGAGATTACACATGTATAAAAGTGGAGCTATCCGTCTAAATTTAAAAATTGGTTCGGTATTTGAAAGGTTTAGATAAAAATATTAAACTAATTGAATTAACTTCAACAAACAAACAAAAAAAATGAGATCTGTTTAAAAAACTAGACTACTCTAACATCAAGACCTGAGATGCAACTTGATCCGGTTTGGTTTTTCAATTGCATAATATATATTATTTTTATATTAATACATTTTATAATTTATCTTTTATATATAAAAATATATATAATATTATACTGTAAATATTAAAAAATATGTTAAATTATTTATGTTTTATAACTTAATAATAAAAAAATTATTAAATATTAAATAAAAATAATATGTTTTTATTTTCTTTAAAAAAATAATTTGAGCAGATTTAGACTATACTAATTATTAATGTAGATGGACTTAAACAAAATTTGAAGTTCAAATTGTCGGACCAGATCGAACTTGGACAAGCATATATGATGTAGATAACATACTTAAGCTTAGATATATGTTGATCACATGGCTAAGCTCGATTCGAATCAAACCTAATCTATGGACAACTCTAATTAAGATCAAATCCGGCTTGACCTATAAACAATCATTTATGTCTTTTTCATGGATCTAAATAAGGAAAAGTACGCGAAGTTATCATTTATGTCTCTTTTCATGGATCTAAATAAGGAAAAGTACGCGAAGTTAAAAGACATTGAATTATACCTGTCAATTGG